>JANUYF010000001.1:79593529-80001029 GCA_026167975.1 Phrynosoma blainvillii
CCCCAGATTGGGACTCAACAACATAAAAAAAATTGTTAAAAGTCCACCAACTACAAAAGTTAAAAAACAATCTGAAAAAAATTAAAAGCAGGTTACAACATATATTAAAACAAATGTACCAGCGCAGCACTTAGGAATATGTAGTGCATTGAATCACTCCTCAAATGCCTGTTGGAATAGAAAAGCCTTTGCTTGTCTACGAAAATAAAGTAGGGAGGGTGCCAGTCTAATTTCTCTGGGAAGGGAGTTACAGAGCCTGGGGGCAACCACTGAGAAGGCTGTCTCTCATGTCCCCACAGAGAGAAGGGCCTCTCCAGCAGATCTCAGAGCATGGGCTAGTTCGTAAGGGAGAATATGGTCCTTTAAATAACCTGGACCTGGGCTATGTAGGGCTCTAAAGGTCATAACCAGCACTTTGAATTGTGCCCGGAAACACACTGGCAGCCAGTGAAGCTGTTGCAACAAGGGCATTGTGTGCTCCTTGTAGTCAGGACCTATAAGTAATCTGGCTGCAGCTCTTTAGACCAATTTCAGTTTCTGAAAACTTTTCAAAGGCAGTCCCACATAGAGCACAATATGTACAGTAATCCTAAATGGGATGTAACTAAGGCTTGTGACACCATGCCCAGATCTGATGTCTCAAGGAACAGGTGCAGCTGGTGCACACGTTTTAAAGGTGCAAATGAACCCCTAGCCACTGCTGAAACCTGGGCTTCCAGGCTCAGAGTGGAATTCAGGAGCACACCCAAGCTATAACTCTGTGTCTTCAGAGGGAGCGAATCCCTGTTCCCCAATCTGCTGTTTGACTGACCAGGAACACTTCTGTCTTGTCTGGATTAGTTTCCGTTTGTTTGTCCTCTTCCAGTCCATAACTGATGACAGGCACTGGTTTAGGGCCAAAACAACTTCCTTGGCTTGTGTTGGAAAGGGGTAATAGAGCTGGATGTCATATTGATGTCACTGAATCCCAAAACTCCAGATAACCTCTCCCAGTGATTTCATGTATATGTTAAACAGCAGGGGGGGGGGGGGCAGAACCAAACCCTGAGGGACCCATAGAGCAATGACTGAGGGATCGAGCAGGAGTCTCCCAGTACACTTTCTAGGGTTGTCCTTCAGTAAGGAACGAAGCCACTGTAAAACAATACCCCCAAGTCTCATCCTAGCAAGGCAACCCAAAGGATACCATGGTTACTGAGAGGTCCAACAGAACCAACAAGGATACACTCGCCTATCTAGCTCCCAGGAGAGGTCATTCACCAAGGTGAACAAACCCATCTCTGTCCCAGAACCAGGCCTGAATCCAGACTGGCATAGATCTAGATAATCTATTCAATCCAGAAACTCATGGAGCTAGGAGGCCACCACACACTCTAGAACGGGTAGGCAACCTTTTCCCTTTAAGGGCCAAGGGACTTCAGCTCCCAGAAGCCTTAGCCATGTTGGCCAATAGTCCCATGTTGGCCAATAGCTCCTGGGATTCTGGGCATTGAAATCCCTCGGCCCTTAAAGGGGAAAAGTTGCCGACCCCTGCTCTAGAACCTTGCCTAAAAATGGAATGTTAGAAACTGGCCATTCTCCAGAATGGTGGGATCCAGGGATGGTTATTTATTTATTTATTTATTTTAGTAATGGTTTAATAACAGCCTCCTTCATGCAAGGTGGAACTTTGCCTTGCTTTAACCAGGCATGCACCCTGTTCCCTTTTAGCTTTTTTAATGAGCCAGGATAGGCAAGGACACGTGTGGTGGCTCTCACCTCTCCAAGAATCCTGTCCATATCCTCACGTTGCACAAATTGATTTTTCAAACAGGAGCCAGTATTACCTCCATTGGATCTGCATCAGTTTTAGCTTAGAACAGCTCAGCTGGCTGGTTCCCTGCAGATGCAACTGAGGCAGAGAAGAAATTTGCCTTTGCTGCCTCTACTGCTGCAGAATAGGCCCTACGATAAGCTTTAGCCTGTGTTCGCTCAGACGCACTCTGAATTCTCTGCCAACACCACTCTATCCTCACTTGTTTCGTCACTACCAGCTCCCTAGAAAACCGGGGTGGGTGGGTTTGTTTATGCTTTGAGAGGAGAAACATAGGAATAACTGTGTCCACTACCTTGGCCATTTCTCCATTGGAGAGATCACCAAAACTTTGACAAAGTGCATGGCAAGAGCCATCAGGAATCCATTCAGAACCATAAGTTTCCTGAGGGTGGACCATCTTAATGTGTCCCTCACCCCTGCAGAGGTTATGAGTTCCAGCAAGTCTAAACTACAACAGGTGGTGATCTGTCCATGACTTTGAATTGTTATAGCTTGGATAGTTCCTCCACACCTGGCTCCTGTTCACCCCACCCACTAGAACAAACAAGGTCCGAACTGTATCTTGCAGTAGGAATAAGGCCAAATACCACTTGGAACAGAGCTGTGGTTGCAATGGTAGACATGAAGTCCTGAGCTGCTCCTGACAAGGCATGAAGTCCTTCCAGAATGCCAAGTAGGGTGCCAGAAGCCTTTGAGTTCCTCTTCGTATATATTCCAAACATGAAACAAGTGCTGCTCAAGTACAACGGACCTTGGTATCTGCGGGGATTTGGTTCCAGAATCCCCTGAAGATACCAAAACCTATGCATGCTCAAATCCCATTAAACTCAATAGTAAATTGCTGTTCCTTATATAAAATGGCAAAAAATCAATATTTGCTTTTTGAATTTTCTTTAAAAAATATTTTCAAGCCATGGATGGTTTGAAACCATGGATACAGAATCCATGGATACAGAGGGCCAGCTATAATCACCTTCACTGTGTTCTGTGCTAGCCCAGCTACAAAGAGAGGACAATTTACAACAGCTTTGTATATATGACCTATACTGGGAAAACAGAGTGATTTCTACTGACTGGCAATATCAGTAAGTGCTGATGCTGACGAAAATACCACCAGAACTTTATGGAGTATAGAATTACAGGTGTCTGAAATGACAGATAACAACGCCAACATTGGGTCTGGAAGAATAAATTAGTTTGGCTTATTTGATTTATACCTCATCCTTTTTCATAGGAGCCCAAGGCACACCATTAAAACCACAAAGGTCTGAAAGCACCAATTTCTAAAATAATAAATTATAAATATTTGGATAGTTCTATCACACACTATACTTGTTTAGGTACTGGCTTCTGCAGTGCAAGTGTGCATCGACAGACATTTGAATTGGATTTTCCTACAATGGCTATTTTTCATGTAATACTGTAACATTAAAAATTGAAGCAGTCTGTCTTAATAAAACAAGGTCACTGAACAGGATTCAAATATACAGTTTTGTTGTAAGATGCTTAGTACCTCACTGAAGAGGTACTGTACTAGTTTTGCACTAGTAATCCTATGTTGCATGCTTACTTGATAGTAAAACTGCTGAAACAGTTCAGCAAAGAATGCAGGAAAACTAATTACATACTATATGCCTTAACTGTATTTGTGTCCTTTGTGTAGTATTTTTATAAGATACTCATAGTAAGCTTCCTATGCAACTATATAGACAAGCACAGGAGAAGTCTCTAAAATAAATGTAATTTAGGGGAGATATGTATTGCAGCAGGCAGGGATATAACTCTAAAAATTTAAAGCACAAGAAAGTAAAAGACAATGAAATGGCAAAATAATTGTGAAAAAGAAGTAGTTTTTAAAGAAAGAGGCAATTGTGCATTGGGGTGGTAAAGCAGTAGATCTGTCAAAACACTTTTAAAAGTTAAGCATTGACAAAGTGCAGCAGACACTGAAGTAGAAATTGTAATACCTTGTCACCAGTGATGTGTTACATGTAATCTAACCAGAGTAGAAATAACTAGCAATTGGGGGGGGGGGGGGAAGAATGGCATGTTTTGTGCTGCAAAATATTGTGGTTTATTATTGTGAGAAAAATAATCTCAACAAAAACTCTTAAAAGAAAGATCTGGATTGCTCACAATTAACTATACTACCTCAAGAAAGGTTGCTTAGATTTTTCACAGCTAACAATTGCATATGTTTGAACTACAAGAGATACCCGTAAGAGATAACAAGAACCAGCCTCAAAAAGAAATAATTATACGAGGCTTTTGTAGCAGAAGGAATGCTTTTAAAAATAATTGTTACAGGCTCCTTTTCTGATACCATTTTTTGCTTTTCTTGGCATACTTCTTTTTAAACCCTGGAAGAATACTGATATGGATGAGAATGTTGAGCCTGTGTTTAATCTATCTATACCTACTTTAAATATATATATATAACCTATTTAATGCTGTTTCTTTTTAATAATCTGGGTTTTGTGACTCTCGCAACAGGGCATGTCCAATTCCCACCTGTTCTTCCCAAATGCAAAATGCTGCCTCTTATGTCACATCAAAGGCCTTAATGATCTTCCAGCCTTATACCCAACAATGGCTTTTCTGGGGATACACAACATACAGTGCAAAGGGAGGAGGCAGAAAATGTTCTATGAAGAGTTCCCTTGGGATGATTCACCCCAGCTTTTCTCAAAACCGAATTTTATTACAGTCCAGCCCACATACTTCCCCATCTGTTTCACTAAGTCCATTTCATTATTGTCTATAGCATCTAATACAAATTTATTGGGATGCACTAAAAGCAGGATATATGTCCTTACTGAAATCGTGCTTAGCAATTAGATGAAGTACATTACATTCATTTTCTGCATTTAACATGCTGCATTCAACATGGTTCAGGATGTTTGCATGGACAACAAACCTATTACGGTCAGAAGAAGTTTCTGGGATCATCCACATTTTAACAGCAAGTGAGATAGTTCACTTCAGAATCTCAATGGCAAACACTATTTCAACAATGCAGGCTGGTTTTGAGGGGTGCATTGCAGTGGCTTGAAGTGGGGAAGGAGTATGAGAGATGTGAGAGTGGGCAATGTGAAGGGTGGTGCACAAGAGACAATGATGGTGTGAAGTGAGTCATGGAAAGGTGTAGGAGAGAAAGAATTAGCAATGTGAGCAGCTCTGTGCAAGAAGCAAACAAGGGGCTTATTGTGAGGGTGTAAGGTGATCATGAAAGTTAGAATTATACAAGCCATTGTTTTCCCTGTTACTATGTACAGTTGTGAAAGCTGGACAGTGAGGAAATTGGATAGGAGGAAAATAAATTCATCTGAGATGTAGTGCTGGAAAAGAGTGCTGAGGATACTATAGATAGCCAAAAAGACAAACAAATGGGTCCTAAAACTGATCAAGCCTGAGATTTCCAAGAAGCCAAGATGATAGAGGCTGTCCTACATCATGAGAAGACATGACTCACTGGAAAAGACAATAATGCTAGGAAAGGTGGAGGAAAGTAGAAAGAGAGGAAGGCCGCATGCTAGATGGATGGACTCTGTTAAGGAGGTCACAGACATGAATTTGCAGAACTAAGCAGAGCAGTGGAAGATAGGGAATCTTGGAGATATCCACAGGGTTGCCATGAGTTGGGATTGACTTGAGGGCGGTTAATAACAATAGAAGGTGAGATAGAGGAGTCAGTAAGAGATGGGAGAGAGTGAGGACTGCAAGTGGATGTGTATACGACTCAAGTGATGGAGTCTTGCAATGATGTGATGTGAGACCTTGCAGGGAGGAGGAGAGTGAATGGAATGAGGGGTATGCAAGAAGCATGGGAAGGGTGCATTGTGAGAATACAAGGTGAGGTAAAGGATGGAATAGGAGAGATGGGGGAGAGAGTGAGAGGCACAGCGCACAAGAGGCAAGTGAGGGGCGGACCATGACAGTGAAAAGTGAGGCATAAAAGGCAGGAGGGGAAACAGTGAGAAGTAGGAGCAGCTATACATCACAAGCAAACTAGGTGTTCATCTGCCATATTTCAACAGCAAAGCTCTGGAGCCATAAAAATTACAGTCCCCAGAATCCCATAGCCATGAGCCATGGCAGTTAAAATGGTGTCCAGCTGGATAATTTCAGTCATATTCAAAATGGAAGACATTTTGAAATTCCTCCTGGACAGAAGGCTGAAATGCAGGACATGTCCTGGAAGAGGAGGACCTCTGGTCACCCTGTGAGGGAGGGAATTTGCCATCAGGGGGAAATTAATAGGAAGTATGATGATAGGTTATAATATTTTGGGTTGTTTAGCTGAGAGGCAAGTGGTTGAGAGTTGTGATAGAGGCGTATAAAGCTACAGGTTGTGTGGAGAAGTGCTTTTGAATAAGCTATTTCCCCTGGGCACATAGCCATTAAACTATGGAGATTTTCAGACCTGGAAAAAAAGTCGGGAGTAAAAGGCATACTGCTGGCAAAGTCACGTGATCGTGCTGAAGATTTTCAGACACATTGCGCTTACCTAGGACTTCTCTCGTGAAGATCCAGGTAATCTCCAGCAACAAACCATTCACAGGGAAGTACTAGGAATGGTTTGTTGCTGGAACATTCCTGGTTCTTCCCAGGATAAGCACGATGTCATCTGAAAATCTTCAGCATAATTGCGCAATTAGCCCTTTTCTTCCCCGATTTTCCCTCATCTGATAATCTATGTTGGGAGGTTCAGGACGAATAAAAAGCGTGGAACATCAAAAAGGCTGAGGACTTTGAGGACAAGGAGGCTGAGCTAGAGCCTCAACATGGACCTGAGCCTGAAGCTTAGTCTGGTCCTAGTTTTGCTCTGCCAGCTTCAGCAAAGTCTGTGGACCCCAAGGAGGCTCAGCAGACTCCTGGCAGCAGAGCCTTTAGGTATGAAGGAGTCAGAAGGGACCATATCTACCTACAACCAACAAAGAGTGGAAAGGGAGGGTCTCTGGTACCCGAGGAGGCTTTATGAAAAATGCTGAGCAATCAACAACAGCTGAGCACCTGCGGTCTGGTAATATAAACAGTTGCCGGACACCAGGAGAGTTGTCAGAGATTATCTGAGCTTCCTAGTGAAAGCACGCTTGATCCTGACTCTCCTTGTCTTCTCGTCTGGAAACCTTGACACTTGGATTGCTGATTTGCCTTGTCTCTCTGGACTCCTTGGTCTTGAATTGCCTACATGACTCGTCTCTCTCTGGAACCCTGGACTTTGTTTGGTTGTACCCTTGGTTTGTTGCTACAAGACTTTTGCTTTATGACTATTTGTGTGCACAGAACTCTTGACTGCCTTAGCTCTGCACACTGTTTTGCTTTGTGTTGCTCTGACAACGGCTATCAGCATATTTGAACGCTTTCCTGGACAGATGTTGAGAAGCTGGAGCATATCCAGAAGAGGGCGACCAAAATGGTGAAGGGTCTGGAAACCATGCCCTATGAGGACTGGCTTAGGGAGTATATTGAGCCTACAGAAGAGAAAATTAAGAGGTGATATGATAGCTCCGTTTAAGTATTTGAAGGGATGCCATACTGAGGATGGAACAAGATTGCTTTCTGCTGCTCCAGAAACTAGGACATGGGGCAATGGATGCAAACTATAGGAAAAGAGATTCCACTGTAAGAGCTGTTTGGCAGTGGGGCACCTTCAGAGATTGGTGGAGTCTCCTTCCTTGGAGGTCTTTAAACAGAGGCTGGGTGTCTGTCTGTCGGGGGTGCTTTGATTGTCTATTCCTGCATGGCAGGGAGTTGGACTGGATGGCCCTTGAGGTCTCTTCCAACTCTATGATTCTATGATTCTAAACAACTATGGTATTAAGTGTACAAAACATGATGATGGCCGTTAACATTTAAGGAAAACTGACATACATTCAAGGAAAGTGACCCAATAAAATTTGTGGGGTGGCCATAAAGTGGACAGGTGAGTTGAGAACGCATGGGTATCATTCCCACTATGTTATAAACCAGTTTGCTAACCAGTTTGAAGCGGTTTAAATGACCCTGGTTCACACTTGAGCTGAATCGCTGAAGCGGTTTGCCAAGCCCCCCCCCCCCGATGTTAGACCCATTTAACGCGTGTTTTTGACGCTCATTTTTTCCGCATCTTTTGCAATAAATCTATTCAGCAAGGGAAACCCTGTGATATAGGTTCAAAGCACACTGTAGAAATAATCCAGCTTGAGACGCTTTAACTGCCCTGGGAATTGTAGTTTGTTGTGGCACCAGAGCTCTCTGACAGAGAAGGCTAAATGTCTCACAAATCTACAGTTCTGAGAATTCCCTAGCATTGAGCCAGGGTAGTTAATGTGGCATCAACTGGATTATTTCTGCAATGTGTTTTGGACCCTAGATCCCTTAGAGTCTCCATAAGTTGAAGACGACTTGAAGGCACACAGCACACACACACACACATTAATGTGCCTGTGGCCTTGTAAAGAGTGGAGACATACTGGATTGCAAAGGAAGTCTCTTTTTGTGTTGTGTTTTTCTGTTTTGGATGTTAAATTTCCTGGACTTTGAGAATCTCCTAGTTGACACATGGCCAGAAAGAGGAGGTTCCAGCCTGCAAGAAATACCCCTCCATACCATCATTTCTCCCTCTCCTGTTTGGTTTTTAACACCTTGCCTGATGAAGAAGCCTGTGGAGCTTCAAAAGCTTGCAACTTGTATATTGGTCCAAAACACACTGAAATAATCCAGTTTGAGACCTCTTTACCTGCCCTGGCTCAGTGCTAGGGAATCCTGGGAATTGTAGTTTATTGTAGTGCCAGAGTTCTCTCTGATAGAGAAGACTAAATGTCTCACAAAACTACAATTCCCAGGATTCCCTAGCACTGAGCCAGGACAGTTAAAGTGGTCTCAAAAACGGGATAATTTCTGCAGTGTGTTTTGGAGCCCAGAGACACAGCTCAGACCATTACTCCAGGCTAGCTCTGTAGATAGATAGATAATAAATAGATATTTCTATACACAACCACATCCATCTATCTACACACACATGCACACACACATATACATAAAGCTCTTCAGATCTCTCTGAAAGGGTCTGTGCATCTTATCCAAAAAGAGACAAATGCAGATACATGCCATACTTAAGCTTGTATATGTCACAAAACAGGAATTTATTCAATCTACTGAGATCCAAAACACACTGCAGAAATAACCCAGTTCGAAACCGCTTTAACTGCCCTGGCGCAGTGCTAGGGAATCCTGGGAACTGTAGCTTATTGTGGCACTAGAGCTTTCTGACAGAGAAGGCTGAGTGTCTCACAAAACTACAGTTCCCAGATTTCCCCAGCACTGAGCCAGGGCAGTTAAGGGACTGTGCTATTTCTGCAGTGTGTTTTGGACCATTGTGCATTTTGGTTGGCCCAATAAAGGTATCATCGTTCTGTGGATTCTATATATTCAGAGTGCAGGCCATTTAATAGTATTGACTTGTAGTCTTGTTTTTAGTTAATTTTAATGTTGATAATGATTTAATATATTTTTAAGGGGGGTTATATGTCTATTATAATTGTATGGGATTGTATTTTAATTGTAAGCCGCCTTGATAGCCTCGGCTAAAGGCGGGATATAAATAAAATTTATATTTATTATTTTGGATGTTATTGGACACACATTAATGGTTACAGATTCGACGTGACCCTGAGGCCAGCCCAAACTCCCTCAGACTAAATTTCCTTCAGAAATGGGTCGGCTCCTAGTCGAGCTCCAGCACTCCGCTTTGTGAGGGACTCAGGCAAAAGCCTTCCATTGGGCGCCATCCCACATGCCCCTCTCACGCCTACAACAAAATTATTTGTCATTTTTCAATGTCTCTCATATAAATTTAAATAACACTAAACTTCCTTATAGATTTACAGACAGAACATTACTGAATTATTAACTACAAGTTTACTCAGTAGATGGAATAAGAGCCTGTTTATGACATAGGCACACATAAGTATGGCATGCACATACATTTGTCTCATTTTGGAATAATTTATGTGTATGTGTGTCTATGTGTATATATATGTGTGCGTGTGTCTGTCTGTCTGTCTCTCTGTGTGTAGATATTGGTGTGTGTGTACAAAAATATATGTGTGTGTGTGTCTGAGTAGATATAGGTCCAAAACACACTGCAGAAATAATCCAGTTTGAGGCCACTTTAACTGCCCTGGCTCAATGCTAGGGAATTCTGGGAATTGTAGTTTTGTGAAACATTTAGCCTTCTCTGTCAGATTGAGCTCTGGTGCCACAATGAACTATGTAGCACCAAGCCAGGGCAGTTAAAGTGGTCTCAAACTGGATAATTTCTGCAGTGTGTTTTGAACCACAGAGATCTTTGTGTGTGTATTGATTCCCCATTTGAGCACAAAACCCCACTGGGTGACCTTTGGCAAGTCACACTCTCTCAGCCTCAGAGGATGGCCAAGGCAGACCCCCTCTAAAGAAACTTGCCAAGAAAATCTTATAATAGGTTTGCTTTAGGATCGCCATAAGTAAAAAATGACTTGGAGGCACACAACAGCAACAATGCACACGCACACATATGTCTGTGTGTAGATAGATATGGATGTGTGTAGACACATTCCTGAAGGAGCACTGGGAAACAACAAAGAGGTGGGGAAGAAGAAGGCTTGAATTATCTCAGCCATCCCCCCATTCCTGAAGGAGCACTGGGAAACAACAGAGATGGGAAGAAGATTTGAATCTGGGCCCAGCCCCCCAACTGAGTAGGAGGACAAAGAGGACCATCGGAGATGCAGAAGAGAGAGGGGCAAAGCACCAACTCAGCCTATTCTCTGCCTCCAGCTGAGCTGGAGTGCCATGGGAGGACCAGGCAGGCGAGCAGAAGAAGGAAAAAGGCGACCAGCCATCTCTGCCCTCCTTCAACCACGGAGAAAGAAGTGAAGAAACTAAAGAAGCGAGGGAGTGGGGATGGGGATGGACTAAAGGAGGGAGGACACAAGGGAAGGGAAGGAGGGAAACCCAGGGAGGCATAAGGGGATGGGTAGGAAAGCAAACAACAACGATGGGAGGAATAATATAGAGAGACAAACAGCTACTGGGCAGCAGCAGTAGTGGTGGGTGTCACTCACAGGAGTGAATTGTAGTGACACCATAGCTAACATTGGTTGGCACTGCGCATAAGGAGGTGTAGTTGGCCCTCCTTTTGTAACCCCCATCACCTAATAAACCCTATGATGAGACACTCCAAGTGAGATACAGGCAGGATCAGAGCATTAACAGAAAGGGAAGTGTTGTGGATAACGCAGGAACAGAGACCGTTGAATCAGGAAAAATTGAGTTTATTCCTTTAACGTCGACGGGCCTGAGAGCGCTCCCCCTTGCTAATCAACATCTTTATATACCATCTTACACAGCTAACTTATAATTATATTAACACATGCATAATTGACCATTTTAATTGGTTACAGGACACAACTCCAAAACCCCTCCTTTCTTGATTACGTTACACTTCTATTTGCCATGCGCAAACAAATTTAGCTTTCCTCCCCACTGCCTACTCATACCATCCTTATCTCCCTTGGCTTTGAAGCTGTCTAGCCTTCAAGGCCAAAAACCACATTCCTTAGCTATCTGTTTCACTAAAGCAGAGCTCAAACTGCCTGCAAACGTACAGTTTTAAACATAGAAAATGAGACCCCAAGGATCATCCAATCCAGCCCCGAATTAGCCATGAGCTTTTTAGTTTTTAACATTATTTTTCATCTCTTACAGAAGGAGGGGGAGATAAAGGGATATCACATTTGCAAGATTAGCCAAGGGCATAAGAAAGATGACAAGACAAATAGCAAATACCCTTAGGAAGGCAAATGGCATCCAAAGCAGCATTACACATAAAATAGGGACGTGGAATGTGAGGAGCATGAGCCAAGGGAAGCCAGACGTAGTAAAAATGAAAATGGAACACATGAACATAGCAGTACTGGGGGTGAGTGAGTTAAAATGGACAGGAATGTGCCACTTTGAATAAGACAACTACACAGTGCTCTACTCAGGCCATGAAAAGACAAGAAGAAACGGGGTAGCTTTCATACTAAGAAAAGATGTGGCAAAAGCAGTCAGAGGATACAATGCAAAATCAGACCGAACCATTTCAGTAAGGCTCCATGGTGAACCTATGAATATCATTATAATTCAAGTATATGCACCAAACACAGAGGCAGAATAGGAAGAAATTGATAGATTCTATGAAGGAGTACAGGAATAAATTGACAGCACACCAACATGTCAAGCTGATCACTGGAGATTGGAACACAAAAGTTGGAAGCAAAGAAGAATAAAAAATAGTAAGCAGATTTGGATTAGGCAAAAGAAACGAAACAGGTGAGCGTCTGATAGATTTTTGTGAAGCCAACAACGAATTCATTGCAAACACATTTTTCATACAACCAGAAATAAGGCTACACACATGGATATCACCAGATGGTCAACACAAAAATCAAATTGATTATATAATCAGAAGTAAAAGATGCCGGAACTCTATACTGGTGGCCAAAACTAGACCAGGCCCCGACTGTGGCACAGATCATGAATTACTCATAACAAAAATAAGAGTAAGACTCAAGAAGAAAATAAACAGATTCACACTACTAAGGCTAATAGACCGAGAACCAGAGGAACTATGGTCTGAAGCCTGGGACATAATAAAAGAAGAATGGAGACAGACACTTTCAATGAATAAAAAGAAAGAGAAAAAAAATGGATGACAGAAAAAACGCTACAAACAATAAAGAAAAGAAGAGAAGAAAAACAAAAGGAAGATAGGAACAAACTAAGAATTATGAATGCAACAGTATGGCTTGTGTGGAAAGATAAAGAAAATTACTACAACAACCAATGCAAAGAAATAGAAGACAACAGCAATAAGGGAAGAACAAGAGATCTATTTCACAAGATCCAGGAAATTAAAGGTACATTTAAACCAAGGACTGGGATGATCTATGGTAATAAGAATAACATAATTCAAGACCAAGAAGAATTAGACCCTAACAATTATCAACCTATTTCATTATTGAATTCAGATTATAAACTGTTTGCTGCAATTCTAGCTAAGCGTCTTAAAAGTGTATTAGATAATTGGATTCACTTAGATCAAAACGGCTTTCTTTCTTCCAGAAAGACAAAGGAAATTTCAGGAATTTGTTGAATTTAATTGAAATACACCAAAAGAATTTTCATAAAAAATTGGCGTTAGTCTTTCTGGACGCGGAGAAGGCATTTGCTAACATTAATTGGAGCTTCATGTTTGGGGTTCTTAAAAAAATAGATGCAGGCGATGTGTTTATCAATTGGATCCGGAAAATCTATTCTAAACAGGATGCACAGATAATAATAAATGGCAAAAAGACACCAAAAGTTAACATATATAAAGGGGTTTGTCAAGGTTTCCCTCTGGCTCTGTTATTATTCATTCTCACCTTGGAAATTTTACTTATTCAAATTAGGAACGATAAATCAATTACAGGCGTTGAAATTCAAAAACAAAACTATAAATTAAGGGCATACGCAGATGACGTGGTTTTGACGTTATCTAATCCTAAGGAATGTATGGGAAGTGTTGTGACTACTCTCCAGCAATACGGGAATGTCTCTGGGTACCGAGTCAACAAAAATAAAACAGTTACTGGTATGTTGTTAATAAATATCCCCAAAATTGAAGCTGATAAAATTATTGATATATCTGGATATAAGTAAGAAAATAAAGTTAAATATTTGGGAATATGGCTTACTGCCAAAAATTCTGACCTTTATAAAAATAATTATCACAGAATTTGGACTGAAATCAAGGATGACTTTAGAAAATGGGAAAATTTGAACTTATCTTGGCTTGGTAGGATCGCTTTGGTAAAAATGTCTGTTTTATCCAAAATAATGTATTATTTCCAAAATATTCCTATTATTGATAACGAGGTTCCCTTTAAATAGTGGAATAGGGATATTTTGAAGTTTATCTGGTCTAATAAAAAACCTAGGACTAAATTAATAAATTTGCACCTCCCGAACGAGGTGGATTAGCATTACCTAACTTATTGTGGTATTATGACGCTTGTGTATTGGCTACATGATTGGTTTAAATTAGATAACAAGAGGCTCCTGGATTTAGAAGGGGTGGATTTACAATATGGATTTCACGCATATTTGTTTTATGATAAATTTAAGATGGATGATAACTTTAAAAATCACTATATACGTAAGGCATGTTTGAGGGTCTGGTTAAAATATAAAAAGAAAAAAAAATGAATTAAAAAAAAAGACCAAGAAGGAAGAAAAAGACATTGGATGCAATACAAAGAAGAATTATACAAAAGAGATGACAAAATGAAAGACACTTGGAATGAAGAGCCATATGAAGACGAACCCCAAATCTTAAAAAAGTGAGGTGGAAACTGCAATAAGAGAAATAGGGGAAAACAAATCACCAAGAACAATGATATTCCAATTGAACTGCTGCAATCCACACTGACCAAGTCAACTCTAGTGCTAACCAACATATGTCAACAGTTATGGAAAACAAAATGCTGGCCACCAGATTGGAAATGATCAATATACATCTCCATCCACAAACAGGGAGACACAAGAGACTGCAGCAATTATAGGACCATAGCACTGATCTCCTACAGATACAAAATCATGTAACAAAATGCCTTTAGACACTGCCAGAAATAATGCAGGTTAAGGCCACTTTAACTGTACTGGCTCAGTGCTAGGGAATCAAGGGAACTGTAGTTTATTGTGGCACCAGAGCACTCTGACAGAGAAGGCTCAATGTCTCAGGAAAAAATACAATTTCCATGATTCCCTAGCACTGAGCCAGGACAGTTAAAATGGCCTCAAGCTACATTATTTCTGGCAGTAAAGGCCCATAGACTCCAACCATACATGGAAAGAGAGATTCCAGAGGTCCAAGCAAGGTTCAGGAAAGGAAGAGGCACTACGGATCACATTGCAAACATACCATGGCTAATGGAGCGCAGCAGGGAATTCCAAAAGAAAATCAGCATGTGCTTTATAGACTATAGCACAGCCTTTGACTGCATAGACCAGGGGTAGGCAACCTTTCCCCTTTAAGGGCCGAGGGACTTCAGCTCCCAGAAGCCTCAGCCATGTTGGCCAATAGTCCCATGTTGGCCAATAGCTCCTGGGATTCTGGGAGCTGAAGTCCCTCGGCCCTTAAAGGGGAAAGGTGGCCTACCCCTGGCATAGACCATGAAAGGCTATGGAAGGCCCTTAAAGAGATGGGAGTGCCAACACATCTGATAGTCCTGATGAAGTATCTGGACAGAAAAACATTTGTGTGTGTCTAGACAGAGCTATAGATATGTGTGTGTGTAGGTTGATATATATCTGTGTGTACAGAAATATATTTGCGTGTGCGTCTCTAGATAGAGATACAGATGTGTGTGTGTGTACAAATATATAGGACAAGGCCTCCTCATAGGTGGCGTCCCTCAGGTTGCCTCCCATCAGGGCCTGCCCAGCCTTTTCCTCCGCCTTTTCGAGGAGGCCTCCCACTTCCTCCTCCTCCTGCGCTAGGCCTCTCTCTTTAGACGTTGGGCGACTAGCGCGCTTGAGGCCTAGCGGAGGAGGAGAGAAAAGAGGCGCTTTCCAAGATGGAGATGAAACCCACCAAGGCCCGACCCGGGAAAAGGTAAGGGAACGACGCCTCCAGGGCCTGAGGGGCTCCTCGCACGCGCGTCTGCACTGTGGAAATAACGCAGTTCGGCACCGCTTCCAGTGCCCTCGCTCCATTCTGTGGGGTTTGCAGCTTTGCATGGCCTTTGGGGCTTCAGTGCGGGCGCCTCGCCAAACTACAAAGGCCAGGGTTGCGTAGGAGGGAGCCGTGGGAGTTAAAGCGTTGTGAAACTGCATTGTTTCTGCAGAGTAGATGTGTCAGTTTCTTGTCTTGAAGCCGCAGCAAGTCTCGTTTTAGAGGTTCAGCACAGCGTGCCCTTGGCACGCTGTGCTGAACCTCTAAAACGAGACTTACTGGGGCTTCAAGGCAAGAAATTGATGCATCTACACTGTAGAAACAATGCAGGGTTCAAGCTCTTCTTCCATAAGACCTGCTATGTGTCTTAAACCCCCCCCACCCCCAATTTCTTTAATACCAAAATCTGGGAATGGAGCCCATCCTATGTTTATTTCCCCTGTATCTTTTTGTGCTCTGTCCTTCCATCTTGAGCCCTGACTTGGGAAACAAACAAACAAACAAACCCCAAAACAAAACTGTTTCCAAGTTCATATGAGAACACAATCCCAGTCCTTTGCAGAAACTGGATCCTAGATTTGGCTTCCTTTATGGGAGCTATCTTGCATCTGGAGAGAGTTGTTGTTGTGTGCCTTAAAGTCGTTTCTGACTTATGGTTACCACAAGAACCTGTCACAGGATTTTCTTGGCAGGGGGTTTGCCATTGCCATCCTCCTGAGGCTGAGAGAGTGTGACTTGCCCAAGGGCACCCAGTGAGGTTTTGTGCTCAAATAGGGAATTGATACACACACAAAGATCTCCAAAATTACACTGCAGAAATAATCTAGTTTGAGACCACTTTAACTGCCCTGGCTCAGTGCTAGGGAACCCTGGGAATTGTATGTAGTTTATTGTGGCACCAGAGCTTGCTCTGACAGAGAAGGCTAAATGTCTCACAAAACTACAGTTCCCAGAATTCCCTAGCATTGAGCCAGGGCAGTTAAAGTAGCCTCAGACTGGATTATTTCTGCAGTGTGTTTTGGACCTATATGTACACATTGCCATTCTCCTGAGGCTGAGAGAGTGTGACTTGCCCAGGGAGTTTCCATGGCCAAGCAGGGAATCATAGAACATAGAATCTTAGAGTTGGAAAAGACCCCAAGGGCCATCCAGTCCAACTCCCTTTTCATGCAGGAACTCACAATCAAAGTATCCCAAAATCGAACCTTGGTCTCCAGTCACAGGCCACATTGGCTTGCATCTGGAGAGGGAGCTGGTTACTAAGGTTTTTTAGCTGTCGTGAATCCTATGTTATTTCATGTGATGTATGAACAAAGATGCCAAAATCAGAATCATCCATGTTATCCTTGCTTATGTATGTTGTAAAAGCTGGACAGTAAAGAAAGGTGACAGAAAGAAAATCTACTCATTTGAAATGAAGAAGAAAGTTCTGTGAATACTATAGACTGCCAAAAAGGCAAATAAACAAGTCCAAGAGCAGATGAAGCCAGAGATCTCAATGGAAGCAAAAATGGCTAAACTGAGGCTGTCATGGTTTGGGTACATTATCAGACAACATGATTTATTGAGCAAGACAATAATGCTGGAGGAAAATGGCAGGTCATAGGAAAAGAGGAAGACCACATTATAGATGGCTTTCTTCAATAAAGGATCCCATGGCACTGAGACTACAAGCCTGTTGATGGCTGAACTCTTGGAGGCCTTTCATTCATATGGCTCCCATAATTCAAAGCCAACTTAATAGAAAATAACAACTACCACCAGCCCAAATGATGGTTTAATGTACCTAAAAAAGCCATGATGATAAGCTAACTTTCAGGCAGGATTTGTTCATAGTTTACGAATCCTGACTGATCTGGACTCACTCATAATTCCAGTTTCAGATATCACTGAAAGCTATCCCCTTGTTTCTTTATTATTTTGCACAAATGGTGGAGTGAATGGCTGTATGCAGCACCATACAGCACATTCACATAGTGGTTTTTAAGCCAGGATTCCCAGTTTTTCATTATATGTCAAAGTTCTCACTTTCTGAAGGAGCCATGAAAAGCTAAACTCCAAAGTTTTTAAAAACCTCACCCACCAAATATAACAATACTGATGTTTCACTAAGAACTAGAAGCATGAAGCTAATTTCAAAATCTAGTCCTAGATACACAGTTGCCTTTTCCAGAGGTGTCTTTCAGTTATGTTTTATAAGATTGATGAATTGATAAGGATTGGTAACAATACAAATGTAGAAATTTAAGACTTGAATGAGTTTGAGATTATGAAGATATTATGATATTGCCCATAATATAGCAATGTGGAATATTTCTTTTTCCAGTATCTTTGGAATATTTTGTCATCTTCTGTTCAAGATAACAATAGCTTTTAATTTTTCTTGAATATGTTGCCTCAAGAAAGTTTTTAAGAAACGTATTGTTTCAACCTTAATTGATTTACATTTTGACAGCGTTCATGAAAGCAGCAATTTTTAGTCGACTCCCAGTGTTGATCAGTTAAGTTCATTGTATTCCAAAATTATTAGCATCTGTAGTTTATGGTTTTTATATAGAATTGCCAGCTGTACTGTATAATGATGGATGTCTAACTTCATCTTTTTAACAGGAAAAAACATGGGAAAGATGCTGTTGATAAATCAAATGAGGGTTACTTTGTGGGGCAAGTGGCTAACAGCTTGTTTCAAAATAAAGCCACAACCTCTAGTATACGTCCTTTGGTACAACTGTTCAGTGCTCCTGCAGCTGAAACACAGCCGATATATGTTGCTGTGCCAAAAGTAAGTAGTTTCTTTTTTCTAGACTATTCTCAAATGTAAATTCAGCATTTGAGCCATTGAAGGCTTATGGTTGCATTGACAGGTTGCCTTTTACAGGTGGGGGAGGACATTGTTTTCTCTTAGGTGTAGGAAAAGGTGATGTCTCCATCACAAGAAACCTACCAGACCAGCACTAGGATTAGGATAGCCTCCTCTGCTGCATGCAAGGGCAGCAGAATAGCTTAGTGCAGGGACCGGCAACCTTTTTGAGACCTGGGCCGGTCTCCACTAGCCCAGGTCTCGGCTGGGCCAAGGGGGGGGGGATGGTGGTGCGCGCGCGCGCTTGCGCCCCCCCGCGCCCCTCCGCTAACGTGCGCGCGCCCCCCCACGAGTCCCCTTACCGAGCCAGGCGGACCCCTGCCGCTGCCGCCGTCGCCGCCTCTGGCTCCTCCTCCTCCGCCGCCTCTGGCTCCTCCTCCACGACCGCCGCTTCCGCTACTGCCGCTAAGCCCGCTTTTGGCAGAGCGGGACGCACCCGGCATTTTGGTATCCAAAATGCTGGCAGCGTCCCGCTCTGCTAAAAGCGGGCTCAGCGGCAGTAGAGGAAGCGGCGTTCATGGAGGAGGAGGAGGAGGAGGCAGAGGCGGCGGCGGAGGAGGATGAGGAGGATGAGGAGGATGAGGAGGCAGAGGTGGCGGTGGCGGAGGAGGAGGAGGAGGCGGAGGTGGCGGTGGCGGAGGAGGAGGAGGAGGAGCCAGCGGCGGTGGAGCCAAAGGCAGCTGCGGAGGCAGAGGCAGCAGCGGAGGTGGTGGCGCCTCCACCTCTGCCTCTGCCGCCGCCTCCACCGCCGCTGCCTCCACCAATGGCTGGTCTTGGTCGGCGCGCGACTGCACGCGCCGTGGCCGGCATTTTTTTCTCCAAAATGCTGTCCGTGACGTGTTTGCACATGCGCAAATCCTGCGCATGCGCAAACGTGTCGCGGCCGCCATTTTAGAGAAAAAAATGCCGGCCACGGCGCGCGCAGTCGCGCGCCGACCAAAACAGGCGGCGGAGGTGCCGCCGTGGCGGCGGCGGCAGGGGTCCGCCTGGGCCTGCAAGTCCGGCGTCCTGGGCCGGAACCAGCCCGGGGGCCGTAGGTTGCCGACCCCTGGCTTAGTGAATGCAGCTCAGATCTTCAGTAACTCATTGCTACTCCATCCTCACCACCCTACATCTGGTGCCTGAGGCAGCCACCATGTACTGCCTAATGATAGGGTTAATCCTGGGGACAGAGCAGTTAAGAGATTTTCATGTTTTTATCAGGGCTGAAATTATTGTGTAGATCCCGAATTAAATTACACTGAATCTTCGTATGACTTTAGTAAATTGCTCTATTGGGAGCATGTACTAATGATTGCTGTTGAATGCTGATGGTGCCCCTGGTACACTGATATTTGGCAGGTTGCTTCAGTTGTTGTTTTCAAGCAGTTATTGAAAATGGCTTTCACACTAGTGAGCTTTTTGTGCCAAAGAAATTGATTCATCATAGTGCTTTGTTGTTAAATTATGAAATTCTGATCATGGTGTGTAATATGTGCTATACTATTATTATTGCACTGTTTTATGCAGTAAATATCATTTTATGGTATCGCTATATTTTTCTTTTCTTTTTGGAATCAAGGCTTTAAGGCTGAAAAGATCTAGGCTTAATATCTAGATGCATGTAGTCAGACTGTGGGACCTCAACCTGTTTAATGACATCTTCATGAATCTTCCAGTTTTTAGACCAAGGTTAAATTTCTGTGTTCATAAGAGCAAAGTCTTTACTTCTCTTTAAAATGTATAACATTGAGTGGCAGACTCGGTAAAACATTTTGAACATTATTTCTCCCCAGAGTAGAAAATAGTAGCTAATTCCTAATGCTCACATTTAGGGAATGCCTCACAGATTCTGAATAATAATATTCTGACAATCCAGTGACTCGTGCAAAATATGGCATGTATTTGATTCTCCCTGCTCCTGAATTAAAGTTTATCCCATGTGAGATATACATACCGGTAGCTCTTTGCCTAGCACTGAGACCTACCTAGTATTAACATGGGAATGAAGTTCTCTCTCCCTGCCTCAAAATCCTTCTGTTAACAACTTTTGCTTACTTTGAACTATTAAGCAAACCTTAACCCAGTTAACTCAAGTGAGATTTCAAGTGCAGTGGAATATTTATTCAGCAGTAGGTCTCAGAGTTCAGAGCGGCTAACACCATAATAACCACATTCATGATTGCAGCCTTGTGTATGAAGGAGCACCTTTTCTGATATGTTCCCACTTAGATATTAAGGTGATTTTTGGAGGGTCCTCTCTGAGTGGTATGGCCTCCAGATAGCTACCATAGGAAGAGCATGTGCCCATCTCCCACAATGTGAAGGGCCACACCTGTTGTCTCCATTGGTAACATTAATGTGGTATTCTAAAAGCATTCTCTCTGGAGAGATTTCCAGTCTTTTATTTTTATTTTTGCTCTTAACATTTGCATTTTATTGATAGCTCTTAATTGTTCATTAAAACTATTAATGTTTTAATAGTATTTTTGGCTGATTTATCTGTGTGCAAGATCCATGGGCTTGATGAATATTTAGTATATGATTTTACATAGATAAACTGTCACAAAGGTATTTTGCCAGGGGGAGTATGAGTATATGTTTTTAATTCCAGTTATAAACTTTTCACATAAGCTCACATCTGTAACTCTGTTTGTGTAGTTCCTTGTTGGAGAGGTGCTTTAGACAATGAAGCAGCAAGTGGTTTTGGTAGGGGAGAGGAACAAGGATGTACTCAAAGATGGAGTACAACCTTCTTCACTCTGGAGGCCAGATGACACAGTAGTCTGCTCTTTCTTTCTTTCTTTCTTTCTTTCTTTCTTTCTTTCTGCTCTTGTGCCTCATCCCAGAGCGGGGGTCAGGGGAAGTGAAGGGAAGGAAGGAAAAAAAATGAGTCCAGCATCAGCTTTGTGGTGAGTGCTCAAATAATTCCTTTTGGGGATTTAATTTTGTTTGGTTTTTTTGAGAGCAGTTTTGGTCACTGATGCTGACTCAGTGACAGGAGGAGAGAGAGAGAGAGAGACCAACATATACAACTGGGTTTCTAAGTTCTCTTTGGCCTCCTAGGCGATGTCTTCCATCCACTTAAATAAAAAGACAATACCTTATCTTTCTCATTCTGTCTTCTCCACTGAATGCTTTATTTTTTCCTTAGCACCTTTGCAGAGCAAAAAGTGGACAATCAGTTCCTAGTTGTTGGTCATCTTCTCTTTTTACTACCCTCAAACTTTGCTAGCATTATTGTCTTTTCTAATAAGTTGTGCCTTCTCATGATGTGACCAAAGTACAACAGCCTCAGTTTGATCATTTTGGCTTCCAAGGAGATGCCAGGTTTGATCTGTTCAAAGACCCATTTGTTTATGGTATCCTTAGCACTCTTCTCAAATGAGTTAATTTTCTTACCTGCTTTCTTCACTGTCCAGCTGTCACATCCATACATGATGATGGGGAATACAATGGCTTGGATGATTCTAACTTTAATATTCATTTGTATATCTTTACTCTTTAGGATCTTGTCTAGTTCTTTCATACCTGCCCTTCCCAATCCTAGTCTTCTGATTTGAGTGCAGTCTCCATTCTGATCAATATTTGATCCAAGATATAGGAAATCTTTAACTGTTTCATTTTCTTCATTGTCTAGGTTGAATTTATGTAGATTCTCCATGGTCATTATTTGTGTTTCGTTATGTTCAACATTAAGCCTGGCTTTGTACTTTGATCTTCCTTAGTTTTTCCAAATCTGTGACATTTTCTGCTAGTAGTATGGTGTCACCCACCTATCTTAGATGGTTGATATTCCTTCTTCCTATCTTCACTCCTTCTTCTTCTGAGTCTAAACCTGCTCTTATGATACTTTCTGCATATGAGTTGAACAAATAGGGTGATAGAATGCAGCCTTGTCTGCCAACTGAGAACCAATTTGTTTCCCCCACATTCTGTTCTAACAGTAGCCTCTTATCCTAAGTTCAGATTTCTCTTCAGGACTATCAGATGGTGGTGGCACTCCCATGATCTTGAGAGCCATCCATAGCTGTTAATGATTTGTGCAGTCAAATGCTTTGTTATAATCTATAAAGCATATGGTGATTTTATTTCTGGAATTTTTCGAATGCTCAATTATCCATTCTACGTTTGCTCTTGGCTGCAGCTGCCATACATCTGGGGCATGCATATGTCCTCACTGCCTTTTTCTCTGATCCTTGGCACTCCTTTCCATTGAACCAGGACTCTAGAGCAGGGGCCGGCAACCTACGCCCCGCGGGCCGGTTCTGGCCCAGGTCCCTGCACTTACCGGCCCAGGTGGACCCCTGCCGCCGCCGCCGCACGCCACCACCGCTGTGCGTTTGGGCTGCTGTGCGGCCACAGCCGCCATTTTGATTTCCAAAATGGCGGCCATGACACATTTGCACATGTGCAGGAGTACTGCGCATGCGCAAACGCGTCGCGGGCACCATTTTGGAGAACAAAATGGCGGCTGTGACATGTGTGGAGGCGGCTGCGGCAGTGTGCACGGCAGTGGCGGCGGGGTCTGTACGTGCGCGCGTGAGTGCGTGCGCCGCTATTCCCCCCCCTTGGCCCGGCGGAAGGGACGACTTCGGGGGACTGGCCCCCGGCTCAAAAAGGTTGCCTACCCCTGCTCTAGAGGCTGTTTGGAAGTTGGGATGGGAGGAAGCAAACTTTTGGGGCTCATTCCCACTATGATTTGAAGCGATTTGCTGATCGCTTTATTTGTGCCTCGTTTCCATTTAAAACGGTTTCAGATGCAACTGCAATTGTTCAGACTCACTTGGAAGCGTAACAAATGCAAATAAATTGCTCTTTTCAAACATTCGTTTTTTGGCAGTTTTTTTTGAAAAGAAGCGATTGGGATGAGTGTTCCACAAGTGGGAACGACAGATCTGATTTGCAGACAGGCAGGGTGGCAGGCAACCAGAGGGATGTTTTGCAGTTCAGGGGAGACAAAAAGCCCTTGACTGTAAATGAGTGGAAGACGGCCTCCCTCCCATCCCTGCGCCGCTCCCAGGGGCCTGGCAAGGCGCTGTGAGGAGGAGCAGGGGCGGCCAAACGTGGTCCTCTCAGGGCATCTTTCTCCCTTCCTCCCTCCAGCTTGCGTGGAGCCGTCTGCCTCCCTGACTCGCTGAGAGATGAGGGGGTGCAGGTCTTTGAACCATCGCCCCATAGGGCACCAGGTACCTGGCCTCTGGTTGGAGGGAAACACATTGGGTGTTTGAAGCCCTCTGGGCCGCGCCGTGCCACGCCACCGTTTGCTGCCCAAGAACGTAAGGAAGGCCCCTCCACGGGGGCAAGGCGCCTAAGTCCTTCCCCCGTCTCACTGTCAGGCCTCTGGAGTTTCCCTCCATCAGGTCTGGCACACCCGAGGGGGTGTGGGGGTGAGCAGCAGCCTCGGGCGGGAGAGCCCCTGGAAGTGGTGTGGGGATGGGAGGGAAGCCATCTTTCACCCATTTGCAGTCAGCGGCTTAATGGCTTCCACACTGGGTGACCACAGATCCTTCTTTTCTAGGACGTAGTCCTGCCTTTCAGCCTTCTGTCAAGAGCGTCCTCCATTTTGAAGCATAGGCTTATTCCTACTAGTGGAAGTGACATGGAATAAGGAAATAATTCGCTTCCATAGTGGGAACTACGCATCGGCCTGAATTGAATCTGCGACCCAATGTCAGTGTTGATCGCAAACCAATTTAAAAGCAAGTGGGAATGAGCCCTTGAAGTTTCTACCCAGGCTTTGTAGCAGGGTGCAGCTTTTAAAGCCAGCATACAGATAGTTAAAGTAAAATTATGTAACTGCATTGTCAGTGAAGCTTAGGTGTGAGGCTTTTCCCACTGTCTAAACACACTCAAAGACAGGGATGGGTTTGTTTCTTGCAAAATGGACAAAATATTGATTGTACAGTTTGCCCCATAACTCTGCCTCTACAGGGGTTAGAGAGTTGATCTTATTTAAAATGAAAGCTCGGAATCTGTGCCAGATTATGGTTCAAACAGGAATCAAGTAGCATGCCTAGAGACTGGGTGAAATCCATCCAACTCTAGATGTTGAGTCTTTCTGTCAAGCCCAATGTTACTCTCTACAACTTTGTCCTGTTTTTCCTTGCAAAATATCTTCACTCAATCTTGACCCTTGCTGATAGCTCCTGACAATGTAGTATTGGGACTATTCTGTTGGCCACAGCCTCTGGCCGATAACTTGTGGACACTTCACAGGACCTCTTTCTATTGGTCTTTACCCAAGGATCAATAATTCTTGCATAGTGACCTCAGATTAGTTTAGGGGGGATACACACTGGCCTAAAGGGCTGGCCTGGGGATGGAGTTGGGATAGGATGGCTGCACGCCGGTCACCTCGACTGTGCCCTGACTCCACCCCAACACCTCGCACCTGTCCGCACAGTGCATGGCGTCAGGGTGCCCTCTTGGCGCAACGTGTGCACATGCTGCACCAAAAGGATGTAAAAGAGCTGCAGCGGCGGCTCTAAAGGCTGCCTTTGCTGCTCTTTTGGGGGCGGCAAAAGGGAGGATCGGGGCCATGGCACATAATTGCTGTGGCCCTGATCTGCCACTCCCAGGGGCGGCTCTGTGCCACCCCTTTTGGGTTGTCTACATCGGCCCTTAGTTTCCTTAAATGATGCTGGTAAAAAAAAAAAAATACAAGTGCCATTTACTATTAACTACTAGAGGTGCTGTAACTGCATCTTCTTTCATTAGTCAAGCTGCTATGTACTATAACCTTCACAGAGTTCCGAGGCATAATCTGATATACTTTAATCTCATTTTTAATTTCAAACTGAGATATTTAACCAGAGTCATAACTCTGAATATCTGTGCTTTTATCATCACTATTAATGCTAAACTGGAATCATTATATATCCAGCTCATATGATTTCTGGTATGCGGATGTAGCTCTTATGTCATTGTACTATGATAACATATGGACTAGCCTTTAATTCATGTGAGAAAAACAACTTAAGAAGAAACTCAGTAACCCTTCATTTATGTCAATTTTTCTCCTGAATAATAGCAATCAACAGCTTTTTAAAAATGCTTCTCACCATAACAAAAATATATTTTTTGTTTGAAGCTCTTCTTCAGGTTTTTGTCATGTTCCAAAATAATAGGCATCTTCTTAAAAGCATCAAGGTAGTTGTGTATTTACAACAAATCCTTTAATAGCTGGAAGAAAGTGTATAAGAGATCACCTGTGAGAAATTAATTTTAACATGATTTTACGAATATGAAATGTTTAGGCAGTGATGCAAGGAAGAATGTTAAACTGAAGTTTTCACTGATATTCATGCTATTTTATTTTTGCATTGTGGTTTTGCTTTTTTTTTTTAAAATAAAACAACTTTGGGCTGTCCTTTAACAGACTGTTTTAAAACTCTCCTTTTGTTTCAAAAGGAAAACAAAAAGCGCAAGCATGCAGAAGTGGAAATTGCCACGAAAGTTCACAGCACATCTACTCACAGACAGCCTTTGAAAAAAATGAAGATAGCTAACAAAAAGGAATTCTCTCCAGCAGAGAAAATGCTGGCAAACAGGTAAATTAAATGGTTTTAATCTATTAAAATCAGGTGAGGGATTTTAGAAATTTTAGATTTTAGAAATACAGTGTGACATATGCCTTTTTCTTGACTTTTGCTGATGACTTCAGTAATTTTGTAAAAGTGACTGCATTAAATCTTAGATTAGAAAGAGTTGATGGCCCAAAATAGGTAAGTGTATAATAAATGAATTGGCTCTTAGAATTTGATCCTATGCATGTATGTTCTAAAGAACGTCTAATAAACCCAGGTAAGAGTATATAGGACAACATCCTTAGTCTGTCTATACTACTTTTTCACACGTTTGTTGTTTTTCATGTAGTTTGAATGATGATACTTGCATTGCTTCTTATATTGTTGTTTTCACTGTATCTAGCAATTGGGGTTCCCCCCCTGACTAGTTGAATTTAAAATATATTATTTTTTATAATTGTATAAAAAAACCTAACTTGTAATAACTTGATTGCTATTATTCACTGTTTATTCAAGGGAAATTGCTTTGGAACAAGCAGATGACGAAGAGGAGGAAAAAGAAATACAAATTAAGCAAAAGTTGAAAAATAGACATTCTCAACTGGTTACCAAGTATGCCTCAACTTCAGATGAATATGCTAGAATAAAACAAAAGAAAACACGAGTCAACAAGGCTGAGGAGATGCTAAAAAATAAGAGGACACTTTTTGTGGGAAACTTACCTGTCAGTTGTACAGCACAGGTGAGTGACTTTGGTGAACAGTCCAGGATATACTTCTTTTTGGTTAAATTTATATTCCAAGCACTCTTCTAAGCAGTATTTTTATTTACTTACCATATTTATAGATTTCATTTCATCCACAGAGATCAAGTTGTCTCCCTTCCCCATTCTATATTTGCAGCAAGCAGCCTTACAGGTTGGTCTGAGATGTACTAAGTAGTACAAGGTTCCCCAGTGAGCTTTATGACTGAACGGAGATGTGAATCTGTTGAAAGCTCTGGAAAGTTCCTTTTTTTAGATTGTTACCACGATCCCTGGGGCAACATAGCTGCTGGACAAGCTGTTTTTAAGCATTTAACTTTAGTCTCCCTAGCTCTAATCCAACACTTTAATCCAAAGTGGGCAATGTGCAGCCCATGGGCTGCTTTTTGCCCTCCAACAGCCCTACTGTAGCTGCCACCACATTGAACCCCCATTCTTCCCAAATGGCTTTTTAATCTTAAAAGGTTCCTCATGTTTTCTAGCTGGTGTGCCAGCTAACTTTAGCCTATTTTTGTGTCAGCTCAGCTCTCATAGGGCCAGTGGGTTCCTACCCTCAAAACTGGAAGTAACATCTGATAACTGTCAGTTTGGAAAAAAGCTCCCTCCAGGCCTAAACCAGTTCTGAGGGTCTCCAGATCATAGCAAATTGTCTTGTGCCTTCTAGAGAGCACAGTGATGGCATGTAAGTGATAAAAAATATTGGGTTCTCTGTGGGGGTGTCTGTGCATCTTTCTTAGGTCTGGTGGGAATCTTCCAAAGATCTAAAGTTGCTCCTCTGTAGTTGTACCGCTCTCCCCCATTCATAAAAGTATGTATCCTTTGATTTCGTTGGAATTTTGTTCTGAATAAAAATGCTTAGAGAATATAAGTACTTAAATGAAAGATCTGACCTAAATTTAAATCTTGTACTGATTTATTCTTAATACCAGAATCTTATCATTTAGCTTTGAACAAGTCAGGGCTTTGAGTTTGTATTCAGCTTTACTATTGTTTCTGCTATTGAAGAAACACAGGGCATTTGGAAATTCTATTCAGTCTGTTTTGATTAAATATTTCCTTCTGTTTACCTGAAATATTTGCTACTCTTTCTGTATCATGTTTGCATTAACAAATCAAACCAAAATGTTGTTTGAATTTAGATGCTGAAGACATTTTTCAAAGAATATGGACAAATTGAATCAATTCGTTTCCGTTCTTTGGTATGTCTGTTACTTTTTATGTTGGCTGCATGATAGTTCACTGGGAAAGAGCCCTAGTCACAGGAGAGGGACTACATTTTATATATT
This sequence comes from Phrynosoma blainvillii, assembly GCA_026167975.1. Lineage (NCBI taxonomy): Eukaryota > Metazoa > Chordata > Lepidosauria > Squamata > Phrynosomatidae > Phrynosoma > Phrynosoma blainvillii. The sequence goes on from JANUYF010000001.1 coordinate 79,621,489, forward strand.
GTATTTTAGCCTGATTACTAGTTAGGACATAAGGAGGTGGCCACATACCCTTCCAAAATCTTTGTGCATAGTAGAGAAAGGGGAAAAGGACTCTACTTACACTGAGCTTGGAATTGACAACATGACTCTGTCTTACAATTAGAAAGAAGGGAAGAAGAATTTCCTGTAATGTCAGCTTTGGCTAACACATTTTTGGAAGGCTGACTTGACCACCCTGAAGTAACAGTTGGGTTGTTATTATTCAGTATTCTAATCCAGTGCTACTCTAAGTGGTTGTCTGTGGACTGATACCAGTCTGACCAGCGGCTGTTGGTCCATGGCAAGTTTCCAAGAACAAAATAAACATTTGTAGCCAATGGGCACTAATATGTCTTGATTAATTTCAAATAAATAAATAAACCCCTGCTCCTAAATCAGATATCTAGAGAAGCACTAGTCGAATCTATTCCCTAAATATTTTATAATGATCCAAAATTATCTTAAATTAGATATATAGTGAACCTGAAAACCTCATAAATCCAATGGTTTCTTTTGCAGTGCTGTTGTCCAATCATAATAGATTCAAAATATTCATAATATGATATAGCTGAACAAGGTCTGTCAGCTAACTTTTTTTCTCTTTCAGATTCCAGCTGAGGATGCTCTGACAAAGAAAATGGCAGCCATAAAGTAGGTTGTGTAACTTATGTGTTCATTTTGGGGAGAACTCCCTCCCTCCCTCCCTCCCTTTTTTTTGTTTTTGTTTTTTGTTCTGCATTTTAAATCAATTTCTTTCTAGCTGCTACATTTTCTTACTCAGTGATTGTAACAATGGCAATTAGAATGCCTGGTCATCATCCTGTATTATAGTTTTGCATGTCCTGTATTACAAACATATCTACAGGTTCAGTGCTAGGAAAGGGTTAATACTATGAATTGGCAAACCAGTATTGATGAAGTCATTGACTAGTGCTGCATCCGAATTGCAGAAGAGATTTAGGCTGCATCCGAATTGCAGAAATAATCTAGTTTGATACCACTTTAACTGCATGACTGAGTGCTATAGAATTATGGGAATTGTAGTTTGTTGTGGCCCCAGAGTGGAGCAGAGCCACAATGCCAATAATTTCATAGCATTGAACCATGGCAGTTAAAGTGGTGTCAAACTGGATTATTTCTGCAGTGCAGATGCAGCCTTAGCCAGTCAGAACTAAAGGATGTTAATCTGGCATCTTGCTATTAGATTCTGGAAGGAGAAGCACACGGGGCCCCTATATTTCTAGGACTTGGGCCCATGGCTGTGGGTAGGGGGGGGGGTAGAGTCAGCCTGTGTCCTACATGCAACCTCTGGACCCCACTTTTGCATACCCCCTAATGTCCCCCACCAGTCTCCCATAGCCTCCAAACGTTTTTCTTGCCTAAAAACACACAGAAAATCCCCAACATTTGTGAAAATAGGCTCCCTCATTATCCCTAATGCTTTTGTTTACCTCCATAGTTCTTTTCAAAATGGTGATAGGAAGGGTTTCCAGTTTGAGGGGAACTACAGAGGAAAATTGAGGTATTTGGACTCACTGTGTGTATGTGTGTGTGGGGCTCTGGAATGAAATTGCTCCTTGACCACCATGCAGTTCTCCACCCATACTGCAGAGCCAAGGAAATGCAAAATAAATATGGCTGTAGTAAGAATTTAGGACTTGTAAGGGATTGTGTAAGGGACTTCTATTATTTTAACTTGGTCTGAACTGGTTACTTGTTTCAAAACAATTATAGTACATTTAAAAAGTTTATTTAACCACCTGTATAATTTGATTTGATTTTGGAAGCTAAGCAGGATCAGCCTTGTTTAGTACTTGGATGGAACACTGCCAACCAATGCCAGCTGCTGTAAGCTATATTTCAAAGGAAGGAACTGGCAAAACCACCTCGAAGATTTCTTGCCTAAGGAAATCCTATGAAATTCATGGAGTCTCCATAAATCAGGCAATTTGAAAGCACATGTGCACGCACGCGCGCACACACACACATCAAGTGATCTTTCTAACTGCTCTGGACCAAAGTGGAAATTAAAGTTATTCTGCTGTTCATAACCCATAAATGTAGATCAATATGAATGGCATTGTAGCTCTGGAATTGCTTCAGCTTCCTAACTAGAGAAGATGGAAATTACTTTCTATTCATTCCTTATTGTTACATAGAGCTGATATAAGCACAGCTTTTGAGGCAGATAAAAGCTCCCTAAGGTATTCTCCAATATGTTTGGAAAGGGACCCTTTTCTATTCAGCCTGGCAAAATTGACCTGCACTTTAGATGGGAGAATGTACAGATGCTCTAGTTTTAGGACACGCTTGATTATACATATTTGAGAGGGATCAAGAAAGTATAGGACTAAGCAAGTTCCTTAGAAAATATGCCATGTTACATTGAATGAAATATATTTTCCATCAGAGTAACTATTTTGAGAATTGTGGTATAAATTCTATGACCAGTCTTACAAATCAATCCATGTAATTTCAATTAAATATATAATACATTTATTTATCTTCTACAGGCGAAAGCTGCATCCAAATATGAAGTATATTAATGCTTACATTGTTTTCAAGGAGGAATATGCTGCTAATAATGCCTTAAAATGGTATATTTTTTAAAAATCTACTTGTGTTTGATTTTATAAAGTAATAGAATACATATTTAATTATATAATTCTAACTCAAAGCATGTTATTCTAATCTGTACATCCTTTTTCAAAAATGATGCAGTGTGCCAACTAAAAACAATAGTAAATGACTGTTTTGTTTTTCTCATTACTTTTTCCCATTATGGCTTTCATAGTAATGGCACCGAATTTACCAGTGGATTCCACATCAGAGTTGACCTTGCTTCACAATCCACTTGTGTAAGTAATTCAGATGGTATAGAAGGTTCCCCTCCAGCTCCTTCTTTAGGTTATTGATTCAGTTTTTAAAATGTTTTTGCTTTTTTCACAGCATGATAACAAGAGATCAGTATTTGTGGGCAATCTCCCTTATGGTAGGTGAAATTTCATACTCTTCTTTTCAGACAAGTGTAAATTATTCTACCAGAAAAGCTACTCTTCCAGAGAGCTTAATGAGAACCACTTGTTTTGTACCTTCTGCTGATGAGTGGATTTAGAGTGTGTAGAAAGTTATTAACAATGTACTCAAATGTTTACTCTTTTAAAAAGCAGATTGTCATGCTATTTGCTCCTAGATGTCAGATGATGTTCATTATGTATTCTGACAGCTTTAGGAAAGACCTTGGGCTGGTTCACATATTGTCCTGTTAGGGAACATGTGCATGTTTAAAGTCTCTTTTGGGATGTCCAAAAGCTATTTTCTTGCCCTTGAACTCCATCCCATAACCTCCCCCCTTGCCTGAGGCAGTTGTGAAGCCATGGAAGATTCTGCTGCTGCTCCCTCTTACCAGAGGAAAGGGGAACACAGTTTAGATCATGAAGATATGGCTTTCCTTTTTTCTTTTTTTGATCCACTCCATCTGTGAGCACAGTCTCACCCCCCCCCCCATCTGCAATTGAGTCCAGCTGCTATTTCTTGGACTGGATTGCTTCCCGGCTCTCCTGCAGCTGCTTGGGGGGCATGATAGATATGGGGAGGTGGGATGGAGAAAAAAATGTGGAACTGCAGGGATCAAGCTATTATCCAACATAGGATCTTGGGCATTGTTATATGCTGAAGTCTCCATCTGAACAAAGCTACATTCTCTATCCTTTCCTTTTTGCCATGCATCTGGAAGAAGTCCAGGGATACAGACTGGCACTTTAGGCCGGCCTGGGGGTGGAGTTGGGGCAGGGTGACCACATGCTGGCCACCCCGACTGCGCCCCAACGCCATGCACCCGATTACACAGCACACGGCATCAGGGCGCCCTCTTGGCACAGCATGCAGACATGCTGCACCAAAGGGGTGCAAAAGAGTTGCGGCGGCAGCTCGAAGGGCAGCTTTTTGCTGCCCTAAAAAGGAGTGGAATTTGCCCGCTCTTTTGGGGGCAGCAAAAAGGAGGATTGGGGCCGCGGCGTGTGGTTGCTGTGGTCCTGATCCACTGCTCCCAGGGGTGTCACAGAGCCGGCCCTAAAATTGTTAATTTATTGAATTATTAGTAGTTAAAGTAAGTTCATTTTATAATAATAATAATAATAATAATAATAATAATAATAATAATAATAATTTTTTATTTATATCCCGTCCCTCGGGGCGGCATACAACAATTCAAAACATCAAAACAAATAAATCAGAATCAAATCCCATCCCTCCTTCCCTCATCCCCCCCCCCCCAACATACTAACAAATTAAATAACAGTGATTAAAAATATACAATTTAAAAATACATGATTTTCAATATCATTGTGGTCCTCCGAGGGCTGCAAGGTGGAAAAAAACAGTCCTCCGCGGCCCCAGGACGCCGCCGCTCGCCGCGTGGATGGCTAATCAGAGTACATCATGGGCCATTTTCATTGGGGGCTGCAAGTAGAAAGGCAGTCCTCCGCAGCCTCCAAAAATGCCCCCGCTCGCGGGGAGGATGTTGTCAGGCGGCGTTTTATAGCCGCCGGTGCTCCTCCTGACAGCCGCGGAGGCGGGCGGCTCAGGCCGCTCAGCTGGTCTTCAGAGGGCTGCGTGATAAAAAACAAACCTCCGCAGCCTCCAAAAAGTCAGGCCAGGTGTTCCGGAGGGGGAGGGGGGAGTGCAAACACACCCACCAAGTCCCCTTGAAAACTACTCTTCTGCTGTTGAGCACCAAGAGTGGCTAAAACAACCAAAGACTAAAATGGCCAAAAAATTATGTAATGGTGGTCATATATATTCATTTAAGGTTACTTTCAACAAGTTTGTATGATCCAGTCATTACATGATTAACAATACGGGTTCTTAAATTGTGAGCCAAGAGCAATAGATTTATGATGGTCCATTTTATTATTTACAGGATGTAAAAATTGTTACTCATTTCCCAAAGGAGATAATGATGAGAGTGATTTCACTGCTACACTGTGTATTTTTACAGGCCTGCCTATCTCTTATCTCATATGTGTGTTAGTGTTTTACATAGCCATATAAAATTTAATAACTTGAATGCATATGTAGCTAGAACAGAATTGGCATATTCTCTTTCAAATATGAGTGGCAGGAGATTGACATGATGAGAATCTCCTCATGCTACAGCAAAACACAGATTGTAGGAAAATCTAACTACATATATTTTAACAGAAAAATCACTTGCTTAATCATAACACAACTTGCAATCCTGAGATTAGTAAGGGTGGGGATGTGTGTCTTTTCCCAGATGTTTTAGCAAGGACAATACATTCTCTCCCAGGCTGTTTTAGACCATTTTTGGTTTGTATATAAGAGAAAGTGAGGACAGTGAATCCAAATATATCAAATTCTCCTCCTGGCCTCATGAGGAATAGACAGCATATAAGCCCAAGACCTTTTTAGGCTTGCTGAGGCTACTGCATGTAATGCTAAATCATTGTTTAGCATTGCATGTGAACATAACCATACTCTTACATAAATTCAGAGATTAAAATAGTTATTGCGGATAGTTAAACATGTCTTCTATTTAAAGAAAAATGTTCAGAATCAGGTCATACTCCTGCAGATTCCTCTCCAAATATTGTTTGCTTACAGATATTGATGATGATACTGTAAGAAACCATTTCTCTGAATGTGGAAGTGTAATGAGTGTACGCATTGTGAGAGATCGGAACACAGGCACTGGCAAAGGATTTGGTTATGTTCTGTTTAAGGTATGTTAATTCTGATTTTACTATAGCATTCTATTATGCAAAATTCATTGAATGCTTTCTGAAGTTGAAGATAGCCAGTGGTCGCCTAACAGCAACAGAATGACATTGTTCAAACTCTAGCTGCAGTTGTACATGATTGAAATCTTGAAACTTTCTTGATCCTCATTATTAAGATTTTCCTAGTCTCACCAAAAGTTAGTAGACTGTCATTAAGATCTTCTTGACCTTCATCATACAAACCACATGATGGACCGAATAAATAGGCTATAGCACCTACACTTACCTTTACCTACACTAGGCTCTAGTCTAGTACATGTTGGTGTCATCTCATAGCAACTCCCCTACAACTGCTTATGAAAAACATTAGTCCTTATTGCAGTAACTTGACCACATAATGTCTACTCCATATAGATAGCATCTTCAGGCAATCAGATGGGCTATCCCTGAGGGAAATTATCTCTCTGAAATGTCTGAAGCCACTATCCAACAATGTTTTTGCACTAGCAAAGCAGTTTCTGTGACTGCAAGCACAAAGAGGGTAATCCCCCCAGCCTCCTATGTCCTCTACAGAATTGCTCTGGAGATGCTCCAGAGCAGGCTATCAGCATTGGCAAGGGCAGAATGGGGGAAGGACCCAAAATTACTACACTACTATAGTGAATTTCAACCTTTAGCTATGAGTGGGTTATAAATGTAATCAGTAATCAAATTATGCAGTAGGCCCTGAGGTACAGATACAGACACATATTAAATTTTGCTGTATAATATGTTTGTTTATTTCGTTATGTAATACAGTCGTCCCTCCCAATTCGCAGGGATCCGTTCTGGACACCTCCCCCCCAGTGAATTGGGAAAATCGCCAATATTGGAGCCCCATCGATTCCAATGTGCACGGAGTTCCTGCACGTGCACCATTTTGTCCTTCACGGCTTGCCATCCGCAAAAGAGCGAGGGACGTGAATGGCAAGACCGTGAACGGCAAGGGACAAGTGTATTATGTCTTACTCCCAGCATAGGACTCGGCAGCTTACAGTAAGCTAAAGTACAGCTTAAAATCCCCATTAGTACAACAGTTTAAAAACAACGACAGTTCCATTAAAAGCAAAATTAAAACAGTTTAAAACACATTTCATATATAATTTAAAATATGCAAGCACAACACACCCCATAGAACCAAAGACCTGCCTTACAAAGAAGGTCTTGGCCTGCTAGCAGAAAGAAAACAGAGGAGGCCAAGAAAACCTGTGGGAGGGAATTCTACATTTGGGAGCAGGCACCAAGAAGGTTCTCCAGTGTCCTTACGAAATGTATCTGTGATAGATAACATTCCTGTTATGTAGCTTTCATAGAAGCAGCTACCGGTATGTTAATTTGTTGCAGTATAAAAAGGAAAAGGGGAGGGGCAGAAAAAAGGAAATCTGGAAATACCTTTGAGTCAAACTGTTTTTTATTTTAGCATAAGCATTTGTGGGTATCACTCTGTTTCTTCAGATGCAATTACAGAGTGATATTAAAGCCTCAGGCTATTAAGGGTATTTATACAATTGTCAGAGTGGGATAAAATGTAATAGGATCCAGAGAGGTGCAAATTGTGACCCTTGTCCAATATCTTCGGTGTGTGGTGATACAGGTCTTTCAGATCTTTACAGTGATTTTTATTATGGCTTTCACTTAGGTGCATGCCTAGCTTTTTGCTGATCTGTTACGATTGATTGTGATGTTGTTTTAAATAGGTAGTGTTAAATGTCTGGAAACTATAAATAAATGTGAATGGCCCAAATATTAAATGGACACTTAATTGTAGATGACAACCTCATCTATACTGTAGAAATAATGCAGTTTGACACCATTTAAACTGCAAAGGCTCCATCCTATGGAATCCTGGGATTTGTAGTTTGTTGTGGCATCCAAACTCTGACAGAGAAGGCTAAATATCTCAAAACTGCAAATTCCAGAATTCCATAGCATTAAGCCATGGCAGATAAAGCGGTGTTAAACTGCATTATTTCAGGAGTGCAGAGGCAGCCAATGTAAACTCATACTTAACATTTTATTTTTCCTTAAAAGACTACGGATGCTGCACACCTTGCGCTGAAACTAAACAACTCTGAACTGAAAGGAAGAAAGCTAAGAGTGCAACGCTGTGTTGAGAGAGAAAAAACACAACAGACAAGTTCACACAATGTAAAGAGCCCAGTTGGACTGAAATATACAAAGGCGTTTTCACTAAAAAATACAAAAGGATGCTCTAGTAATTCTTTTGCTGGTGAAAAAGCAGTCCCATTGAAAAAGAGCAAAAAAGGAAAACCAAAAAACAATATGAAGAAAAAATTGAAAAAATCCAAATGAAACTTTTATGTTACAAATTTTGAATTGTATTTTTAAATAAATTTTATTTCATGGTTAGTATGTTGGAGTATATATTTATGTTATCCTCATAGTTTAGAGATTTACCTTGATTAATGTAGGATATTAAAAAGAAAGTGATAAAAATTCCAGAAAAATTAATAAGCCATAGCAATTCTGCCTTCACCCATTATGAGGGAATGCCATCCATTTGGGGTGCTCTATTAATGTTTTTCCTAAAGGAGATTTCTGTGTAGTTAATTGGTCATTTTTAATCATGTTTTTCCAACGCACAGTAGTGTTCTGAAATTTTAAAACCTTGACATTCCCAAGTTTATTAACACAAATTTAAATGTTCCTTAATTGAGAGTATTTTCTTTTGTGGTTGCGGGAGGGTAGGAAGGTGCTGGAGTCAAAACAGTAATAGCTGCTTCTCTTTCCCTCCAACCAATTTTTATTTCCTTCTTCATTTCATAAACCACTTTGGGGACTTCAAAAGTTTGAAAAGAGAGATTTTTTTTTTAAAAAAACACCACCATAAATAAGTAAATGAACCACTTTAATTTACTTCATTCCTGATGTGTAGATTTGAGGCTTTTCATGCTGCATCATCTTTGCAATGGCTATATAGCTTGTATGTTTAAAAAAAGTCCACTCAGCATAAAATCAATAGAAATCTAGCCAGAATGCAAGTCTTTCTGAGGAATGTGTAATGGAAAAGCCCTTTTTGCTCTGCTGGTTATATGTCAAAACTTGCTACTGCCCCATGTTAACACCAGAGCTATCGCAAACATGTTAATTTGTCTCATGATAGGGTCTGAGAAATGATATCAATTAATTAAACCATTTTTGTCTTTACTCTTGTGTGCTTAGGCAATCAAGACAGGCTTCCCTGATTGAGTTTATCCATCTGGCATGTGGTCTGCCACTCTTTCTACAGTATTTCCTTTCACCTTTCCTAGCATTATTGTCTTTTCCAATGAGTCATGCCTTCACATGATGGGACCAAAGTACAACAGCCTGAACTTAATTATCTCTGCTCCCAGGGAGATTTCAGGCTTGATCTCATCAAGGACTCATTTGTTTGTCTTTTTGGCTGTCCACAGTGTTCTCAGTACTTTTCTCCAGCACCACATCTCAAGTGAGTTGATTTCCTTTTTATCTGCTTTTTTACCTGCCGTCTCACATCCATACCTAGTGATGGGAAATACCATGGCTTGGACAATTCTAACCTTTGTTGTATATCTTTACACTTTAGGATTCTGGCTCTGGAGACCAGGGTTTGATTCCTAGCTCAGCCATAGAAACCCACTGGGAGACCTTAGACAAATCATACTCCTTCAGCCTCAGAGGGAGGCAAAGGCAAACCCACTTTGAACAAATCTTGCCAAGAGAACCATATTATAGGTCCACCATAAGCCAGAAATGACTTGGAAGGCAGACAACAACATTTTGCTGGTGCATAACGATTTAAAAAATATGTATTGACTGTTTCAATTTCCACTCAGCCATGGAAACCCACCGGGTGACCTTTATTTATTTATTTATTTATTTGGAGTATTTATTTGGTCACTCTCCCACAAAGGCTCCCAGAGCAGCTTACGAATGGTTAATTAGATGGTTTCCTGCCCTCTGGCTTACAATCTAAAAAGACACGACACAAAAGGAGAAGGGGATGGCAATGGGGAAAGGGATCAGGTCCAGCAGTTCTCTCCCTCTGAGGCCTGGACCATGGCAGATGGACTAGAGGGAGGGCTCTCCTTCTTAAAACCCTAAGGTGGCCCTATCATGTGGCCTTCTTGGCAAGACTTGTTCAAAATGGGTTTGCCTTTGCCTCCCTCTGAGGCTGAGGGAGTATTTCCTCATTGTCTAGTTTGAATGTGTCTAGTTTGTCCAAGATCACTTGGTGGGTTTCCATGGCCAAGCAGGAATTTGAACCCTGTTCTCCAGAGTCAAGATCCTAAAGTGTAAAATCCTTGGGCAAGTCACACCTCTCAGCCTCAGAGGATGACCATGGCAAACCCCTCTGAGGAAACTTGCCAAGAAAACCCCATTATAAGCTCTCCTGAGGGTCCCCATGAGAGTCAGTGTGTTGTAGTGGTTTGAGCATTGGACTATGACTGCGAACTAGAGTTCGAATCCCGGCACAGCCATGGAAATCCACTGGGTGACCTTGGGCAAGCCACACTCTCTCAGCCTCAGAGGAAGGCCATGGCAACCCCCCTCTGAAGAAACTTGCCAAGAAAATCTCATGGTAAATTCTCCTTAGGGTCGCCATAAGTAGGAAATGACTTGAACACACTTCAGAAATAATCCAGTTTGAGACCGCTTGAACTGCCCTGGCTCAGTGCTAGGGAAATCCTGCGAATTGCAGTTTATTGTGGCACCAGAGCTCTCTCTGACAAAGAAGGCTAAATGTCTCAAAACTACACATCCCAGATTTCCCTAGTATTGAGCCAGGGCAGCTAAAGCAGTCTCAAACCGGATTATTTCAGCAGTGTGTTTCTGACCACACTCAGAAGCTGTGAACTGAATGGGACACTATCGCACTGCACTCTTAAAACGCTGCGAATCCACTTGTAACGGCTCGGACTGCCTTCTATTGCATTTTGGGGTTTGTAGTTCAATGAGACCTAAGAGCTCCCTGGCTGAATATTCTAAATGCCCCTACCAAAACTACAAGTCCCAGCATGCAACAGGAGGCAGCTAGCGCAGTTAAAGAGGAATAGCACTATCCGAGTGTAGGGCCATAAAATCCCCTTAAACAGACGTGACGATTTCCTCGTCTTTAGTCTCAAACCTCTCGCGCATGCGCAGCTGCCACACTTCGAGCGCGCGCGGGGTGGGGAGAAAGGGAAGCCCGGCCCCGCGCGCAGGCGCAGGACCGGTGCGCGTGCTGCGCTTGTCCGTCGCCGTCCGATGACGCGCGTGTGAGGGCGCCGCCCTTGGCATGAGTGCGTGAGGCGCTGGGTGGGTTCTTCCTCTGCGGCTTTGCCCGCGCCAGCCGGGTGCCTTCGAGCGGAGGACGATGATGATGATGATGGGGGGCAAGACCAGCGCCATCGCCGCCGGCGTCTGCGGGGCCCTCTTCATCGGCTATTGCATCTACTTCGACCGCAAGAGGAGGAGTGACCCCAACTTCAAGAACCGGCTGAGGGAACGTGAGTCTCGGGCCTCCTCAGGGGGTGGGTGGGCCAGGAGGACCAGGCGGCGCCAAAAGGGGGACATTTGCCACACAAAAGCTCGAAACAACGCTCCTAGCAATAGAAATGGCAGCCTCCTTAGTCCTGCTCAGAGTGGAGGGAGGCTTGGAGGACGCGTCCGGGAGAAGGAGGACGTGCCTGGTCACCCTGAGCTAAAAACACTCCTAGAAATGAAGGACCTTCAAGAAAATTATGGAGGATTTTTCCCACATAAAACCTAAAAACTCTCAAATGTAAATGTCAGGCTCTTTAGTCCTGCTCCGAATAGTGCCTTTTGGAGGACGGGTCCGGGGAAAGGAGGACGTGCCTGGTCATCCTGAGCTAAAACACTCCTAGAAATGGAGGATCTTCAAGAAAAAATATTATGGAGCATTTTGCCACATAAAAGCTAAAAATACTTATACCAATGTAAATGTCAGGCTCTTTAGTCCTGCTCAGAATGGGGGGGGGGCGACTTTTGGAGGACGTGTCCGGGAGAAGGAGGATGTGCCTGGTCACCCTGAGCTAAACACACTCCTAGAAATGGAGGACCTTCAAGAAAAAAATATGGAGCATTTTTACTACATAAAAGCTAAAAACACTCATATAAATGTAAATGTCAGGCTCCTTAGTCCTGCTGATAATGGAGGGCCTTTTGGAATTCCTCCAGAGAGAAGGTTGAATTGGAGGACGTGCCTGGTCTCTTGGCTTAAAACCACTAATAGAAATATAAAATTTGTGCTTCTTAGTCATGCTCAGAGTGAAGGGCCTTTTGGGATTCCTCCTAGAGAGAAGGCTGAAATGATGTAGGACATGTCCTGCAAAAGGAGGACGTGCCTGGTCACCTTGTTTTCCTGCCAAGTTTCATCAGGGAGGGGCTGGGTATGGCCAGATGTCCTCACCGTCAAGGAGGACAAAGCACTGCAAAAATGGAGGGCATTGAAGAAAAAAGGAGGACATTTACTACATAAAAAGCCCCAAATACCCCAGAAATGTAAATGTTAGGCTTCTTAGTCCTGCTCAAAATGGAGGACATTTGACAATTCCTCCTGGAGAGAAGGCTGAAAAGAAGGACATGTCTGGTTGCCCTGAGCTAGAAACACGCATAGAAATATAGATGGCAGGCTTCTTAGTTCTGTTCCAAATGGAGGTGTTTTTTTTAAAAATTCCTTCAAAGAGAAGGTTGAAATGGAGGACAGGTCCGGGAAGAGGAGGACGAGGAGGATGTGCCTGGTTGCCTTGACCCTGGGCAGGTGAAGGGTTGCCCTCGGCTCCTTCCCCTGGTTGGCTGCTGCTGATGCCTGAGAAAGCCCTTGATCGGTCACTCCTCCTTTTCCTTTTTTCCTCCCTTCCTTCCTTCCTTCCTTCTCCTTTTTTTTTTTTTTTTTTTTTTATTTTTGTTTTCTAAAACTTGGAATTTAACGTGGTGTGTGCTTTCAAGTCTTTCCTGACTTATGGCAACCCTATCATGGGATTTTCTTGGCCAGTTTCTTCAGAGGGGGTTTGCCATGGCCATCCTTTGAGGTTAAGAGCATGGGACTCACCCAAGGTCACCCATTGGGTTTCATGGCTGAGCCAGGATTTGCACCCTGGTCTTCCAGTCTCTGAGTCCAATGCTCAAACCTTTATAACTGCATTGACCCACCTGTGGCTTATGTTATGTTGTTGTAGCATGCCTTCAAGTCTTATAGTGATCCTCAAGCCTACCCTATTACAGGGTTTTCTTGGTGAGATTTGTTTAGAGGTTTACCTTCGCCTTCCTCTGAGGCTGGGAATGTGTGAGTCAGCCAAGGTCATCCAGTGGTTTTTCCATGGCACTCTGGTCTCCCAGTATCCTAGTCTAATGCTCAAACCTTTACACCACACTGGCCCTCCTGTGGTTTTTATCTTTAGTATATTCAGTTACCTACATTGACTGTTTTGTTTTGCATTGTCTGTGTGTGTGTGCTTTTTAATTGTATTTTAATATTGTATTTTAGTACTTTATATTGGAATACTTTTATATTTTTGTATTGGAATAGTTATGTTTTATTGTTACAAATGTTTTATTGTAGCTGTTTGTAGTATGCCATGTACATGAATGGTGCTACATAAACAACAACAACAATTTCTGCACTAGGGTTTTAGAGCAGCCCGAAATCTTGAACCCAAAGATAGTGGCGATTCCTCTGTTTTGGCTCCTCAGGTGGGATTACCAGCACCTTCCTTTTCCTGGACATGTCCTACATTTCAACCCTCTGTCGAGGAGGAATTCCAAAATGTCCTCCATTTGGAGTAAGACTAAGAAGCATGGATGTCTGTTTATATGCATGTTTATAGCTTTTATTGGGCCATGTTGTCCATTTTCCTTGAATGCCTTACATTTCAATTTTCTGTCCAGAAGGAATTCCAAAATGTCCTCCATTTTGTGCATGTTTGACGCCTGGTGCACATCATTTTTTAAACACCACCACCACAGAAAACCAGGGATAGAGAGGGGTGATTTTAACAAAAGTAGGTTCATCAGAAAAATATGGTTGAGTACATAATGAAATACAGTATATATAATATAGTTGTAAATGAACCATATGAAATGCACATACACATGTAAAATCAGTATGCAAAGGGATCTTGTAGCACCTTTGAGACTAATGGAAAGAGAGAAGTTGGTAGCATGTGCTTTTGTAGACTTGGCTTTTGTAGCATGTGCTTTTGTAGACTTATTTCCCTCAGAGTATGAGGTGAGCTTAAGAAGTAGACTCGTGTCTTTGAAAGCTCATGCTACCAGCTCCTCTGTTTCAGTTAGTCTCAAAGGTGCTACAAGATCCTTTTGCATACCGATTTTCCAGACGAATGTGGTTATGTCTTTGAATTTGTACACATGTAAAGTGCACCTTCATTCAACAAAGGAGTTCACTGCTGTATGGACCATATTGTCCCAGGAGTCTGTTGGCTCTCTGTTGTGAATATGTGTAGTGCTGCAGAAGCTTACTACATATTCAACACCTTTTCTTCTATGCCGCCTTGTGTTTGTATGTGTGTATGTTTGTTTAGACACTGCAATAAAAATTGCACAAACCTCTAAAAAAATAATCAAGGTCTCCTATCATTAATCTGAAACGTTCTTCCCTCTGTGGCCTTGTGGGAAAGAGACTGTGTAACTATGTTTATGGAATCCAGATCTGCCTTGAAGGAATTGTTCCATGTAATAGCAAACCTTGTTGGATTAATGATTACAACTGAGAAGCAAGATTTTGCAGAAAATGGCATGGCTTCACCCTCTATCTATATAAGAACAATCTTATTTGGGGGTGAGAATACACAGCAAGGTTTTATGGCAGGAACTATATAAAATGAATTTTAAATTGAGTGTTTATGTTGGGATGGAACTATATCTTTTATCATTTTGGTAAAACTGGATAATGATTTGTAAAATGAGAGGAAAGAAAATTTTGGAAAAAATATAACTTCTTTGCTATTTAGTGTATCATTAAATGCATTCTCAAACCCTCCTGGTACTGTTGCTGTTATAACTTCCAGGATAAGGATGAATGCAAAATAAAAATGTAGAGTTATCCAAAATGCAGAACACTCTGTTGTAGTTCTGCATTATTTCACCTCTTCAACAAAAATATAGTAGTTCTTTGTTAAAAAGGCATATTTATGCAAACTGGTTATTGTACCAATTGTAAAATGATGTTCCCAGACTTGGAATTGATTTTCTTTGCTGAGAGAATTTAGAGGCTTATAAAAGCCATAAAGTGGTCTATAGCAGATTATAATAGTACCAAACTTGTCCTTTGATTGTGGGGGGAATTGATGGTGGGGCAAGGGGTGGTGGGGCAATTGAAATTTTCCCCACTGATGTCTGACATTTCTGTTCTGCTGCAGCTAATTTTGCAAGATCTGTGAAAAACTGAGGCAAAATATGTTCCTGCCCTTCCATGCAATCAACTTTAAAGCATAGTGTTTCTCTGGGTATGAGGCTTCTCACACAGGCCAGATGGAATGTTTTTCCTGGTCTGTCTCCTGATGGTGGAGCAGCTAAGAATTATGCATAGGGAAAATAACACTAAAGTCTCTCCCTGGCTCACTGGTGGGCCTGTCAAAGTGGCACTCACAGAGATTTTAGAAAACAATTAATGCCATGCTCAGAAATGTGCATCCATGCAACACTAGATGTCATCTTCTTAATGATTGTAGGGCTCTGGAGGTGGCTGTTTGTCCCATATTAAAGTAGATTTGGATACGGATCCCAACTTATGTACAGTTAATTTCTGTAGCAAACTTTACAGTATGTGAAGTTACTGTTTTTCTTCCCAAATATCAATATAGTGTGCAAATACCATTATGATTTGAAAAATTAATACATCATTACCAAATCTGTAATGTATTAACTAATATATAAATCCTATTCTGTGTTTTATCCATAGGAAGAAAGAAACAGAAGCTTGCCAAAGAGAGAGCAGGACTTTCAAAGGTAGGTAATACTTTTTTGTATTTATTACAGGTTGTGTTGGTTTGGTTTTTGCAACATAGGTTATAGAGAATTCTTTTTAAGATGGAGTTGCCTTAAATCTATCATGCTAATAGGTTTTCCCAAGATACATTATTTGGCTTAGGTCCAGAGTAACATCAGTGGAAAATAACACCCCCCCCCCCACTTCACCTGGATACACATATAGGCTCTTCTACCTGCCTTTCATTCATCTTCTGTTTCCATTCCCATCCCATCTGGGATACTCTTGGAGAAAGTAAGAAAATCAACTTATACTGATTCCAATTCTCAAGTGGATCCAAGCCTGCATTAATTATTTTGGTGGGATATTTCTAGGATGTAAAATTTCACAAATTGGATTGTGTGGCTATAGCAAATTTAAGTACTTGTAAGTTAAAAAGATGGTAATCCAGGGAGTTCCAAGCTTCTTGCCTATATTTCACAATTTGACTTTCACACACCTGGAATATAATCCTGTTTCGCTTTTTTGTCTGGGAGAGCTCTTAACATTGGTGTAGACTTTAGTCAGTTGATTCAGGTTTGCTGGTGCCATTCACTTGGGGGGGGGTTGCAGACTGCCAGAAATAGTGCAAATTGAGTCCACTTTTAGGGTTAGGGTTAGTGCTAGGGAATCATGGGAACTGTATTTTATTGTGGCACCAGAGCTCTCTGACAAAGGAAACACAATTCCCATGATTCCCTAGCACTAACCCTAACCCTAAAAGTGGACTCAATTTGCACTATTTTTGGCAGTCTGCAACCCTCCTTAAACAGCAAGCAAGACCCACCCCAGAATGTGAGACATGTTTCTTGGAGGGAACCAACAAATGTGTTAGACAATGGGCTTAAGGTGGAAGGGTACTTCTAAAGCCTTTGAAAAGCCTTAGAAGGTTCTGCTGATGTGCAACAGGGACAGGCTGATGAGCAGATCTCAACCCTCACCTCAAGGCCATTGCCTAATGCTTTTGCTGTTCCTCTCTGAGAAATGCACATTAAAAGTTGGCCCAAAGACATGAGACTCGACTTGAAAGTATCTTATAAGGACTTGAGACTCAGCTCGAGACTTGAAGGTAGAGATCTGAGACTTGGACTAAAAGATCTGAATACACAACTGGCTCTTAATGTTGTTGTTCTGCACCTTGGTGACTCTAAAGTGAACTGATTGTTGTGTTTTCTGGGGCTGAGAGTTTGTGACTCGCCCAGGTTACTCTGGGTTTCCTTGGCCGAGCAGGGAATCGGGCCCTGATATCCAGTGTCATAGTCCAGTGTTCATACCACTACACCATGTTGGCTCTTAATGTTACAGATCATCAAATATATAAATAGTCTTGCATAATGTTTACAAGTATGCATGTAGTGGAGGAAGGTTGTTGAATTCAAAATGGAGAAATGTTGTTATTACAGTTGCCTGATTTAAAAGATGCAGAAGCAGTTCAGAAGTTTTTCCTTGAAGAGATACAGCTGGGTGAGGAACTACTAGCACAAGGTTGGTGCAAATTTTCCTAATGGAGTGAGAGAGTAAAATGCAATGTAGTAGAAAGAACAATAGGATTACCTTTATTGAAAATTGTTCTTATAATGGAATGCAGTAGGCCCTTGGTATCCACTGGTGTTTGATTTCAAGACTCCCCCACCTGTGGATACCAGAACGGTGGTTGTTCAAGACCCATTATATATAGCGGTGTAGTAAAATGGTGTCCCTTATATAAAATGGCAATATCAAGGTTTGTTTTTTGGAATTTTTGCAGGGAGTGGGAATATTTTCAAGGCATGGATGATAGAATTATTTACTCTAACAAAGATTTGGCAAACTATCCAAGGAAAAATTATATTTAAAACTACAACCTTAAGAAAAAGAAATTCCAGTTGCTAAATAATAAGATTAGTTATGATAGTAATGCTATCAGTCTACCTTCAATATGAGCATATATGAATAATACACCATGAATTTTCTGTAAAATAATATTTTCTTGGTATTACACTGGTAAAGAACCAAAGACAAATGAAGTAAAAGTCTCTGATTTTAGAAGTGCCTTTCTGCACCTCTGTTGTCCTGTGTCAATTTCACTGTCTGTAAATTATTCTGTGCTTAAGCAGTCCTTCACATGAGGACATTCTGAGGTTTTTTTTTTTTTTTTGGTAGGTAATGACAATATGCTTAGGGATTATTTTCAACCAGTTTTTTTTTTCATTAGGGAAGAAAATGAAAAGTTTTCTAATAAAGAGTTCTATGTTGGCATGTTGATTTTGATTCTCTTTGATAACACAGAATTAAATTTTATTAACTGAATAGGGAAGCAAATAAAACCTGAAAGCTCTGAGCAACTAACTTGTTTTTTGAATGGGCCTTCTTCTGTTGACAGATTTGTGGAAAAAGGGATGTAGTTTAAGGATATTTTGTTTAATTTTTGAAACTAGTTTTTATTTGAAATAAAATAAAGTTCTTTCTAATATGTAATTGAAAGCCAGTGTGATGTATTTTCTTTTTATACAGGAGAATATGAAAAAGGTGTTGATCACTTGACAAATGCCATTGCTGTCTGTGGACAACCACAGCAGTTACTACAAGTTCTACAGCAGACTCTTCCACCACCAGTTTTTCAAATGCTTCTTACTAAACTCCCAACAATTAGCCAGGTATGAAACATTAACTTCTGTATTGTTCCTTACACTTTGAAAAAGTATTTTTCATTATCATTGTTATTTACAGCCTGATCCTCTTATTTATATCTGTCTATAGATTGATAAATCAGTTTGAAATTCTGGATAATGCTTCATGAATCTAATGAAGTGATTAGTAGTCTGTGAAACTTTTGTGCAATAATAAATGTTAGTCTTTAATGGCTATTACTCTATTTAACTAAAAACAACAAACACAGCTATTTCTCTGGAAATTCCATTGGAAAGTCAGATTTTATTGCAGATAGCCCCAAGTAAGTATGCCCAAGATTGTAACCTTACATATTTAGTGCAGGGCAGATTTCCTGATATACCATGACAGTTGTCTTAATCACACTGGGAGGCACTTGCAGCATTAAACTTAAATATGTGCTGTAGTTAGGATGAGGCAAGTTAGGATGAGGCTTTGTGTGTGGTAGTTTTGACATGTTTCATAAAGTTCAGTAGGGGGGGAAGCAGACGGGCGGCCATGGGCCGCCCCAGGAAGCTGCGCTGCAGGACTGAGGCATCCCCACGCCTCGGTCCCAGGGCGCAGCTTCACCGCCCCTGAAAGGAGCGCTAAATTGGCGCTCCTTTCACAAGTCGCCGAAGGTGCGCTGCAAAAGGCTGTGGCGCACCTTCGGCGACTCTTCCGCCACAGCGCGTGCAAATGCTGCGGCGGGAGGTCCTCCTCGGAGCACCGGCTGCTCCGAGGACGACCTAGGGAAGGGGTTGGGGCGCCGATCGTGCAGCTGCCCCTCCCCTCCCCTGCCCCCAAGACGGCCCAATTAGCCATCTGCTTAGCCCCTAAGAGTCTTTTTCTGTTTGTGCCACTGTATTCCTTTGTCATGTCTAGATTGAACGTTCAATGTTTGTAAGGCTGCTGTTGACAATTGTGTAAAGATTTCAGTTCCACAGCAGTCCACCTGACTCCCATTAGTGGGCAGAAGGAACACATAACATCTGTGCTAAGAAATCTGCACTGGCTCACTGATTTCATTTCTTGATACAATTCAGAGTGTTGGCTTTGCTCATTGGAAGTCCTAAAAGAATTGGGGATACTGCCATAAGACTTGCTCCTTTTGCTTACGTCATCGAGCCCCAACCTGTTCTCAGTGTCAGCACTCTCTCATACTAGGCTGACTAGAATAAAAGTTGGTGTGGTCTTGATGGTGAAGCCATCTCATAGAGCTATTTATGCCCCCACCCCATGTTTGGTGAAGTGACTGTTGTCCAACAGATTTGAAGAATACCAGGTTGGGAAAGGCTGACCATGATGGATTTGATAGATTTGCCTTTGTACGAGGTGGATTCTAAATGCTGGATTCAGATGCACATTTAGGATGTGAATTATAAATCCAAAATTATTTTGGAAATAAAACTGGCTGGTTTTTGACATGATTAGATTTTCTTATCAGCTGCCCTTTGGCTTTTAAAAATCATGTGTGTTTTGTATTTATTTAGTAGAGGGAATGTAACTTCTTTTTAAACAACAACTTCATATTCTAATTAACAACTGCTCTTGAAAGTTAGAAATTTACAAAAGTAGATGTGACACAGTTATTAAGAACAATAAACACCCTTATTTGCAGAAGAGATGTTTTGAGTTAACTTTTTTTATGTCATATTTGTAACATCAAGGGCTAGAAATGTAAGAATTTATCTTAAAGTGAAACTGAATCTGGACTTCTCAAGGTCCTCCAAAAGTAGTCAGAATTACCTGTGCAGAAAGCCTTAAAGCAAAGAGTTAATTTTAAACCATTTACATACTTCAGTAAAATATTGAAAGTAGAAACATATGGAACGATAGCTGTTGGATTCCCAGTAAATAATTTTTAGGCATCACTGAACTTTGCACAACTTCATTTTTTAAAAAAACATTGTTAGAGTCTTGTTTGCTTCTTCTTACTGAAATTGTGCCTTACCTCTCACTTTCTAGGTTAATTTTCAAAGAAGGGTTGAAATCTAAATTAATTGTACAAGTTATAACCCATTTAAGTAATTCACCTGACAAGAAAAATATTGCTCTAAGAGTGTTCAAATATTTTCTTTTACAGAGAATTGTAAGTGCACAGTGCTTGGCTGAAGATGATGTGGAATGAGAAGTCTCCGCAGGAAATATAAGTGATTCCTTAGCCCAGTAGATGAGCATCATGGGGGGAGGAGGGACAGCAGAGTAAAGGAGAAAGCATAATAGTCATAATGGACTGTACACCACATTTAAACCTGCCACCGTAAATTTGAACTCTGGGTAGGTTGGTTTGGCTGGACTTTATTTATTATCTAGTGCAAAATGTATTTTGATAAATTCATTTTATAAATACACCATGTTGAGTTATAAAAAGTATCATTACTCTCATTTATTACCAATACAGATGTAACATTGTACATATAAAAAAGATGTAAAGCTAAAACAAAAAATATCCCATGCTCATTTTTGAAAAACAGAAAGCTAAGGCATTAAAAACTTACCTGTACTTCTGTCTCTGTGTTCATTCATATATGAAAGGAGTGTAGTGGCAGCATCTGCAGATTCCAGCATGCTCTGGAAATCATCCATGATTATTCTTTAAAAAGCGCTTCATCATGTGAATTACGTTAAGAAAATGAGTAGAAGCTGTGGTCTTAAAAGAATCCCCAGTGCAGCTTATTATGTGTCTTTAAGTTGATGCCAACTTTGGTGACCCCACAGTAGATTTATCTTGGCAAGAATAATTCAGGGGAGTTTTGCCCACCTTCCTTTGAAGTTGAGAGTGTGTGACTTGCCCAAGGTCACCCAGTGATTTCTGTGGCTGAGCAGTAATTTGAACTTGGTCTCTTGGAGTTCTAGTCCAACACACAAACTGCTACACCACAACAGCTTTTTAGAACAAAGATTAAAAGAGCAAAGGCTGGAACCCAGGTAAGCTCTCTGCTGCTGCTTTCATGGAATGTGGGGGTGGGGAGGGGAGATGTTATTTCTACAGCCCCCAAGTCCCCTCAAAATCTCTCCTAGAGGATGGGTTTTTTTCTGGAACAGACACTGAATGTCCTGGGTGGAGGGAGGACGAGGATTTTCTCACATGATGGATTTTCCCCAAAGTAAAATATTAAAAAGAACAAAAAGTACCATAAAAATGTAGAGTGATGTAACAGTGAAGAAAAATCTGTTATCAAGGGTGCAAAAATAAAGAATGCTTCTTTATTTTCCGTAACTTGATGGTCACATTAAGATTACCCCAGGGAAAAATAGTTTCATTCATATATTATCCTCCCATGGGGGCTAATATTGTAAGGCCAAAGCAGTTTACAGTATAAGTTAAAACAAAAGGCAGTTAAAGCAATGTATAATATAAAAGTTAAACCATTAAATAGACAATACTATTGAAATTCAATTGAAAAATAGACTTTAAAGCATTTAAAAACATTTAAAACAAAGATCAAAGTACAGCACAGCCTATTAAAAAATCCTTTAGCACAATCAACGAAGTCCTGCTGGCAAAAAGAGAGGAGTGAGGGGGCCAATGTAGCCACTCATAGCAGGGAAAACTATAGCCTGGGAGCAACTGTTGAGAAAGCTCTCTCCTGTCACCTTGTCAAACATATCTGTGAGTAGTGTGTAGGAATCGAGAAAAAACCCTCCCGTGAATATCTTAAAACTTGGCCAGTCATATATGGAGATACAAGTCTTTCAGTTAGTGTGTTGTTTCCTTGCATTCTATAGCACTTTTTTCTCTGCCTTTACAGATCTCTCGCCTACTCTCCTTTCATGTTAGAACATCACAAGTCTATCCTGGTTTGTTTTCCTTCTTTTCCTCCACAGTTGTTTATCTGACCTTTTGAATTATTAATCTGTCTTTCTGTTTGCAGCCTACAGATTACTCTATTATCTCTCCATTGCTGTATGCACATTTGTACTTCTTACTTGCTTCTTCCTTTTATTTCTGCAACCTGTTATCACTTCTCTGCATCCCATACTGCTTGTTGCCTACACTCTGCATTAGCAGTGTCCTCTTTTCTTCCTTCACCACCATACAGGTCTTTCAGACCTCATTTCTCAGTCCCCTTTTTGGATTGCTTTTTTTGACTACCTTCATGCTTCCTTCACTTGATATTTGACAAGGTAATAGTTCTCTCTATAGAAAGCTGAGTTTCAGTTAAGAAACAATCTGCTTTGGGGGAAGAATGCTAACACTTTTATTGCCCAGTCAGCAAGGCTCCAATTTTTCTTTATATGGAATGCAGTATGTGTTATATGTAGTACCAGTGACACCTCATGCAAACTTGATGGTGCTGAGTTTAAATTATGAAATACTGCTACGTATTATATATTGCTTAAAGGTAGGACTGAAGGTGTTGTCATGTACTGGCCTTTCATCAGTCCTCAGATCCTTTCATACCAGTTATTAGTGCCATGATTCTGTTTTAATTGGCATTGTTCCATCCTGTGGCATCCTTGAGAATTTTTAGCCAGAGATCTCTGGTGCCTCACCATATGACAGACTTGAAGATTCAGTGGGATGCAGCCTTGGCACTTTAAAGTGGAATCATAGTGGTATACATGTATCACATAGAGCTGAGTTATGCAAACCATATATACAATAATTATGCTCAAAAGCAAAAGTTCCCCAGGTTAATAGTGAAAGGCAATCGCATCCATCTTCTACTTCAGTATTTAATTTAAGGCCAAACTCATCGTTTCCTTGATCTTTGTAAAATTGTCACCATATGGCCATTAATGCTGTACATTGTAATGTTGAGATTTAAATTGAAACAGACTTGAGAATTCAGTGTTCTACTGGAAAAAATATTTTTTTAAGTAGTAGTTACTAATCATTTTCTATAACTATAATGGTATAGGAATTGAGAGAATAAACATATGTAAATAGAACATGCTGATTTGAAAGAGATTGAGAACTTAGTGTTCTAAGGTATTTTCCAGGTTATCTGTCCACTGTCAAAAAAGGCTTCTCTCAGGTACTGTAGGCCAGTGGTCCCCAACTCCCGGTCCGCGGCCCGGTACCGGTCCGCAGAACAAATGGTACCGGGCCGCCCTGCTACTGCGTCTTCTGTGCAGCGGTGGCGGCGGGTCCTGCGACTTTTGCGATAATAAGTGCAGGGATGGGACTCCTGCGTCTGCCGGAGTTGTTGACCGGTCCACGGCAATAAAAAGGTTGGGGACCACTGCTGTAGGCTATATTTCAGAGGAAGGAACTGGCAAAAGCACCTCTGTATTCCTTGCCTAAAAAACCCTATGAAGTTCATAAGGCACATACATCTCAAAGTGTGCAGCCATTACTGCAATTACCATATTGTTTGCCAACCATCTTTTCTTACTCTTTCAGGACATTACAATGCTGTGTCTTAAATGAGAGAGACAGAGCAGGCTTGTGTTCTAAGTGATTAACTTCTGGTCAGCTGGATGTAGCTGATTCCCTTTCAGAATGTTTTGTCATTAGTTTGAAATCCTAGTGCCTAAACATGTTAGGTTTTACAATCAGTATTTTATATTTAACTGATTAATAAATATCCTCTGCCTGTGTATACATGTATACATGCCTTCAAGTTGCCTCTCAACCTATGGAGACTCAGTGGTGATTTTGCCAGTTCCTTCCTCTGAAATATAGCCTATAGCAGCTGGTATTTGTCTCCCATCCAAGTACTAACCAGAGCTGACCCTGCTTAATTTCCAAAATCAGACAGGATCTGGTGCCTTCAGGGTAAAAAATGTATTCTGGATTACATCTGTAGTAGCCTTTTCACAAGAATTTCCTAATTTGTCTTCCCACTGCAGTCCTCTGGATCCTCCACCTCTTCCGAGTGTGGGACATGAGGCTGCAGTGAGGGGGAGTGTGTGTGTGTAATTCTTACTCCATGAGCCCTGCTTGTAAGCTGTCATCTCAAATTTAAAGGTTATTTTGTAAAGATAACTTGTTTCTTCAGAGCTTTTTACAGCAGAGGTGGGGAACCTGTGGCTTTCTAGATGTTGGACTTCCACCCCTCTCAGTCCTAGCCAGTGAGCTCAGCAAGTTCAGGAGAGCTACAGACCTTCTTCTCTGTCCTGATGTGCTTCAGGATTCAGATATAATCTAGCCAGCAACTGTGTCTGTAACAATGAGGCACCCTGCACAGGTAAGTGAGGAATATTATTGGAGGCAGAGAGAATTAAGTATCCTAAAGCATCTTAAGAAAAAAAAATGGATGTCCAAAGTACTCACCCTACCCATGGATACAGAGTTTTTTTGTAAGTAGTAAAGCTATTCACAAGTCATTCCTTATGGAGCAGGTAGGAGCAATGTTTCTCTTCCACAGAGCCCACGGGATGCATTTTCAGTGGGTCTATGGTGAGTGGATTAGTTGCAGACCTCTCAAATACCAATGAATGCCCACCACTGGGAAAGAAAGGCAATGGGAAATACATCTACTTAGGTGAATGTCAGACCATCTACTCTGCCTGTTGCCACCACAGCTCCACAGTTCTTCCTTGCAGAATGAAATATGGGGTGCACGGCACATGACAAACAGGAACTGAAGGCAATTCCTCATGGTGGATTGGTGTGTGGTCACATTGTCCTTTCCCAGGAGTATTCAAGGACATAGCTGTTTTAGTCTGGATCAGTAAGCAAAAGGATCTTGTTGCACTTTGGAGACTAACAGAAAAGTTTGTAGTGTAAGCTTTCCTAGACTGGGTCTGCTTTGTCAGATACATGGAGTCCCTGGTGTAGCCACACTGCAGAATTAAAGCAGATTGATACCACTTTAACTGCCACTTTAACTTCTACAGAATCCTGGGATTTGCAGTTTGGTAAGGCACCAGAGCTCTGACAGACCGAGCAGAACACTTCAAATTACAAATACCAGGATTCTGTCATGACAGCTAAAGTGGTGTCAAACTGCTTTAATTCTCCACTGTGGCTACACCTACTGTATAGGAAAGCTTGTGCTACAAACTTTTTTCTTTCAGTCTCAAAGGTGCTACAAGATCCCTTTGCATACTTTCTCCAGGAGATGAATCTCCAAACAGAAGCAGGGCTGTTAATGGGATGGTTGTGTGAGGCAAATAGAACGGAGCAGCATTTGGTGGTCATATTATATATATATATATATCCTCATGTTTTCCAACATCGATTCTACATGTGGAGAGAAAAAAATGTTCACTGGACATCCTACCCACATCATGCAGGTCATGGCAGCAGTGGCTGAAAGCTGTACACAATTATCACAACTGGGAGAAAGGGGATACTGAGATTTTTTTCCTTCTACTCTTACCTTACAAAAAAGTGAGGACATCCCATGAAATGGAATGGTGGAAGGCTCTGAGCAGATAAAAGGAAATACTTCTTCCACTTTGTATAGCCAAACCATATCTTCCATAGCTGAGACATCCCTGTCTAGTCTTTTGCATGCCACATTCTCAGTGAGTTTTTAAATGTCAAATTTCTTCTCGGCCACATATTCTCCCCACTTTTTTAAACAACTGTAAGATGCTAATGACTTTTCACTGAATTAGGCCAGCAGGGGGCAGCCTGTCTTCTTGCTCCAGCAGAGGGAAGGGAGTGGAGTCTTGCCATTCCCAGCACTGCACTTGGTGAGAGTTACTGTATATACTCATGTATAGGTCTCAAAATTTTAGTCAAAAAATCAACACAAAAAAACCAGTCAACTTATCCATGGGTCAATGTAAGTACTGTATTTTAGCTCTAATTAAAAAAGGAACCATCTCCTGGTGAAAGGTAAGAGTGTAATCTGTCCTGGAAGCACTAGTTCCCCGCTACTCTCTCATCCATCCAGCCTTTAGGGTGAGAACAAACAGTTATGTCTGCTGGATTTTTTTCAGTGCTTTGGCATTGTTTTCCTTTGCTTCATCCTTTACATCCTTTGCTAAATGCCCCTTGGTTTTACCCTTGATTTATCCACAGGTCATATCAAAATCCAGAATTCTGGCTCCAAAACCTGCCCTCAACTTACACAAAAAGTTCCCACTATGGAAGTATATTATTTTATTATTCCATGAATTTGTGTCTTTTTTTGACACGCTTATTGTTCCCACTTGATTTGTACCATTGTCAATTAAATTGTGTCATTGGTGGGGAAGAGGAGTTCTCCACGATGGTCATGGGTGCCTCCAAGGGGGCAATGGGGCTCCTCTCCTCCTCCTTGGAGGGCAGTGGGAGCAGGTCCAGCGGCAACAGCAGCAGCAGCAGCAGGAGATCTCGGTCCTCTGCCTTCTCCACTGCCACTGGCACCCAGCTGCTTTCAACAAGAGGAAGAATGAGGCATATTCACAGAAGGGGGAGCCTTGTCCTCCCTGGTGGTGAGGGCATCGGGTCACCCTGGCTATGGGGTTGGACCCAAGTTAAAAAGTTTGGGGCTCCATTCCCTCCACACACCTGTCGGTGTTTCCCCCCACTCTCACAACCATTATTTAAACGGAAAGACTGGGGAAATGACTTCAGGTCAGGGTGACCAGAGATCATTCTCTTTTCCCAGGGCATGTCCTCCATTTGCATGTTCTGTCCAGTAGGAATTACAAAGGGTCCTCCATTTGGAGCAGGACTAAGAAGCACTAAGTGCGATGCGATTCAGGCCTGTCATTCCCACTTGCTGAACGCGCTTGCTAATTGATTCTTTTCTATTTTTAATTTTTTTTAATTTTAAAAATATTTTTATGAACTAATAAAACATACAAATGCACAAGTACACACACACATATATACATACATAAACTCTTGGACATACATAGTCATGCGAGAGTGGGAAAAAAAGTACCTACTATCTAACCTAATAATATACATAACAAATTAGTTGCTGTTATTCTTTTCTCTATTGTCTTCTTTCTTATCTTTCATTTTGAACTCATCAAATAATCCCCTTCGTCCCCTTTTAAACCTCCTCTCTTCTCTCACCCAACCTACTATACCACCACTCTCCTCTCTACCATTTATCTTTTATCTCTCTACCATTTTGCATTTATCTCTCTTCAAAGCAATTGCATCCGAAACCGTTTCCAATGTGAACGAGGCACATATAAAGCGATCAGAAAATCGCTTCAAATCATAGTGGGAATGAGGCCCTAGTCCCTCTTGTGAGCGATCTCTAGTACATGGGGGAATTGCCATAAAGGTCCTGCTTCTACCTGTCACACCAGAGCATACTCAGGGTAGGGAATGGAAACAGATAGCAGATGCACCCTGGTAACTGAGGATTGGGACAAGAGAGTCATTGTGTAGCCCTGTAACCATGCTGCTTCCTCATTTGTAACTCCCCAACAGGATTCATAGAATCATAGAATCATAGAGTTGGAAGAGACCACAAGGGCCATCCAGTCCAACCCCCGGCCATGCAGGAACTCCCAATCAAAGCATCCCCGAAAGATGGCCATCCAGCCTCTGCTTATTAGTGAAGAAAATTCTGGCTTATATATTTTGTTAATCGTGCTGCAGGTCAGGGGTGTCTCTATGCAGGCTGGGCAAAATGGGGGCATTGCTCCCCAAATGAGAATTCTGCACTCCAAAATGAAATCCATCCCCAAATTTCTAGTGCTGTATTAAAACCTGAGCTTTAGAAATGCAATTTAGGCATGGAGGAGGAGGAGGGTGGCAAAGGGAATGCAAAGACAAAAAATACGAGACTCTGCAATGCTAGGAATTTGGGGACTGAAGGAAAAATTTGGGGAAGGGTTTGGGTCATTTTGCCACTCCTCCACTGCTATACTGCTGCTGCACATGTGTGTACACAGTTTTGTATTTATTGATTTGGAGTTCTTTTTCCTCCCAGGCCCTCCTAAACTGAATACTTAAATTCCAAGGTTTCTCTGCTTAAATTAGTTGTTTTGTGTTTTTTCTTCACTAATAAGTTTTGATCTCTTTTTGCCTGCCTATCCCCTTTGGGCTACATTCACCCACATGCCTACCAATTTTCATCTGTGAAATGTTGGAAAGTATGTTAAACTACTATCCATCTTGCTCTTGTTAATTGCCATCAACTTGACTTTGACTTAACTTGCCATCAAGTTGACGTTGACTCTATAAATATGAGACCTTGAAGACATCCTGTTATTAGTAGCCTTTCTCAGGTCTGGCAAATGCAGGACTGTGGTCTCCTTGATTGCCTCAAACCACCTGCAATACGGTCTTCCTCTTTTCCTACTGCCTTCTTCCTTACCAAACAATGTCTTTTCTAATGAACCATGTTTTACAATCTGTTAAGGTAGAGTTAGGCTGCTTTCTAAAGCATCTCAGCTAGATGGCAATGTGGCACTCTTGCAGCAGGAAAAACTACATTCCCTCCCCCTTCCAGCTTTCCTGTAAAACCCTTTCTCTCCTGTCTCCCATGAATTGATAATTTCATCCACCACCCCATCAGGAGAGAGGGGGGAAATGGTTTGATGATCCATTACAAATGTTGCACGCTTGGCCCCTTTCCCAGTCTCATGGCTTGTTGTAGGAAACGGTGGCTCCAAATTCCTCCTTACTCCCACTCCAAAAACAGGTAAAGGCAAACCCCTGAGGAGCCATTAGCTCTGAGAAAAGCTTTTCTCCAAACAATTGCCAGGAAATATTGTCTTGACCGATATTTCTGATGCAATGCTGGCCTTCTCAGCATTGTTATTCCATACTATTCAAAAGCAGTAAGGTTTCAGTCCAGGCCCAACAGTCCCTGCTGGTTTGCTTCCTTGATCCTTCTGCCCTTTAGGATCATTTCAGGGTTAGTCAGACATTTTTTAAACACAATATCCAAATAATCTCACTCTCACATTCTTGTTCTGTTGTCCACACATTTTTTTTAAATTGGAACTATGTTTGTGCACATCTTTGCAAGTTTTGTTGCTCACACATGTCAGCACTGCAAATAAAGATGGAGTGGATGATACAGATGTATTCAAAACACATTCATGCCATGCAGGGTTTTATCTCAGCTTATCTTGGGTCTATTCATATCGGTTAATCACACTGCCAACAAGGCGAATCTTCTAGGAAAACTTGGAAAAAAACCTGAGATCGATTATCCTGGGTTAAGTGGGTTTTTTGGCACCCCCTCAAAAAAATAACAACGCTTATTGGGTCAATTTGAAATGCCTGTGAACAACAAAGATTCAACTCACATTCTACTGGGATTATTTTCACCTCCTGAATAACCCCTTCTTTAGGAATGTCAGGCAATTTGTAGGAAGGTTTACCATTTTTGGCAAGTCAGGATTAAGACAAAAATGTATGTTTTCACTATCCAGATCTCTTGGAAAGAGAATAAGAAAGGGAGGAGAGAGAGTAAATTCCAACACTCCATAAAATGTTAGACCAGAACAATGGGAGCTTTATCTTTGGAAACAATAACATGTATCTCCACTTTAAAAGCTCTTACCTCCCACCTTCTTTTCTTCCCCAGCATCTTCCTACTCCACTCCTACTTCCCCCAGTCTATGGGGAATAAAGCCAGACTCCTCTAAGCAGAGGCTGTTATTTAACTTAAAGCATTCTCACTGTCAACCCTTGAAAGCAAGGGTGGGGAACCTCTTTTAGCCTGGGGTCCAGATAAAATCTTGAAGAAGTTCTCAGGGGCTGCATTACAAGGATGGCTGGGATCAAAAATTCCAGCATATTATGAGTAAACCTCCTATTGCTGGCCACTAAATGTCAGCATGTTGTAGTGGTTTGAGCATTGGATTATGACTTTGGAGACCATAAAAACCATGGGGTGACCGTGGGCAAATCACAGACTCAGAGGGAGATGCTGGTGAAGAAACTTGCCAAGAAAATCCCATGATAGGTTTGCTGTAGGCTTGCCATAAGTTGGAAACAACTTGAACGCAGACAACAACAGCCTAGGAAAGCAGGCATTCCAACTTTTTTAAATGGGGAAAAACCTGTACAAAGGCTGGGAAATCAGCAAATGATGGAGTCAAGGGGAAGAGAACATAATACCCTTGGGAACTCGTAGAGGCTGGATTTGGCCTCAAGGCTTGAGGTTTCCCACTCTGGGTTTAAAAGAAGCCTGGGCTGTTGGAAGGAGATGCACACCCTCCAGCTAGCCTGGTTTAGCAGGGCCAGTCCTGATTAATCCCTGTCATTCCACTTTTTAACCTGCTTTTACAACGTCCCAGTTTCTCACTCCTCCTCTCACTTCCCCCCTTCATCCTTCGTTTACTTCACTTGGTGCAAACTGAGTTCAAAATGCAAAATTAGTTTGCACCAAACTTAGTTGAGGAGAAGGAAGGATGGGCTGGAACTTTGCCCTTCCCAGTAGACTCAAGGAAAAGCAAACTGCAGCAGCCTCTTGGAGCATATATGCTCTTCCTCATTAATAATGTATGTCTTCTTAAACACACTTTGATGTTGCTTGACCATATGTGTCCTGGTTTTCATCTGTGAAATGTTGGAAGGCATGAAGCATTGAAGCTACAGCTTTGCAAGTCCATTTGTTTGTTGCTAAAACAAGCTGATTTAATATGGGGAATGAAGAGCCAGTATGATGTAGTGGTTTAAGCATTGGATTATGACTCTGAATCTGGAGGACAGGGTTTGAATTTCAGCTTAGCCATGGAAACCCACTGAATATCCTTGGACAAGTCACATTCTCTTAGCCTCAGAGGAAGGCAATGGCAAACCAGCTCTGAACAATTCTTGCCAATAGAACTCTGTAATAGGTTTACCTTAGGGTCGTTGTAAGTTAGAAATGACTTGAAGGCACACAACACACACGAAGCACACACAAAAGAGGATAGCAAGGAACAACAAAATGCTCATCTTTGATGATACAAGACAACTGAATTCAGCACAGAATCTCATGTGGCAAATAGGCCCAACTCTTGTTTCATCAATGCAGATGCGTTTGAAAACATGCTGTCTCTGATGATGCTATTAAGCATGGCTGTATAAATTTTATTAATTTTGTAATTATGGTTAATTTTCCTGGTGGTGAATATTTTCAGCATGGACGTATATGAAATTAAGCTTCGTCTGCTTAATTTCTATGCCTTCAGTTTCAGTTAAAGGCACTCGGTTGAGTTTAGTATTCTTGTTTTTTAAAGTTGACAGCTCTGATTAATGTATATTGCCAACATTTTTCTTACGTAGTAACAGGTCATCACAGTGAGAGTGACTGAGAGATGGGGAGGGAGGAAGAAGGAGATTTGGCAATGGAAGGGATTTTTCTCTACCACTAAGCATGCACACATGTATACAAGCAAATGTATGGTGGCTGAAGGAATCAGCTTTGCTTTGTGGGACAGGGTGTGAACTTGAGTGGATGCTGGAAGGCAGACAGCAGTGTAATATTTTGATTCGATCCCGTCTGCAGCTGCTTTTTATAAACTTGGCATAAATAGATGCTTTGAGAGGCCAGGGCTATATATCTAGAAAATATTTTCCATAATCTCCACCATCACCACTACTACCACTGTTACCACCACAACCAAAAGCTATTTGACAAAGAGCTCAGGAATGGTGCATAGCATGGAATGGCCTTGCTTGCGGTTATTTTCCATTACTCCCTCTGTTCATTCCTCTGCTGCCAATTGTAGAAGCCCATAAGTCATAGTTGTTAAACTTTCTCTCAGTTAAAATGTAACTCAAAGTACAAAGTAATCTGATATGTTAGAGCCAAGTTATCGTCCTTTTAGAGGTTTTGACTTTGGAAGGGCTCCAGTTTGCAGGCAGACATCTGCTGTGATTCTGGATCAAATGAATAAACGTGGGACCTGTCTGACTACGTAGCCCTTGCAGATAAGCTGTTCTAGAGCTGGCAAGGTTACTTTTTAAAAGTAATTCATTGTGCAACTTGGCACTTCCACCAGGAAATGAATTACCAATTCTATTAACTTTTTTTGTGTTAACTTGCTACATTTTAGTGCCCTTAAAAAAAACCCAACTTGAAACTTTTTTTTAAAAGCCTAAAATTTCAAAGTCCTCCCCCCCGCCCCCATAAGGGAAAAAAATTAGTGAAGCTGGTGGTCATTACATCATTTGCTGAAAGACTGTTTTTCAGCCCCAGTTAGACTGTTAGTGGAAATGCTTTATTTCTAAACTCTAAGTAGTTTCCATTAAAGCAATTGGGAATTTCTCCTGCCCTAACCAGCACAATCAGTGCTGTAATATTAAATATTGTATGATGCCACTTACAGCAACACCACTTTAACAAAGGCTGAGCCAAGATGTGACCCAGCTGCACGTATGTGAAAAAAGAGAAAGAGGTGAAAGCCCTAGAGGAAAAGTTGCTAAAAGGAGTAGTGGGGTAATATTTTTAAAAGTAATATTTTTAATCAGCTTTCCATCATTTGATAATTGTTTTACCTACCCCTTCTGCTTGGAAAGATGGATGTAAAAGTACCATTTTCTAGACTGAACCCCTCCTCCTTACAGGGAGGCAGCCTTCCCCACAAAATTGGGTTTAGCATTTGCAATCTAATTAGTTCCCTTTCACGTTGCACAATTATAGTCTCTGATTCCACTTTAACTGCCATGGCTCCATGCTGTGGAATCCTGAGATATGTTGTTTGAAGAGGCACTGGAGCTCTCAGGCTGAGATTTCTGAATACTCCTCCCTACACTGCAAATGAGCCAGCACGGTGTAGTGGTTTGAGTGATGGACTATGACGCCAGGAAACCAGGATTTAAATTGCTGTTCAGCCATGGAAACCCACTGGGTGACCTTGGGCAAATCACATTCTCAGCCTCCAAGGAAGGCAATGACAAACCCTCTCTGAACAAATCCAGCCAAGAAAATCCTATTGGAAATGACTTGAACAAAGAAACAACAGAAACAACAAGACAAAACTGCAAATCCCAAGAATCCAAAAGCTGGAAACTTTGACAGTTAAATTGGGATTGTTGTACTATAACTGCATAGAGTGAAAGGGCCCAGTTGCCCAAAGTTTCCTTTGGTTACACCAGTCTTTGTTTGACTTTTTTCTTTGAAACAGAATGCTTGAAAAAGTTACTTTTGTGGAGATACAAGTCCCAGACTCCCCCAGCTAGCATGACCACTAGCCATGATGCCTGAGGCTTTCCTGGCTCAAGACCCAGCAAAGGGAGAAAGCTCCACCAAATTTGCGACTGAGATGGTGTGCCTTACTTGAAAATCTTAAAATCCAGGCAGGTGTGTGCCTGGAGCATATGGGATGCACCTCACGTCGAAGCACAGCAGGAAGGTGCCCTGCTGCTCATGCCACAAGTCATCCATGCTTTTAAAGGTAGCCTAAGCTTAAGCCATATTAGGTTTTATGGGTAATGTACCATTTACCAGTTCTGGTCCATACAATTATCACTGATCTGTGGCCAGATGGTGAGAGGACTATTACAGTTGGCCCTGTGTATCCACAGATTCTGCATCCACGGACTCAAGCATCCACAGCTTGAAAATATTCAAAAAATAATAAATTCCCAAAAGCAAACCTTGATTTTGCCATTTTATATGAGGGACACCATTTTAATATGTGATTATATTTAATAGGACTTGAGCATCCAGAGATTTTGGTATTAGGGGAGGGGTACTGGAACCAAGCTCCAGGGGATACCAAGGGCCCATTGTACTATTACTATTCACCTGTAACAAGCAACTGTGGACCTCAATGGTTTTTTTTTTTTTTGTTTTTTTTGGCCTTCAACCCTCATCAGTCTTGGATGACATAGCAAATTCTGGTGAGGAGTTATGGCAGTTGTGATCCAAAACACTTGCAGGATTACAGATGCTCACCTCTGCCTTAATACTGCTTGGCCATCTGAGGAGAACTGAGTGCATATGTAGTTAGCCACCATCCCACTGCCCTTGCCCCTGTTTTCATTGTTTTGGGATAGTGGTAGCTGAGATGGGTTAGGGATCTGGCAGATGAAAGCAATGGCCTTCAACCATGGGGTGACTTCACACTTGGCAGAATAGTAGTGTTAATCTGTTCCCAGTTCTGCATTTGGAAACTGGGAGTGTGTGGAGGGAAAACTTTAGACAGAAGAAATGCTGCTCCTTCCTAGATCATTTTTCATTTACAATCTGCCCCCTGGTAATTTTTCAGCTAGAATTATCTCTTGTCCGGTTCTGTCTTGCATGTCCAAGAATAGCGTGGCAGCTAGCAACAAAGGACCAAATGATTGCCAAATGGTTTGCATTCTTAACTCTGCAAAAGGGAGGGCTGAGTTTCTATTAGCTTCCCATCAAAAGTTACACTACACCCAGGCTAAACTGGAAATAACTACAGTGAAATCAATGGGTGTTGTTTAGCTTATAACGGATATGGTAAAAGAATCCAACACCATGTAATTGCTGGAAACTAAGAGATCCTTTTCCTGCCAAAATGAAATCTTTTTTTCAAAATTAGTCTAGTCTTCCTTAATGGTGAGGAAATAAACAAAGCCAATGAATCTTGGTTGAGTTTTCTAGTTTTGAGAAGCCAATTTCCTTAGCCAGTTTTCAACAGCTTTCCTGATGTCAGTTCCTGGGTCATGGCATCATAAATGGGAGTTGGTAATGATTAATGTCTTTTGGTTTGGGTAGGGTCACTTAATAAGTAAAGGCAGCAGGCAGCCTTTTTCTCCTATAAGCATTGCTTTTTTTTTTTTTTTTGCCCATGTTGACTCCAGGCTTCTGGGAATTGTAGTACCACTTTTGTGAACTCTGCTTTCTTCCCCAGTCCACCAGAAATCAAGTAA
The DNA here is from genome assembly GCA_026167975.1 of Phrynosoma blainvillii. Lineage (NCBI taxonomy): Eukaryota > Metazoa > Chordata > Lepidosauria > Squamata > Phrynosomatidae > Phrynosoma > Phrynosoma blainvillii. The sequence goes on from JANUYF010000001.1 coordinate 79,656,530, forward strand.
AAAACACCCCCACATTCAAGTGTGCATAAGACTACAGCAGAAATAGCCTTCATGTTTCTGGGTTGCCTTTAAGTCAATATGACAGAGTTTTAAAGATCTCTTAGGGCCTAAGCAGACTGCCAGAAATAGTGCACATTAAATTGAGGCACTGCCCTGGCTCAGTGCTAGGGAATCATGGGAACTGTAATTTATTGTGGCTCCAGAGCTCTCTGACAGAGAAGGCTCAATGTCCCAGAAAAAAATACAATTCCCATGACTCCCTAGCACTGAGCCAGGGCAGTGCCTCAATTTAATGTGCACTATTTCTGGCAGTCTGCTTAGGCCTTTAGTTTGAATGATGCTCAACCAGTCTCTGCAAGAGTGACATTGAGAAGAGCCTTACTTTTATATCTGCTGTCATTTTAAACTTAATGACGTGTAGAAAATCTGAGCCAGAAGCAAGATCATAAGGCTAGGGTGGGATGGGATATTGCTTGGCTCAGGAGTTAGGCTATCCATTGCCATGGAGTGCCAATGATATGTTATGTAGACCCTCAGGAGAAACATCCATCCGCATCTACAACAATAAAAGAGACATCTATTGTTTCTGGTTCATCTGCACATTTTAAAAAAAGCAATAAAATAGAACTACACTATCTCCAACCATTCTAGAGGGCTACAGGGGAGCAGCATGGATATGCGTGAGCTGATCATATGCCTCTTGTTATGTCAGTACAAATTCATTAATTCTCCTGTCCTATGAACAAAACATAATTGTGAATTAGAGCTATCGGATACAGGAAGGGGGGAATTCTATTTTGTCAGAATATTGATAGAAGGCATTGTCTTGTATGAGGAATCATCTTCCAGTAGTGACACAGAATAGAATCCATGGACTCCTCAGATTGTTTAACATTTAAAAAGCACACAACTGTTTTCAGAATTAGAAGCAGGTTTCTGCCCACTTTCAGGGTATGCATCTGGGTTTTTGACATTTGGCTGTCAGGATGGCACCTGGAGGATTTTGAGGCAGATAACTATTCCCCCCAAGCTGCTGCAATTGCTCACCCTATTCTAGGTGGACTGATTCTAGCACAACTGATGAAAAGGGTGTTGTTGTTGTGATAGGCCTTCAATTGACTCTGACTCATGGGTTTTCTTGGCAAGATCTATTCAAAGGAGGTTTGCCATTGCTTTCCTCTAAAGGTGAGAGAGACTGAGTTGCCCAAGGTCACGCAGACGGTGAAAATAACCCCGCTAGAATGTGGGTTGAATCTTTGTTGATCGCATGCATTTTGAATGTATCCAATTAAGTTTTTTTTAGGGGGGAAATGCCAAAAACCCCACTTAACCTAGGATAATCAATTTCAGTTTTCCCCCCCTGAGTTTTCCTAAAAGATTCACATTGTCAGCTGTGTGAATAACCAATATGAATAGACTCAAGATAAACTGGGATAAAATTCTGCATGCCTTGAATATGTTTCAAATACATCTTCATCATCGACTCCATCTTTATTCACAGTGCTGACATGTGTAAGCAACAGAACTCACAGAGATGCACATAGATGCAGTTCCAATAAAAAACAGTGTGAACAACGAAACTGAAACGTGTGAGATTATTCGCATAGTCGTGCTAAAAACCCACAACATCTGAATAACCTTGCAGTGGGTTTCCATGGCTGAGCAGAGACTGAAAGCCTGGTCTCCATAGTCCAGCACACCAAGCACTACACAAAACTGGGGCTCCGTAAAAAAGTAATTTTCACGTACTCCATCTTTTTTTTACTTTTCATAGCTTTTCTGTTTTAAGAAAAGGGTGAAAAATCTGGAGAAGGAAAACATTAGAATATATATATTTTTTAAATGGAATATAATCTATTTTGGGTCTAGATGTGCCTGAGTTTTCAGAGCCTCTCTCAGACCTGTCACCATCCCAGGCATGTTTGATAAACTTTCCAGGGGCTGCTCCCAGGCATCTCCTTTCCTGGAGAGACCATGTTGGCCCCCTTTCTGCTTTCCTTCCACTTGATTGCTGTGATTCTAGTTGATTGCTGTGGAAGATAAAAAAAAATGGGGATGCTGTATTTTTAATCTTCATCTGATATGTGTTTAAATGCTTTTAAACTGGTTTTAATGTAGTGCTGTTTTTAATATGATAGTTATCTGAATGTTTTAAAATGGTTTTTGAAACTTGTTTTTAATTGTAAGCCGTAGTCGATAAAAAGTGCTGGAGTCATGCCAGGCAGATCTGCGTTCAAATACCAGGTCAGCTGAAAAGCTCCTTACATGACCTTAGGCCAGTCAGTTTCTTTTAGCCTAACCTGCCTCAGAAGAATATTATTACTCTGTAAAAAGGTATAACCTGGTGAAAACCTCCCAGAGGTCTTTGAAAGAGGGATGCGACTGTAATAAAAATGAAGAAGCATCTTGCCTAGGATTGACAGATTTCATATTCTAGCCTGGAGTCTTAAGACCTGGTCCCCTTTCTCTGGTTCACAAGGTGAGGGGAGGAGTCGCAGAGTGAGAGCACTGTCTTGGAAAGTGTGTGCGTATGTAGTTTCCCCATTTGTTAGACTTAATGTATCCTGATTAATGATATCACCAGGGGCTGGTAACATCTCCAGGCCTTGTCACTTGTGACCTCAAAACCCTCAGGTTTTGGCCACAAAATCTCAGGGTCTGGGATACATCCTGGCCAGACAACCCTAATCCAGCCTCACTTGTTTGAATGATGCATGCAGTTTGAAATAGGATGCTAAATTTAATCTCTAATCCGAGTGCATTCTAGTGCAGGCATGTGAATCATGCACCCTTCCAGATATTGTTGGACTGCAATTCCCAACTTTCCTCACCATTGACTATGTCTATGACTAGGTCAGGGCTATGGAGGATTGCTGTGCAATGACATGTGATGGGCCAAATGATTCCAACCCTGGTCTAGTGACAGGCCTAGCTTATTATCTTCTAATGATGACATCCCCACCTCAAATGTCAAGCATGTTTCCCATCTGTGTCGACATGTACCATTCTGCTTTTGTTGAGCTGGAAGCAAGCTTATCGGAAACTCCTTCATTTGAAGGAGTTAATGCAGGAACATGTGGCCTGTCCCATCCCATCCCAAGCTGATTTTGAATGCCTCCAAGCAACTTGGCCCCCTTTCAAGGGGGCATAGCTTTTCTGTGGAAAAAGTCCCTCCCATCAAGGAGGACATGAGTGGGAGGCAAGAACGAAAGCCTGACTTTAAGCTTATGAAGACAGGGAACTATTGCACCAAGGAAAATATGATGATACAGGTGTGGTGACTTTTAGTATCCCTCCTGGCTGGGATCCAAAGAGGCCCTTGTATGCCTACAAATCACTTTTGGGTGTGCACACAAAGTGGTGAATGCTGATTTGTTGCAGCTCATTGGATTCTGTGTCTGAGAGACCTGACCTTTTGGGACGGGAAGGGAGTTTTTTTTAGGGGAGCAGGGGGTGGGGGGATGAGCTGAACAGAACTCATGTGAACATAGAGAAAAACTTGTGCGGTCCTTTGGATCCCTGTAACCATGTATATATCAATAAATGAATGCCTGTTATGTAGTCTCAGGATTAGGCATGGAACTGTCAGCTGTTTAACCATGTGTGGGATAGTGGAAGAGTTTGGACAATTGCTTCCTTTGTATTACAACTCCCAGAATTTCCAATCAGCATAGGGAGGGGGTGTTTTAGGTGCTTCATGTAGTAGACAGATTAGAACTGGAAAGCCCATCATTGCAATTTCCACACAGCCATTAACCTCCGTGGGTCACCTTGGCCCAAAGCTAGGAAACTTTTCTTTTTATATATTAATTAAAACACTTACATCTTACTCTTTATCATGAGATCTCAGGGTGTCATACAGGTAAAAATATGTGACGCTGATTTAAGACAATCCCAGGTTTTAAAAAATAAAATAATTTAAACAGTATAAAATGTGTTAAGAGAGCCAACGTAGTGTTGTGATTTGAGCATTGGACTACGACCATAGAGACCAGGGTTTGAATCTTTGTTTGGCCATGAAAACCCACTGGGTGACCTTGGGCAATTCACAGTCTCTCAGCCTGAGAGGGAGGCACTGGCAAACCCTCTCTGAAGAAGCACTGTGATACATTTACCTTAGGGTTGTTGCCGTAATGCCCAGCATTCACATTTAGTCAAAATAAGGGACAATTCAAAATAATGGACAACCTTTGAGACTTCTAAAGAGTTCAATCATGCCACTCCTGCACCAAGCTGAACATACCCAGCTCCTTCAACCCTTCCTCATTTGTTTTGTTCTTCACATCTCTTGTCATATGTGTTGCCCTTCTCTGAACTTGCTCCAACTTGTCTATCTCCTTCATAAAATACCCTTCTTAAAATGAGCCTTCCAGAACTGAACACCATACTCCAGATGAGGCTTTACCAGCACAGAATATAATGGGACTATTACTTTCTTCAACTCACAAACTATGCTTTTATTAATGCAGGCTAAACATGTAGCTCAGCATGGTGAGATTTAAGCAACACAGCCCTGTGGTACAATTTTGGGCTTGCTGTTGGGTTTATTTGTCTTCAAATTGACTCCAACTTATGGTTATCCCATCATATAGCTTTCTTGTCAAGATTGATTCAGAAGAAGTTTGCTATTGCCCTCCTCTTAGGTTTAGGGATTGTGACTTGCCTAAGGTCACCATGGCTGAATTGGGGCTCAAACCTTAGTCCAATGCTCAAACCACTACACCATGCTGGCTTTTGGCCTTTATCTTCAGGAAACTTTGTACATTAATTGCTAAGTAACCCTTGAACACCTGCCATAAAAAAACCCCCAGTGTGGTGTAGTGCACAGAGTTTGATGCTGAGTTGCTGGACATCTAGGACAGCAGTCTCATTTATCTTTCCCCTCAACCATAGAACTGCAGCCAGGCTCTGCCTTCTCCCTCCTCCACCTGGATAGTAAATGCCTCTGGCTGTCCAATGTCTTCCACCATGGTAGTTTTACAGAGTTACGTTCCACATCTTAGTCATTTATGTTCAAATCCACAACAACAAGCACCACCAACAAAATCAACAGGGTTGTTCAGGATCCTATATTTCCTCAGATTTGTTTCCACTGTAGAGAATTCAGTTGGTTGATTTGCTGGAAAGAATTGTTTGAAAGGTTGAAGAAATGAGTCACATTTCACAGACAGCTGCCCTTGTGCTTTACTGAGTTTCTTCCCATCTTGGAGCATCTCTAGCAATTAGGTTGTACCAACATGCATTCGACATGCTGATTTAACAAATCTTTTGACTCACTGCAAGTTCACAGCTTCCATTTTATTAGTATGAAAGGTGCCTTTCACAGAGCAAAAATGATGAGAAGTAAAGGAGAAACTGTGTTTCATTTAGACATGCTGCACTTTGGAATTGTCTGTGGCGCTATTCTATAATTTGCTCACTGCAGGCCCAAAGTACTCCCTGCCTTTCAGTCTGCAGCTCAGTGTGGCATCAATTACTTCAGTCTTCCAGGAAGGCCACTCACATTCACTTCATTTGTCCTCCTCCATATCTCCCAGCTTTCCTGCTAGGAGAACACCACAAATTATTTAAGTGCAAAGCCTGTCCTTAACAGGACTTTAAAAACCTGTACTGTTTACTTTGGTTGAAAAGCCAGCTAAGGAAACACCTAGTTTAGAACTATTACTCAGAACACTGCAGTGAATAGAATGTAGTCTTGTTTCTCTTCATATCAAGCATATCTAGAGAAGGTCTATGGGCCCTTAGACCAGAATCCTTTCAGGCACTTTGTCAGTAGAAATCCTGGTTCCGAACTAAGTAGAACTCCTGGTTCTGCTGGCAGTTGTGCTTTTTATAAGCTTGCGTAAGAAGGTATCTAGTGCCCTCTTACACAAGCAGTTAGTTCCCTGTTTAAGTACAGTAGGTTTGTTTAAAGGCCACTGAACACACACCCACAGTTGTAATCCCCCCCATTACCTGAATGGTCATGGAGTGCACTGGGAATCTATCAGCCAAAATGCCTCCCCCCACCCCCACTGGTGCTGAAGACTGGCTGTGTCCATTGTAAGTATGGGGGGTTGCAGACTGCCAGAAATAGTGTGAATTCAGTCCACTTTTAGGTTTAGGGTTAGAGTTAGGGAACCATGGGAACTGTATTTTATTGTGGCATCAGAGTTGTCTGACAGAGAAAGCTCAATGTCTCAGAAAAATAACAGTTCCCATGATTCCCTAGCACTAACCCTAACCCTAAAAGTGGACTGAATTCACACTATTTCTGGCAGTCTGCAACCCCCCTATGTTGGCAGAGCTTTATGTTCCACCATCATGGAGGAAGATTGCAACCATTGTTCCCTACCAGGTTTTAGTGAACTGCATACAAGTCCAGTCATTAAGTAATTAATCATTAAAAAAAACCCTCTGTTGTTACATTTTTAGCTGAGCTCCATACATGCCCATGAAACAAAATTGCAGTAAAGAGGAGAGTACCTGGGGGGGGGGGCATTCAGTGGGGTGTGAATAACACATTTGGAAAACTGTAGACAGTTTCACTCATTAAATCTTTTTAAGAAGAATGTTCAGAGCCCTGGTGGCATGGTGGTTAAATGCTGGTACTGCAACCACTCAGTCACAGTCACAAGGTTGTGAGTTTGATACCAGTCAGAGGCTCCAGGGTCGACTTAGCCTGGCATCCTTCCAAGGTTCCTAAAACTGCTTAGAGACTGCTTAGTTCAGTATGTAGTAGTATAGAAATGTAACTGCTATTGCTAGTTCTATTGCTAGGAAAGCTGTTGGGGATTCTGAGAGTTGCCATCCAAAAGGTAACTTTTCCTGAGCTCAGGGAACATTATCTATAGTATGATTTCATCCTTATTCATTTGTCACTTTTCAAGTAGTTGTGGTAGCATGTCCCATCATTGTTTGAGGCACAGATATTATACATTACATTGAATTCTATGAAAGCTGCTCCTCTTTTAATCATTTTCTTCACTATTGTTAATCACTGTTTGCTCACTGATTTTTTCTACAGTCCAAATGCTGCTTTTCCTCACTGCGTTCATGTTCTAGGCCAGGTGTTTACAGTGACAGATTACAGTAATATTTCCAGTGTCAATTCCAATGGATTATTATAATATTAATGCCTGATCTGCTGATAGCCCCTCCTTATAACGTATCTATCTGCCTTTCCATCATCACTTTTTCTAAAATTCCAGCCCAATGATGTAGAATTCTTGAGGCAGAAATTGAAGCATTAATAACTACATTTTCAAGGTAAGAATGAGGTTAAATAGACAAATGTATTTTCGATTTTGTTCTCTTCTCCACTGAGTTTCTCCACTTTATTTTAACATAATGAAAAGAGGTTAACAATATAAACTCTGCCTTGCTTTTCTTGAAAATTAGAAGTTCCTCTTTCACCTTTTCAGCCTGTCTCACCATAGTTTCATTGAAAAAAATGAGGTCTGGCCATTTGATATACCTCCTTCTGCATTCCCTGTACATAGAACAGCAGTGACAATAGGGAAGGAGCTTCTATAGGAAGGAGGTAGGCAGTCTGACATCAGTGAATGAGGGATGAAACTCTTCAAGCAGTTAAGAACAGACGAGAAGCAGAAGTAAGTAAAAGGTGACAGAAATAGAGTCAGAACTCTGAATGCAACAGTTCAATGACTTGTGCACAGGGACAAAGAGAATTACTACAATAATAAATGCAGAGAAATAGAAGGCAACAACAACAAAAAATGAAGAACAAGAGATCTCTTACACAAGATCTGAGAAATCAAAGGGAAATTTAAACCAAGAGCGGGGATGCTCTCTAGCCAACAGGGGAACTTATTACAGGACCAAGTAGACATAAAAAGACAATGGAAACGATACTGAAGAACTCTAAAAAAGTGATGAAAAGGTGACACATTCATTTGAGGAAGAACCATATGAAGTCTAACCTCCCATTTTAGAAAATGAAGTGGAAGCTGCACTCAGAGCACTTGCAAGAAACAAATCATGAAGAACAGGTAGCATATCAACAAAGCAGCATCATTATGCTGTTAACCGCCCGGATTGGGAAACCATTGGGCGGTATACAAATAAATTTTATTATTATTATTATTATTATTATTATTATTATTATTATTATTCTATAGAGACAGAACCTAATCTAGTTCTAACTAGAATCTGAAAGAGGCACTAGAGATCATACTGCAAATGTATGTTGGATAATGAAGTGCACCAAATAATGTAAAAAGAAAATCAGACTGTGCCTTTGATTGTATAGCTTATGAAAAACTATAGATCACTCTTAAAGAAATGGGTGTACCACAACATTTGATTGTCCTGATGTGTGACTTGTAGTAAGAACAGGAGATTACTGTTAGAATATAGAGAAACAGGATGGATTCCAACTAACAAGGGGGTTAAGCAAGGCTGTATTCTATCACCTTATCTGCATAACTTGTATGTTGACAATATCATACATAAAGGACCAGACTCAGAGGAGGTATGAAAATTGGAGCAAGGAGCATCAACAATTGAAAATATGCAGATGATATCATACTATTAGCAGAAAATAATAAAGATGTGGAACAATTAAGGAAGAAAATCAAAGAAGACAGTGCAAAGGCAGGTTTGCAGTTGAAGAAAAAAAGAATAATGACCACAAATGATTTACATAACTTCAAAGTAGACAATGAAGACATTGAAACAGTTCAAGATTTTGCATACTTTGGCTTAGTCATTAATCAAAATGAAGACGGCAGTCAAGAAATCAGAAGAAGACTAGGACTTGGAAGGGCAGCTATGAAGGAACTAGACAAGATTCTGAAATGTCAAGATATATAATTGAATACTAAGGTTATGATTGTCCATGCCATCATATTTCCCATTTCTATGTATGCTTGTGAAAGGTGAACAGTGAAGAACTCTGATATGAAGAAAATCTGGAGAAGATATGAAGATATGTATGCTTGTGAAAGCTGAACAGTGAAGAACTCTAATATGAAGAAAATCTGGATACCATAGACTGCTAAAAGGACAAATAAATGGGCTTTGAGCAAATCAAGCCTGAATTCTCCCTAGAAGCCAAGATGACTAAACTGAGGGTGTTGTATTTTGGCCATATCATGAGGAGACATAATTCAACAGAAAAGACAATAATGCTTGATAAGGTAGAAGGCAGTAGGAAAAGAGGAAGACCACATTCCAGATGTATAGATTTCAATCATTGAAGCCATGGCCCTGAGTCTGAAAGACTTGGGCAGGGCTGTTGATGACAGGGTGACTTGGAGGTCTTTCATTCATAGGGTTGCCATAAGCTGAAGTCGACTTGATGATAGTTAACAACAAAGGCAGTTTCAGTTCTTCCAGTAGCAACAGTGGTAACAGCTTTTTCTCATCCTTCAGAAGCAACATCAGCCTTAGCAGTGGTGGTGTTGGGTCTGTATTTACTACAAGTAGTAGCTAGCTCATCAGTGGAGGCCCTTTAATGTGTCCCAACACTCCATTTGATAGTCGGTATAGGTGACAGGGTTTTCTTTGGAGTAGCACCTTGACTGTGGAATTCCCTCCCAAGGGAGGTTAGGATGGCTCCATCCCATCTGAGTCTGCAGTGGGCAGTGAAGATTGTACTATTTTCCTTGGCATTTGGATCTTCAAATTAGGAGTGTCTGTACTGGGTGTTATTTAAAAGAGCTCTTTTTCAAGAGAAGGGCAAATGGAGGAGCAAATGGGAGCTATAGAGTCATACCTCAACTCAAGAAAGTCTGGCCAAAATACGTATACCACCTGATGAGATAACATGCCCATAGAGGAATAGAAGTATGGAACCACTCACAATGAGATTCCTATGTGCCAGACTAGGTGTGTGGCAAAATTTTATCTGTCATCATCCCTTGCAAATAAATATAATTAGTCATGTACTTTGTTGATACAAACCACAGTTAAGTTCCAGCCCTACCCATAGTATTAGAATCTGGGTAAAAGCATGGCACAAATTCAGGCTTATTCAATACATATAGGACTTTTGTTTGATCCCATAATACAGATTTCTCATAAACAAGGATTTGATTTTGGACACTGATGCCACCAGTTTGCAGTGTGCTGCAGATGCTGCTAATAAAGCAGACAGTTCATTGATGAGATCTAAAGTATGAGATTAATAAAGGTAAAAGGTAAAAGTAGTCCTTTGACATGAATGTCTAGCTGCAACTGACTGTAGAGGGTGGTGCTCATCTCCATTACTAAGCCGAAGAGCTAGCGTTGTCCAAAGATGACTCAGGTGGTCATGTGGCCAGCATGACTACACTGAATGCTGTTACCTTCCCACCAAAGTGGTACCTATGTATCTACTTGCATTTGCATGCTTTTGAACTGCTACGTTGGCAGAAGCTTGGACTAGTGATGGGAGTTCACCCCATCATGCAGCACGTGGGCTTCAAACTGCCAACCTTCTGATCTTACAATCATCAGAATTGGTGTTTTAACCACTAAGCCACCACATCCCTTAAAACTTAGTTAAAACTAAGTGGAAATTTCTGCCTTCACCTTCAGTTATATTGGGCATGTGGTAATTCCCATGAACATTCTTTTCTGATTGGACAGGGGAATGTGGGTATGGAAATTTCAGAAATGGAAGATCTGTAGCAGTTGGGGTGAACTGTGGAGAAACTGAGAAGAGAGACACCTGAGTCAGGACTCTTTCACACTACACAATAATAGCATTATGATTCCACTTTAACAGTCATGATTCCATCCTATGGAATCCTGGGCTAGGTAGTTTACACAGGGTATTTAGATCAGGCTCAGTCATAAAATACACTGCCTAAATACTTTAAAGGCATTAAATCCTATTTGATCTTGGAAGCTAAGCAGATGGATGGGAGACTGCCAGTTGGGTGGGAGACCACCAACAAAAATCAGGTGCTGGAGGCTATATTTCAGAGGAAGGAAGTGGCAAAACCACTGGCAAAACTGAGTATCCCTTGATACTCTGAGAACTGAGAAAACCCTATGAAATTCATGGTGTCCACATAAGTTCACAGGTTACTTGAAGGCACATACACACACAGTAATAAATCCAAATGGAGAGTATAGTCAAGAAATCAGAAGATATATCATTCAATGCCAAAGTTAGGATCGTCTGTGCCATAGTATTCCTGAATTCTACGTATGATTGTAAAAGCTGTACAGTGAAGAAAGTTGACAGGAAGCAAATAAATTCATTTGAAATTGAGGATTGAGCAATTCTATGGCTGCCGAAAGACAAAGCAATGGGTCTGAGAGAAAACTGAAGCCTTAACTATTCCTAGAAGTCAAAATGATTAAACTGAGTCTATTGTACTTTAGATATATCATGATATGACATGTCTTGCCATATTATTAGAAAAGACAATAATCCTTGGTAAAATGGAAGGCAATAGGAAAAATGGAAGACTGCATTACAGATGGGGGGAGCCAGAGTCTTGCCCCCTTCCCTGGGTCATCCCCCCCCTCTGAATGCATCTGAATGCACCACAATTCAAAAAGGATGTTGAAAAACTGAAGCATGTCTAGAGGAGGGCAACTAAAATGGTGAAGGGTCTGGAAACCATGCCCTATGAGGAACGACTTAGGGAACTGGGTATGTTTAGCCTGGAAAAGAGACAGCTAAGAGGGGATATGATAGCCCTGTTTAAATATTTGAAGGGATGTCATATTGAGGAGGGAGCTAGCTTTCTGCTGCTCCAGAGAATAGGACTTGGAACAACGGATGGAAGCTACCGGAAAAGAGATTCCACCTGAAGATTAGGAGGAACTTCCTGACAGTAAGGTCTGTTTGACAGTGGAACACACTCCCTCGGAGTATGGTGGAGTCCCCTTCTTTGGAGGTCTTTAAAGGCTGGATGGCCATCTGTTGGGGATGGTTTGATTTTGAGTTCCTGCATGGCAGGGGGTTGGACTGGATGGCCTTTGTGGTCTCTTCCAACTCTATGATTCTATGAATCATAATGCCCTGATTTTGTTGGGTGAAAGTGAGTCAAGAGCTCAGAGGAATAGGGTGCTACTGCCATATTCCTAATGGAATACTTAACAGTGTGGTATATTTTGCCGTGCACCTAGTTGTGCACATGGAAGCCTTGCTGTCAGTGGTTCCATACATTTATTGCTAATGTGGGCCACTGGTGGGTTTACAACAGGGGTGGCTAAAGTGCAGCCCGCAAGCTTATACAGACCCCTGAGCCTAAAAACCTGGCAAAAGGCCCCCATAGCACCTGGTAGGTGTTGGGGGACATTTTTTTTGGGGTGGTGGACTTGGGATGTTTGACCCTGGGGGGGGGCAATGTACCCACCTGGCTTCCCGCAGTTGCCAATGGTTGCTTTACAAACACCTGAACATCACTAACTTTGTAGATTTGTTTTACTTCATGGTGTCCACATAAGTTCACAGGTTACTTGTTCACAATTCATGGATTTTTGGTTTTTTTCTGCTCTTTCATCGCTATTTCCTTGTTTTGTATTAATTTATGTTATTTGAAGATATATATTATGCCGTGTTTCATTTGTAAGTATTTAGCTCTGTTTATTTAAATTATTTATTATATAATTATATATATTTTAAGAAAGGTTTTAGGTTGTGAGCTAATTTTAATAAAATTTCAACCTGTTTCATCTTAGAAAGGGAATTATCATGGATTATCACAATAGTGATGTCTCAAGGACTTCCAGTTACTAGTTCATGGGTGCTCAAAGTGTGGGCCATGGGCCACATGTGGTCCCAAGACCATTTTTGTGGTCCCTAAGGTTTATTCCCCTAAAGTTTTGGGCTTCAGTTTTTTAACCCCCAAGTAGTCTAAAGCTCCTTTCAGATGAACTATTTGTGTGTGTGTGTGTGTGCACGCGTATGTGTGAGATCCAGTATGACATAGTGGTTCGAGTGTTGGACTATGATTCTGGAGACCAGAATTTGATTCCCGGCTCAGCCATAAACTCACTGGGTGACCGTGGGCAAGTCACATGCACTCAGCCTCAGAGGAAGGCAATGGCAAACCTCCTCTGAACAAATCTTACCAAGAAAACCCCATGATAGGTTCACTTTAGGGTTGCCATAAATCAGAAGCGACTTGAAGAAACCCAACAATAATATGTGCACAATGTGTACAGATGTATGTAGGTATGCTATGGGCCTTTTCGACACATTTCCAGATCTTTAAGGGGATCATCTTTTTAGACTGAGCTTTTGTTTAAAAGAGGGAGTGACTGGGTGGGTGCGGGGGATTGAGATTTTCATAACCTCCAGCATATCACAGATAAAAACCAGGACACAGGTGGCCAAGGAATATCAGAGTGTGGTCAAAATGATAAAAATTATTAAAAAGGAAGAACATACAAACCAGGAGAAGCTGTAGCAGTTGAAAAGCAGGAGCAGCTGAAAAACTGGGATGAGAGAGGATAAATCAGAACTGTCCTTGCCAAACAGAAGGATCTAGAGTGAAGATTTTTAACTCCCCCTCCACCCTTTAGACTCTGTGTTGAGGAAAATGGCTTGCCCTTGTTGTACCAATAGCTACTTGGAAAGTGAGAATCAGCTGCATAGTACATAATATATTAGTTGTTACATATCTCTACCCTGATCTGCATCAACAGGTTTCAGTGGCAGGATGATTAATCAAATCTCATTGAAACCATGTAAACAATAATTCAACAAAGCTGAAAACACTTGAAAGCAATTTTTAAAAATTCAAACCAAACCCAGTGAGCCATGATCTTACTAGGTCCAAAATGTTCAGGTGAACAGCCAGTGTCAAAATAAGAAGAGTTTCAGTACCACTTTCTCTTTGAAGGGGAAAACATTCCACAATAGGTGAACTAGAACTGATAAAATCCTTTCTGGGTCTCTGCATAATGTATGGATTCAAACAAGCCCCTCTCATCAGATTTTAATGAATGGGAAGGTACATATGGGAAGAAATAGTGCCTTAACTTATGACAAGTGAACAGCAATCATTTTTAAAACAACAGCAACAGCAACAAACGTACTAGTGCTTTAATGTTTTTGCTCAGTAGATAAGGTCAAATTGTAACCTCTCAAGGTTCACACTGCACAATTATAACAGTCTGATATTGTTTTAAGTGTCATGGCTTTAAGCTAGAGAATCCTGGGATTTGTAGTTTGGTGAGGTACTTAGAATTCTCTTTGCCATTCTGAGTTGGATTAGAGTTCTTTGGCAGAAAATCCTAAGTAATTCACCAAGCTACAAATCCCTGGGTTCTATGGGATGGAACCATGTCAGTTAAAGTGGTATTGAAATGCTATAATTATGTAGTACGGGTATACCTTCATATTGTTTCATGTGTTTTATAGTCTATTTAAATTGCTTTAAACCATTTAAATTGATTTTATTGTATGCAGCCCTGATATCCATGGATATAGGGCAGGATATACATATTTTAATTAATAAATAAATGTTATATTTCCCCTCTATTTCTACTGGCCAGTGAGAAATTTTTAATTACCAATATTGATTTGGAAACTGAGAAATCATTGCTCAAGGACAGGTAGGTGGAGATTCTCACACCTCCGTAAGAGGCTTGCTGTCTTATTTTTTAAAAAGAATGTTGCGATGGCATGTGGGAGGGCAAGTTAAAGATGATTATGTTACATTTAGCCACCTCTGGCATAAATGTTATCTAGAACAACTAGCTGTGCCCATAGAGATTGCAGATCTCACTTCTTTAATGTCATGTGTGTTGTGCTTGTTTGCTGTAACAATTAGAGCCATAACAACCAAAAGGCAATGGATTTTAAAATACAGCTGTGTGGGTCACTCAACCCCCTTGGGCTGCTCATAGCAATAATACTAAAATAGCTATAACAAAAATATAAATCATACAGAAAACAGTCAAATACCTTTCCGTGATCCATGAAAGCAGTGTTTAAAACAGGACAGTAAAACCTGCAGGTGAATAGACTGTCAAATTAACTGCTTTCCTCATAAACATGCCAGAAATAAATGTGTAAGAGAGAAATTCTGGGGTGAGAGATCCAGACTAGATACACCCCTGGCTGGCAGAAGCATCAGATTATTCCTGGATGACTTTAGTATTGTGGGAAGCTCATTGGACAAAATAACCCAGTTTTGGGACTAAGGCTTTTCTTTCTGTTTTATCTGGATATGAATGCACTGTTTTCAGTGCAGATATGACATGATTCTTTGGCTCACTCTTGTTAACAGACAGCCTCATGTACTTTGGAACAACTGACATTTTGGCATAGTATTTAAAGTCAGCCTATTGCAGCAATCCAAACATTACCGTGACATGTATCATAGGGGAACCCTTTCCTAGAAATGGCTTGTTGGCAGACATGAACACTTGCAAGAGACAGACATCCCACCCATCCACAGAGAAGTACAATGTGTAACGCGCTATTTTGCTGTGAGCAGATTTCATTTGCAGTTCTGTGTCCAGTTCTTGGCATTATAGTTTAAACCTATATCAGCCTGCCTCAGTTTTAAGATTTTTTAGGAGAGGGCTTTCTCTTGGTCCCACCACTGTCCCTCGCATGTTTGGTGAGGATATGGAACAGAGTTTTCTCAGATTGTGGGATTCTTTCCCATGGGAGGCCTGGTTGGACCCTTTCTGATCTCTTTCTAGTAGCAGATCAAGACCTTTTAATTTAGATAGACCATTAACTGTTAACTGATTGTGGCAGAAAAGTTTTTAATTTTTTTTTGCTGTACTTTTATCTTCTTTTTAAAATCTCACTGTACTTCTGTTGATGTAGTAAAGAACTGCATTGGCTTTTTAAGCTGCTGTATCACATAACTGACTCATGTTTATCTTGTCATCTGTTGACCTTGCATATATGAGCAAAGAGATTCTTACACAGACTTGCCAAATCTACTTTTGATAGAATCCATGATGAGTGAATTACCCTTCCTGGTGAATTTCAAACTTACAAAGTCATTGGACTATATATATGATGTGGTGGTCAGCTTTACCTAAACCAGGTGTGGGGGAATGTTGGCTGTTCAGTTGTTTTGGATTTCAACTTTCACAGTCTCTTACCATTGGGCATGCTCAGTAGGCCTATTGGGAATTAAGATCAAAAATATCTGGAAGGCCAAAGACTCCTGTCTGGACCTATTATTAGAAATAAAATTATCCATTCAACCTGTCATTATTTCTAGGACAGAGATACCTCCTCTCTAAAATCTTAGCTTTCCTAATACTTGACCAAATTGCAAACACTGGTCATGTCTTTAATTCCTCTCTACATTTCTTCATAATTTTTTCATAGTTTTTTTCCATCTCTCTCTTGTGCTAGATGCATAAACAGAATACTACTACACCTAAAAGATGAACTAAAGACCTTTAATACACCTGCCTACTGATGGCTATCTTTTGATTTGATAACATTCAAAGCTAGAAGTGCAGAGAAACAAGGGAAGGAAGATATGTGAAACACTTGGCAAATATCTATTCAGATCCTGATTTTGACAGTGTTGGCAACATTTTGCTTGAGGCTCTAATAAGATCTGGGACACTGAAAACTCAACACACCCATTTGAGGGCAGATGATACACACTATTCAAATTTCACTTTCCCTGCAGCTACCTTGTGTAACAAACTGGTTTGCAAAATCTCTCTGTAGTTTGAAACTCATAAATCTTACATTTGTCCATGATGAAGCTGCCAATATCACATTATCCATGTATAATCATATTTGGAAAACCAGCCAAATTCCCAAATACAGGAACTGCCTTCTATTTATCTACATTTCTTTTGGCAAGTTTTGTTTCCTTATCTGCCTCTCTGTCTGTGCAATTGTTGCATTTTTCATTAACTTGGACCTTGGACTGTAAGTTTCAAATTGCCTTGCCTATCTGTCTGTACCAGCAACCATTTGTAAAGACTGGAGGGTAAAGCATTACACATGCAGATCTTTATCATGAAAGTGGTGTAATGATTTTCAAAAATGTAAAGGAATGTAAAGGAAAACTCAAGATTTCAGTCCTCATACTTCATTCAAATTATACCCAACATTCCTGTGAAAATTTTGCTTACATCCCCCCCCCCCCACCAGCCTGAACCAGAGATTCTGATGTTTTTGTCCAGCTAGTAAGGGTTTTTCACTTAAGGCACTTCAGTGACATTTCAGATGATAACATTTTTGTGCAAGGGCTGGTCCCACTGGGTGAACAGAACCTAGAAAATATGTTTGGATGGCAGCCTCAATATGTCAGGTAGGTTAGCTTCTGGCAATAATAGTGTATTCTCTGCTAGAGTGAAGCAAAATGGCTGCTTCCTTCTTTATATCTGGTGTCACTGCCTTCATACTCATGTTGTGTGTTTGCTGCCAAAAATCAATTTAGGATTGGTCCTGGATCTGTGTGGCAATGTGAGAATTGGTTCAGGTAATTTTCAGCAACAGCAGGGAGTCATAACAGAAGAGTCTGGAGCAGGGAACCTGTGGCCCCCAGATAGTGTAGGCTTTCAGTTCCCGTGAACCCTAGCCAGAATAGCCAGTGGTGAGGCATGTTGAGAGTTATAGTTTAGCAATATTTGCAGGGACACAGACTACATTACATTACATCAGTGATCTAAATTTCTCCCTTTATCCTTCCTGTCCCTGAATGGTATGTGTGTGGGGATTTTATTACCCTTCTTACTCTTTTGTGGAGAGCAAGATATTTCAAATGGGTTAATCCTCACAGAGAAGCTGAGCCATTTCTGACAAATTCTAAAAGAATGAAGGCTATAAAAGCTCAGCTGTCTTTCTCTCCCTAACTCTTCTTGCTATTAGTAGTATGAACCATACAACTCCATTGGCAGTGTCTAACAAGGAAGGGTGCCCTGTTTTTAGCTTTAGAATGGAATTCCCTCTCTCCTTCCCCTCCTACAGACCAATGGAGTAATTCAAATTGTCTTGATTGAGATTCACACAATTAAAACATATGGCAGATACACTGTTATTTTTATTATTTAAGCAAATAAAAAAAAAAATAAAACATAAAAAGAACATAAAATTTCTCACTGAAGTGCCTGCCCTGTTACTTCTTTTGCAAATGAACTATCTGCAAATTCTTACACCTCTTACAGAGCTCATAAATACTTGAGCCTTGAGCTTGTCACGCTTTGAGAAAACCCAAATCCCATATGTTTAACAAACAGCAACACACTTTCATCACATCCCTACTCTCTATTCCTGGTATAAGAGGAAGGAGCTATGTAGCAAGTTTGCTCACAGATCAGGTTAAATATTTTCCCTCCTGTGTACCATATGCCCTAAACCCCAACATTTCCTTGTCTTAAAAGCAGGAGTGGAGAAAGTGCAGCTTGAGGGCCACATGCAGCACCCCAAACAATTTCCAAAATATTGTGTTTGCGGAGGGGGCAATCACCCAAAATGTGTGTGCATGTGGGGGGAAAAATCTCCCCAAAGGCTCAGATGCCACTCCTTCCAAGTGTAGCTTAATTTCAGCCCTTAAATCCTCTCTAATCCTGATCTCTCTTAAACACAAATAAACGCTAGTGAAGAGAGTTTGAAGTCGCATCCTGGCCTGCGCTGAATTGCAATGTCACCAGGCTGTGTGCCACACCAATTTCCCTTGGGAGCAGACCTTTTTCCTGTCACTCACCATCAAGCTTTAGTTGGTCTGCCTACAGAGAGTTCAGGCAGAGGCTCATGCGCAAGGAAAAAAAAAGGCTTTAGAAAGATGATGTTTTGTTGACTTTGTGTTTTCCAGGAATGATGCCTTATTTTGAATAGGTACAGCCAAAGAAAGGAAAGCAAAGTGAGTGCAGTAGAGACAACAAGCCATTAATTGACTCCTGCTAAATCATCATCAGCGGGGGGGTGGGGGTGGGGGAGATGGCCTCACTTGAATCAATCCCCTGGTTTTTGTTTTGACTTATTATACCTCTTGTGATTCATCAAGTCTCTTTTCTGTCTCTCCTCCTCTTCTCCCCCTCTCTCTGTATTTCTCATTGCTGAGCGATGGCCTTGCATGACATATTGCAGGGTTGCCATGGCAACAGGCCCAGGATGAGTTTGCAAGAGCGTGGAGCCACAGTTGGGCTAAGTAGGTTAGAATAAAATAAAGGCCAAGGATTTGCTTTCATCTTCTCCTACGCATGACACCTCCAGCCATCCCTGGTTTTGCCTCGAGTACCAGAAAGATGATTGCATTAAGAGCTCTGCCGTTCAGGCAGAAGCCACGGTGCCATTACGATACATGTCTGGATGTAGATAACCTGCACACCTCCATGAAAATATAGGAAACTTCTGTCAGGGTGACCACATGTCCTCACTGCAAAGGAAGACAAGGCACCGTAAAATGTAGGCCATTTGAGAAAGAATGGAGGACGTTGCCAAATAAAAGCTAAAAACACTCGTACAAATATAAATCCATTCTTCTTAGTCATGCTCAAAATAGAGAACATTTTGGAATTCCTCCTGGACAGAACGCAGAAATGGTGGACATGTCCCAGATAAAGGAGGGTGTCTGGTCACCCTGACTTCAGTTTAAAGTATAACTGACTGGTAATAATAGGAAGAGGATCATCAAGCTGAAAGGAAGAGAAAAGTTCTGTGTTTTCCTTGGAAGGAATGAGAGGTGTATTTGAGGACAAGTTGTGAATAATATGCAAAGGATTCCTGGCAGGGAAATATTGTGTACAACTCCAGCAGCTGGGGAGCCAGGAAAGAACAAGGTCCAACATGCAAACTTTCTTGCTGCGTTGACTGTTGCTGAACCGCATGACGAAGGCAGGAAAGATTGGAAGTGCCAAAAAACTTACTGACTCCTGCCATTTAGGATGCTGCTGAACCTCACATCGAAGACAGGGAGGGAAAAAAAGACTGCAAATTCAAATGTGTCTCTCTCCAAGTGCATGCTTGTTGTTGCAACTCCTCTTGCAAAAGGTACTGAAGTGAAACCAAGGACCCATCTACACTGCAGAAATAATCTGATTTGACAGCACTTTACTGCCATGGCTCAATGCTATGAGATTCTGGGAACTGTAGTTTGTTATGGCACCAGAGCTCTGCATTGAGCACAGCATTGAGCCGTGGCAGTTAAAGTGGTGCCAAATGGGATTATCTCTGCAGTGCGGATGCAGCCCAAGAGAATTTTCTTAAGCTTTCTGGCTTCAAGATCCCTCCGCCCGCCTTTGATTGGCAGCAAGCCTGTTTTTATGGCTGCACAGAAAGCACAGCGGTTAACTTTAGCTGTCAGAGCTTTGTGAGGGCTGTGAAAATTCTCCATTAATTATGATTGCCACATCTCTTCACAGAGTGAAAGCTCCACAGCAAGAAGGCATGATAAAAGGAAGTGTCAGATGAACTCTCTCACATGGTGAAAGCAAAGGGGTGCCATGGACTCGTGCCAGTTAGCCCGAGCCCTTGCTGACATGCCTGCTGATTCAGCAGCTGTGTGAAGGGGCCCAGTGGATAGGGCTCATCTAGCCAAGAAAGAAAGCTTGCTGGCCCAAGATGCTTTTTTTGCATGGACAGTCCACACTATGTCCACACTCAAGTAACTCTGTACAGTCCTTTCACAAGGCCACCAAACGGTGTGACCAGCAGGGGTATGTGGCGAGAGTATATGTCAATGGCAAGAGGTGAGGCATGAGGGGATTTGCCTGAACCTTCCTAAAGAAAACAGCTTAATTTCTGAAGACTGACAGCAAGATCAAAGTTAGCTAGAACTCTTGTAACAGGGGATCTTGGATAATCTCTGCTAATGAAAATGTGGCAAGGAGAGAGGGTCAACATTTCCCCAAAACATGGCTTCAGAAGAGGAAGCTGTTGTTTTAGCCTGAGAGCAATCCTTCCCACATTTTGTATCTTTGAAAGAGATTTTATCTGTGGCTGAGAACTGGAATAATCTTTTTCTAAAAGTCAGAGCTGTGATACATTTCTTGGCAGCAGCTGTTCCCATTCATGTTTTACACAGGGGTTTCTTTTCCATTCCTTTAGTGTCAAAATAATAAATATGAGCTTTCTCATGCATAGCACTGTTTTCACCCCTTAGGATCTCAAACAGCATTCCAAACCATTGTATAATAACAACATTAGTGACTTCATCATAGCAGTTGTAGCTTGCCTTCCATTAAGGCTTGGTTCTGGGAAATATAGAAGCACTTATTTCCAGCTGAAACTGATTTGGCTTGCTTGCCAGCAAGCAGAGGCAATCCCCTTGCTGCTCATTTTAACTGCAAAACTCCTCCTGGGGGTATGAAAGTTTGATAAAGGAGAGTTCCTCTACACCCACTGTATGGCTCTTATTGGAAAATCCAGCTCTTGCAGTACATTAAAAAAAAACCCTCTCATAAATGACTTGGCTTGGAAATTCCAAATTTATTTCCCCTTCCCATGAGTAGTGAATGCCAAGTATGCTGCCTGTGTTAATGTCTATCATTTGAATATTTTTAGCAGAATATCTTGATTGTGGAGGGACAGCAATAAGAATCTGAATGGACTATTATTTCACAAAAATGTCTTATATGTTGCATAGGTGCCTTTTATTGCTCTCAATGCAACAGTATTGCAACAGCATGGTTATATTAAGGTGTACAGCTATATCTAATCCTTTGGAAAGGCAGAGCTGTGCTACTTGTGTTCTGTATTTGTTTCCATATTTGCTGATAATCAGTTTTTTTGTTCCTTTTTATAGAGAAAGACTCCAAGAAATTTCTGTTGTTTCCACATTGCATTTACTTAAATATTTTATAAACTATCCTATTCATTCTATTTATGGTTTCAGGGTGGGGTGCAATAATGGGAGTCATGGTGGCCAACACCTTATTTAAAACAACATAAATTAAAAGCAATGCACAAACATTAATACAAATGTAAATATAAGACTTTAAAAACAAACAATTTATGAAGTTACTAAAGATTAAAGATATTAAAATGCATTAAAAGTCTATAAACAGAAGTCTATATACATAAACAATAAAAAGCAAATGTCTATTTACTTAAAAACAGAACTGCACAGCATTAAAAGCCCAACCCAAATTAGTTTGTAAAAGCTTGATGGCACAGAAATGTTTTGACTTGCTGTCTAAAGGAGACCAAAGAGAAGACCATCTCTGGGAAAACACACCAAGAACGCACCTCTCCCTTGATCAGTTTCTTTCCCACCTGAGAGTGGGGGGGGGGGGGGGGGGGGGGGAGAGGGAAGGCCTCTCCAGATGATCTTAGAGCTCTCATCTCATAAAGCATCCTTCAAATAACCTAGACCCAAGCCATATAGGGCTTTGTAGGTCAAAACAAGTACTTGGAATTGCACCTGGATACAGACAGACAGCAAACGGCGGTGTTGCAACAAAGGAGTTATGTGTTCGCTGTAGTCAGCCCCTGTTAACAACCTGGCTGCAGCTCTTCGGGTCAACTGAAGTTTTCAATGCACTTTTCAATGGCAGCCCCACATGGAGTGCATTACAGTAATTCAAATAGGATGTAACTAAGGCATGTACCACTGTGGGCAGATCTGATTTCTCCAGGAATGGGTGCAGTTGGCACACTAGCACTCTTGGTCCCTGTTGAAAGAATAGGCTATAGGACTTTCTTCACAATATCTGGGTCAGTTTACACATTACACAACTATACACTAATTAATAACTCAATTGTATGAAATTGTTGTTATCAGTCACAGTGATCATTCATAAGTAATTATGCCTTATATACGGCAAGGAGGCTTGAAGATGATGTGGGCAGTTAAGTTTGCTTCACCTGTAACAAGTGGTACAGAAAGTAGAATGGAAAGGATCATGGGAACACGTGGCATCCATGCAGGAGTGGCCCTACTATTAGATAGAATGATGCAGTATACTCAAGTAGTAGCTATTGGGGAGCAATAGAGACAGCCTCCTTGTTATTAATCTTGGGCTTCACAGTTGATCCTCTCTGTCACACTTCCAAAATCAGCCAGATGCCTCAGATTTCTTAGGAGATGCTGTCATATTGCCAGTGTTAACTGAATTAGTCAGTTTCTGCTAATGGAATGGGAAGAAAATCATCTTGTTCTTCACCTCAGCCAGCAAAAGGTTTTGGGTTGGTCTTAGATCGAAGCTATTACATGTGTCAACATAGTTTGCAGGGGACCTTTTATTGATTAAGGAAGAATTTCCTTTGCTTATTACAGAACACTGTATTCTTTCCTTGGTCTTGAAACAGGGGTGCTGTGAGAGAAAAAGCCAGTACTGTTCCTGTGTTGTCGTATTAGAAGTAATATAGCAGGAGTGAATGTGACAGGGGAGTTTCCAGGCAAGCAATCCCTTCTGCTTTTCTCAAAATATTAACAGTAAACACTGCTAAGGGAAATACAGCAGAGGGAACAGATGCAGATTAGGAGGTGAATGGGCGCATCCCCACTTGCATTTAAACTGGTTTGCGAATCGCATTGACACCAGGTTGCTGAATTGATTCAGACTGATGTGTAGTTCCCACTATGGAAGTTCAATTATTTTATTATTCCATGCATTCGTGTCTTTTTTGACATGATTGTTGTTCCCACTAGATTTGGACTACTACAAAATACATGCTCAGTATCGACTGCGAATGATCCACCCCGTTTAAAAAATAAAGTCAATCATATGATGTAGATCTACATGTCATCAGTGATGCAACCACACATCATTCTGGTGACACAAGCACTTGTAGGTGTGGCCCCGTGCATCTGCTGTCACTATTTCCTTCCATGGTGGCCTTGGCAGTGAGGACAAGGCACCACAAAATGGAGGACCTGACCAAATGGAAGCTCAAAAACCCTCATGGGAATATAAATCCCTGCTTCTTTGTCCTCCTCAAAATGAAGGGCATTTTTTGGGGAATGCCTCCTCAGGGGAAGAAGTCAATGGTGGCAAAGCTCCCTCTGAAGACATCTTGCCACCCCCCAGGATAGCTTTGCCTTTAGGGTCACCCTAAGTCTTCTGGTCGTTGACTCGCTTGCAAACCCACTACTCCTGCAAGGGCCCCCAGTTTGTCTCTGGAGGAGTTGAGGCCAGATCTTCCAAAGGGATCCACTGGAGGGATCCCCTGAAGCCTCTTCAGTCCCAGGTCCCCTCCCCTTCTGGGCTTTTTCTGGGGCTTCTGATGGGTTGGGTCCCTTCCCAATGCACTCCTATGATTTGCTCCAGACACACTTTGGATTTGGTCCCTTCCCCCACACCCCATCGTCTGCAGTTGAAGGACCCCATCCTCCCCATCCATGCAGAGACATTCCCTCCTTTTTGCCTGGCCCTGATCCAGAGCCATTGCCCAACTGGATCTGGTGCAATTGGCCTTGGACCAAAAGGTCTCTGCTCTCTCTGGCCGGGAGGGGGGTCTAGGGGTCAGGGGGGTCCAACCTGGCCAGGGACCACTGGAGAAGAGGAAGAGAAAGAAAAGGTGGAAGAGGAAGAGAAAGAGAAAGAGGAGGAGAATCAGGTGCTACCTATTGGGGGGGCTCGAGGGACTTGAGAGAGGGGGGTCAGGGGTCCCAACCTGACCAAGGAACCACTGAAGGGGAGGGGGAAGAGGTCAGGCTTTTCTTTTCTGTTAAGCGCACTCTTCTTAATCTTGCAGGCCACCCTGAGTAGTCCCAGTTTTTGGGGAAAGAGGGTGGGAAAGAAATAACTATAATAAATCAATAAATAAAAATAAGAGGAGGAAGAGGAGGATGGATAGGGAGGAGGAAGAAGAGGAGAAGGAAGAAGAGGAGAAGGAAGAGGAGGAAGGAGAGAAAGAGGAAGAAGAGCAAGAAGAAGAAGAAGAGAAGGAAGATTGTAAGACTTTCCTCCTCCCAGGCAGAGGGGTTGAAATGGAGGATGTGGAGCCCTGGAATAGGAGGTTGTGTTTGGTCACCCACCTTCTTCGTCGTCGTCTTCATCACAAAGTCTGGCTCCATTTACTTCTCACACTTGTCTCTGTGTGCCTTGTTTGCCTTCAAGTCGTTTCTGATTTATGGTAAACCTATCCTGGGGTTTTCTTGGCAAATTTTCTTCAGAGAGGGATTTGGCCATGGTCATTGTCTGAAGGTGAGAGAGTGTTATTTGCCCAAGGTCACCCAGTGGGTTTTCCATAGCTGAGCCAGAATTCGAACTCTGATTTCCAGTCCTAGTCAGATGCTCATGTTGACTTACATAATTACCAATTACTTCCTGGGGGGTATTTGGATCCAGACTTACAAACACAGCCGAGTCTTGGGTCTGAGGCAGAGTGGCCAGATGTCCTCATTGCAAAGAAGGGCAAGGCATCACCAAATGGAGGATCTTCCAGAAATTTTAGGACCTGACTAAAGAAACTCATGAAAATACAGTAGTGTGCATATACTGTCAAATTTTATTTTTAAAAGAAAGAAACTGTATCATGCTCCCATAAGTCACACTCACCCTCCCTGACATTCACAACAGGCACCCACAGTTCACACATGCTAGAGTAGTGAGAAATTCCTGTCAGGGAAAAACCCCACAGGGAACCCCCCCTCCCCAAGGAAATCACCCCCAAAATTGTCCAAAGTTGTCCAGAGTTGTCCTACCTCTGGAAAACATTATGGCACAACAGGGAAAAAAGGCAAAAACAACAGGATCAGGACCAGTTAGATTTACAGGTACCACTTGGCAGTGATTAAAATAAAAAATCAAAAGCACCCAAAGTAGTTAAAAGACGCAGCACTGACACAGCACTGAGAGGGGGAAAAATGGCAGATTTCCCCCAAACCAGGGCCGGGTTGGATTACACCCCTCTGCCAACCTTCTCCCATAGTCCCTCCCCTTCAGTGCAATGCGACTGAGATCTGAATGTCATTCACATTTGTTGAACATGCTTGCAAAGTGATTCTTTTCAAAAGAACCACCAAAAGATCTGTCTTTAAAAAAAAAGTGATTCTTTTGCATTTGCCTTGCTTCACCTCGATTCAAATCAAACGCAGTCGGGTCTGAAATAGTTTCCATTATGAACAAGGCACATATAAACCGATCAACAAATTGGTTTAAATCATAGTAGGAATGAGCCCTATGTCTCTTTATTTTCAGACTTAACTAGCCAAAACATCATCTTCTAAGGTTGCACTTGCAACCCCAACTCTTTATTCACAGAAAGGTACCATCTGGAACATGTTTTCTCCCACTGACTATCTGCAACATGCTAAATTCCTCCATGGATGGTTTTAGGGCAGGGCTGGTGAACTCTTGGCCTTCTGGATATTTTGGACTTCAGTTCCCAGTGCTTTCAGTCAACATGGCTAATGGTAAAGGATTATAGCAATGGTAGTCCAAAGCATCTAGAGTTCCAAAGGTTCTCTGCCCCTGCCTTAGGGTTTGTGGCTGTTGACAGGGTCCATGCTCTGTTATCCCTCATATCTACACCTCTTCCTCCCACTCTGTTGTATGCACCCAACTTTTCAGCATCCTTCTCAATCTAAGAACTTTATTACACTGGGGAAATTGTGAGTTTAAACAGTGATTAACCTGTGAAAACTGCACAACTGATGTAAAAATGTGCTTTAAATGACATTAACACAAGTGCCATTATCCCATGAATAACCAGACAATAAACAGGAAAAAGTCATTCATGGGAAAACCCTATGAATCAGTTCCTGCTGTTTCTTCCCTGGTTATTCACAGGATAACCAGGATTCACACTTTAAACATATTTTGTCTCAACGTCGTGTGAAAACCATTTGTGCAATTGCAGGATAATCATGGGTTATTCACTGGATAATAGTGCTTTGCACATGACTGTTATGTGAAAACCATTTGCACAATTGCGGGTTAATCATGGATTAATCACTGTTTATACTTCCAATTGTCCCCTGTGTGATAAGCTCCTAAGAGACAATATCCACTTTCCTTCCATTTTCCTGAGGTCCAGTTAATTCCTCCATCTTTATTCCTCTTGCCTAGGGTCAGTCCTGCTTTTCTAGGCCCTTTCCACATCATCTCTGATGTTAAACCTGTTTTCCTACCTGCCAGATTCTTCTTCTGTTTGCTTACCTGGGACATTACTGCCATTAATATGCCTCATCCCTGGGTGAGGTTGGCCCTTTTGCCTGCTTCGGTAGGAGGCTAGATCTAAACCATTGCAGGACAGATTGTTCTAACATCTCTATTATTTCAGAATTGTTTGCCTGCAGATTTCTGCCTGGATACCTGGATAGCACCAATCAAATAAACATTTATTAAATAGCTGAGCCAGCCCTGATTATTTTGGAATTCTTCCAGTTGTACGGCGCCATATAGGCATGGAACAAGCATGTTGCATTACCTATCTTCTTTTTTATCATTCCTTTTGGGAAACCCCTTATTTTCTATTCCCCTTATTCTCTCGTCTGTCAATATTCTTCCTTTTCTTCTTGTCTTCTTTTTGTAGTTGCTGCTGCAAAAATGCACTCATATCTCTTGCCAACAAACTGCTACCCCTTGCACGTTTATTTTCAAATTATATAAGTACTTTGGCAAATAAAGCAAGCTGCATCGTGAATCAGCACCGACTGTTTACCTCAGTCACTGTGTGTAAGTGCCAACTGCAGCATTTCTGAAAGGTTCTTACGTTTCATTTATTATTGATCAAAGGTTTGTATCCATGAATAAAAGCTGATAGAATCCCTTTGTTCCTCTCTTTCCTCCATCAACAAAAGATAACAGATATCGGCAGTGGATTCTGCAATGTAAGCACTATGTTTGTACTTATACAGGTACTACCTTTATAAATATGCTCACCAGCATTAATGTGACTTTGACGGATTAAGCTATTCATTACACACTTGGAGGAAACCCCACTGAATGCAGTGGGGGCTTACTTCAGAATAAACTTGTATAGAAATACACAATTGATAAGTTAAAACTTATTGTTTTTGTTTATTTATACCTTGTTATATGTTAGATTATTTATTTATAGAAATATATAATATTTATAGAGTGTATATATACACACACACACTTACATATGTACATACACATATATAGTATATGTTTATATTATTACAACACACACACACACACAGCCCTATGACACATTTTCTTTTAACCAGGGCACGCAGAATTTATGTTTTTGGATCACAGGTCCCAGAATCCAGCAAGTGGCATGGCCAGTCTCTATATTAGTTGTGAGACTGTGGGAGGTGTAATCCAGAAAAGTATTCTTTCCAAGCTCTGACCCTGATCACTTCTGTTGCTGATTTGCTGATGAATGTGAACTTAATGTAGACTTTTGTTGGGCATGGTCTTGCACACCTTATTTCAAGCCAAAAAAAAATGAAGAGTACACATACTTTCACCACTGAACTTCAAATATGTAGTACAGAATTCTGAAGTGGTGACAAGGCTCTGGGGACTGCAAAACCCATCAGTGTCTGTGTATGTTTCCCAACCTTTATTTGTTAATTATTGTCAAGCTGGCTTTGACTTACGTTGACCCTGCGAATGAGGGACCCCCAAGATACTCTGTTATCAGCAGCCTAGCTCTTCGACTGCTGTAGCTGCCTTGACTGAGTCAATCTACCTGTGCTATGCTCTTCCACTTTTCCTATGGCCTTCCACCTTACTAAGCATATCATTTTTTCTAATGAGGCATGGTATCTCAGATCTTTTACCCTTACTGTAGGTCAGATTTTCTGTTGCTTGCAGAAATCTTGTTTTCATCCTTGGATAAATGTCCTGCCCACCTGCTTGAGCATGCATTTGTGCAAATACTTTCAGAACTCATCACATTAGATGCTGCTTGTACTAATTGCTCATGCTCTGTTTGTACAATCACTGTGAAATAATGCCACATCTCCTTCTTGTACTTTTTCTATCCAACGAAAACCAGCTTTGGAACAGCAATTTAGGCTGGATCCGCACTGCAGAAATCTGCCATGGCTCAGTGTTGTGGGATTCTGGGAATTGTAGTTTTGTGGGACATTTGGCCTTCTCTGTCAGAGAGCTCTGGTGCTGCAAGAAGCTACAAATCCCAGGATTTCATAGCATTGAGCCATGGCAATTAATTGTGTCAAATTGGATTAGTTCTGCAGTGTGGATGCAGTCCAAAAGAAGTACAGTTTAGGGAAACATGTTTTTGGAAATAAGAGGAGGGAAAGTTGTTGGAAGTATATTTGGAACAGAGGGATGTGCTTTAAATCTCCATCTTTATTCATCTTTATAAAAAATAGTGTCAGGTTCAGTTACATATGTACATGTATGATTTCATCTACCCTTTACACCTCCTTACTTATGTATTTATTTTGCCAGACTTTAGTTGGTTTCGTAAGCAGCTGACAAATATTATTTCTATAAGGAGCCTGGCCTTTCCATTTTGTGGTATATGCATACTTGGCTGTAATTCTTATGATATTACATATTCCAGTGAAAATTATGAAATTACTCTGGGTCAGAGAATGCTGCATTGCAGGCCTATTTTTGGCTCTACACTGGAGGATAGTTGTTGTTTTCTCATTTTAACACTATTAACACAAACAGTGCAAGATGAAAACTCAACATGTTATATCTATGTGATCTACTGCTGTAGAAGCTGCTATATGTATGAGTCATCTTAATGTACCAGCTCAGGATTTAGTACAGACATTAGTTAAAAGACATTACAGTGAATTTGATTTTCCCTTTTCATATTACTCTAACTTCCCAGAATAGTGAAAGAAATAATAAAGCAGAAAGAAATATGTCTTCTTGCTTTTCTTGTTTGCTTCCAATATTTATTTTTCTGTTTGGGATATGTGACAATAATAATGATGGTGAATTAATTTGCCACGCACTTTATGTAGAAACAGATTAATAGAAGCAAAAAGATAAATCTGTAGGCAAAGAAATTGCATTCTATGTTATGTTTGACAGTGTGTAAAAGAAGACAACATGCACCCCATGAAGTTCACTGGATGACCTTGTGATGATATATGGAATAAGATCATGCATGATCACTGGAAGAAAGATTGGGTGATGTATTATAATTATAATAGAAAGAAGAGAAGGACACTGAAACAAGGATAACGAAAACCAGAAAGAAAGAGAAAATGGGAGAGCTGAGGGACAAAACCTGTCAAGAAAATCCTGTGATAGGTTCGCCTTAGGGTCACCATAAGTTGCAAATGACTTGAAGGCACACAACAATGAGAAATGTTTTAATAATAAATGTTGGCATCCTGTTAGTCAACTGCAATTACATATTTACTTACAACCATGTAACTATTTCCTAGGCACCTTTATGATTATGGTACCATTACCATGATTGTTAATATTTCTGAAACCCACCTTAAAAGCCAGTCAGTTTTTCTATGGTGCTGACAAGTGGGGCACTGAAGATGACATGACCAGCCTCCTTCCTATAGTGGGCAATGGTGAGAGGAGCAGAAGTAAGGATTGTTGTGGAGTCCTGTCATAACTCTTCATCGCACCATCACTTGTTGGTGGGAGGAATTGGTCATGTCTTCCTTCAGTGCCCCAGACCTCTATTGCTAGTGGGTTTAGGTGGGTTTCAGGGGTTGGATCAGGAGATGGAGCATGGCTACAATATAGTAACTATGCCTCTAATGCAGGATCTTGGCCAAAATAAAAAAATAAAAAGTAGCTTAGGTCAGAAATAATTATTTTGTTTGTTTTTCATTTTTTGTTTTATACCTCTGTTAACCCTTTCTCACACTATGTAGAAAGTCCACTCCTACAGCTGTGTGATTGCCTGTCAACCATGGCACTAACTCTCCCAGCTGTTTCTGGCTGTGTACATATGCATGCACATGCCTGTTTTATCTGTATTCCTCCCTTTGTTTTTTTGGCAATGGGACATCTTGGCAGAGCTTGCTAGTACAGGAAGCCCCTGCTTATCCAACAAGTTAGGGACTGCAGCACTGTCAGAAACCGAAATTGGTTGAAAAGCAGGACACATGTAGGGAACATGAGGGAATTATGATGATTTCTGCTTGGACTGTCTATTGTACCCCTGTGCCCCTGCATGCACTGCTTATAAAGTTTCTCAGTTGGCTTGGTGCCTTCCCCCAACTCTCTTGACAAACAATGCACTTGCACAGTTGATTCCAAGGAAGTCTCCATAGGCAATAAGAACTGACAAAAGAGTGGATCCCTCATTGCATTAATGGAACTTGTCCTTAATTTGCAAGTGTTGAAAGAGCAAATTATCAGATGTCAAAAGGCTGGAGCTTCCTTTAATTAGTTACAAATAACAAATTACTTGCAACTTAATGGAAGATCATTTCACCTCCTTTAAGTAATATTAAGTTACTTTTTATAGTTCCTGGAATGTGGCCTACCAAAATGACGGCGAAAGGATATATTGCATGGATCAAGTGCTGCCCATACTGTTGCCTCTTGCTCTGTTGTAGATGATGAGGTGGATGGGAGGTGGGTGTATTTTCATACCACATGCTAGTATGTAGCATTCCATTTTTTTGTTTCTCAAATGTAAACGTTTCAGTTACATTTGAGAAACAGGGATAAAAAGCATTATATTTAACAAATCATACCTATAGCGGCATACCTAACTGCCTGAGGGGAGGGGCATTGTAACCATAACATTAACTAATTATCTTTAAAAAACAACTTTCCAAGTTCTATATCTCAGGTGAATATGGCAGTTTAGCTAAATTACAATCCAGCTGCACAGAGGAACCCAACTTAAAGAGTATGCTCAAGATGGCAATAACATGGTAGGTACTTTCCCTCTGAATAGCTAAATCTTTTAAATGGAATAGAAAATCACAACTTTGAAGGAGCTGCGTCTTCATTCATTCTTCCTATCTGGGTTAACAGCAGATCTGGCCTTACTATGAACTAAAGTGAAGCAATGTTTTAGCTTGTGAATTTCCAGGGATGTTTTCTTTTTCCAGCTTTCCATTTGTGTTTTTTTCTTCCTCTTCAAATGTTCCCCAGGTCAGCACTATTGTCCCCCATCCCCAACCCAAACTTTTATCAACAAATACCAATATTCTACATTGTCTAAGTTATATATGTGTATCTATGTACTGTGTTACATATGCATAACTTATTAATGTCTCTTGGCCTAACATGCCCCCACCCCTGGTAGCTTGCCAGCCAGTATTATTCAGTTGCCAACTGGGGAGCTGGGAGGATGGTGTTTCTGCCAGCAAATGAGGCTGCGAGAAGGAAACGTGATCAAACCTGCTTCTGATTGTTGCAGCCTTGCTCATTGGTGGAAGGGGGCTGTAGACTTTATCTTCCTTGTGTCCCAAGTGGCACCTGATTCAACAGCTGGCTTTTAAGATAGGTTGGAGGGAGCATTTATAAAGTCCTACAGTAAGAACACATACTGTTGTCTTACTGAATATGGGGCAGTTAGAGATCTCTAATTCTAGGGTAAAAATCTGTAACTGCAATATTGAATGCCAGCCAAAGAGAGGAAGAATATGTATTTACCGTCTAATTCTGATGTTAAAGCCTTTTAAAAGCGTTTAGGAAGACTACTTCTGCAAAGTCTACCTCAAAGCCTTAAGAAAGAAAGGGGTGAGCTTTCTGTTAGAGACATACACCAGCATAAATAAAGTTCTCCTTCCTTGGCTGCTACTCTGCCACTGGGCTCAAATGTCTTAATTTATCCCCAGTGAAGGAAGGGATTAATGAAGTACGTTTTGTCTTGGTGAATTCCCAAGTGGCTTAGTTCTTCACCTGTAAAACTGAACAATCTGTTTCTTGTTCAATTTCTCCCCAGATCCCTAGACATGCCACTTAAATTTGCTTTGTGGGGACCACTGCACTGCTGCAATCTCTCTGGCTTTTTTCTCTCCGCGGTTGTGCCCAACTCTTTAAGTGTATCTGCACTATATAGTTATAGAAGTTTGAAATCATTGTAACAGTCATTTCTTCAACCTGAGGAATCTTGCAATTTGTAGCATATGTTTCATTCAGGCAGGTGATTTATGATGATTTATATCACCTTTTAAAATTTGCTTCTTGATACTAATTGTTGCTTCCCTGTCCAAACACAATGGACCTTATCACACGGGGTCTAAAGCAGACCTAATCCAAAGGGTATCCGTAGCTAATACATATTATTTCCCCGTGTTTACACATGACGTTGCACCAAAACTTGGCAGAACCCGGAGCTAATCCGTAACGAATTGAGATCTTTTGACATTCGGTTTTTCGGGGAAGTACAACCGAGCTTTCGGAATCATTGCGCAATGGCCGCGCAGGCGAAATACATATGATCACGCAATACGTATTGTGAAGCATTTCCCCGCCCTGACCCATGGTTCCCCGCGCTACTTCCCATGGATCTGTGAGGAAGCATCTTATGACGTGTCCTTCCTGTTTGGATTGGGCAACAAATGGGACGGGTAAACATGGTCCTCTCTTTGTAATTTATGGGATTTTCTAACTTGTGTGTGCATGGAGAATACGTTTCCAGGATGCGTGTCCCGGGAAGCGCAATAAATGCGCTATGGCGGTAATTGCGTGTGGTAGGCATTTACATATTGCGGGGGCTCTTTCAGTTCATTTCGGTATAGAACTGAATTTATTCTAATTTCGGTTACTTTTCGCTTCGTGGCCAGCGTGTGATAAGGTCCTATGGTTCGCTGATCTGAAGGTCTGGCCTCTCTTCTCAGGTCTTCAAGGTAAGGAGAAGGAATCTGTTTCCCCCCCCCCCCCTTATTGTTTGGTTATTGGTTGTTACACACATGTTGTATAAAAATAAAGAATAGAAAACTTACAATCAATATATCAGATACATTGAATGTCTACATCATTTTGATTCCATAACATTATTCCTTTCCCTTTCCACCCTCCCTATCCCTGAAGCTGTTTCTAGTTGTGGTTTGGTGTATATTCAAGCATCCTTTTAAACATATTCTTCATTTTCTTAAAATATTAATATTCATCCACAAATTGTTAATCCTGGTAAGAGTAGTTAATAACTGTGCCATATTCATATATATATAAAACATTGTTGAGTTAAACAAAAAAAATATTGGTTGTATAAACTACTCACCCTTATAAACTATGTCAGTCTTCAATTACATTATTTAAGTTATTACATCAATACATGTCATTTCTACTCACAAAAATTTATCAGTGATTCCCAGTCGTTGTCCCTTTCTTGAGGTCTTTCAGTCAGGAATATGGTCAGTTTGTCTAATTCTATCATATCAAGACATTTTACCAGCCAATCGTCCATTGTTGGTGCCTCTTTTTCTTTCCATTTTTGGGCGTAAGCTATTCTTGCAGCCGACACCAAATATAAGATGTATTTCAAATGCTTCCTCTCTTCCGTCCTCTCCACTATATTTAATAGGAAGCATTCAGGGGTCATTTTAATTGAGATTTGAGTTATATGTTGTAGAATCCTGTGAACTCCCTTCCAAAATTCTTTTGCTGCCGGACAGGTCCACCAGACATGGTATAACGTCTCTTCCGATGTACCACATTTCCAACATTTACCTTTTTCGTGATGTTGGATTTTTGCCAGCTTGTTAGGTATAAGATACCATCTATGTATCATTTTGTAAAGGTTTTCTTTAATGTCGATACAGCATGGTAAGGGGAAGGAATCTGAAGGCACCACCTTACATATATTTCCTCATGTAAGATTTAGTATTTTTTAAATTTGAATAACATTTTCTACGTAACTATGGTTGATGCCACACATGTCCCAGTATTCATATGTGAAATATTGGTGGGTATGTGATATTTCTCCAAGGAAACAAACATAGGAACAGTGCCATTACAATTACCTCTTTAGCACTACAGAGCATTAAAAATGAAAACAAAAAACAAAACACTAGTCCTCTAACAACTAAATGCAAAAGCAGCAGGCTCCTGAGCACACATCAGCACACCCTTGTACACTACTCCACCTGGGGAAACCTTTCACTTTTCCGCTCTTGCAGCTTTAAGAAGAGAATTGAAGCACTATAATGTCATTTGGTAAGGCATGGAGAAAGCCACTATTCAGCTCTGTTTCTGCTTTCTTTTCTCATGCAATAAGATTCTGTAGAGAGGTACATTTTTTTTTGGAAAATATTAAAAGGAGTGGTGGAGAGGAGAAAGGAAATAGGGGAAAGAGTGGAAATGTTCAGAAATTAGTGAGGGGAGAAATTGAACATGCTTACTCCAGTTGTCACAATTCATCTGATGACCAAATAGATTAGGGTTTTGTTTTATTTTTTTAAATAAAACTCTATCTTTTAGGTTGAAAAAAATACTTCTGAATACTGTGGAAAAGGAAAGGAAATTGCCTGAAATATTATTTGACTAGCAAAATGTCATTTAGATTAAAAAAAAATAACAGGATGTATAGCAACAAATTTGGCCACCTCTTGACACATTTGCCCCATCTGGAAGAGCCTTTAGGGAGGTATGCTCAAGTTGGAACTATAGGCTCATAATTTAGACCATGCTTTTAAAACATAATAATAGTTATTTCCATACCACTGTGTTCTTAAATGGAGCATCTGCCATTCTCACCAACAGCTGGTTTTCCAAGAAAAGGGGCCTCTCTGGAAATAGAGGAGATAAAAG
Source organism: Phrynosoma blainvillii (assembly GCA_026167975.1). Lineage (NCBI taxonomy): Eukaryota > Metazoa > Chordata > Lepidosauria > Squamata > Phrynosomatidae > Phrynosoma > Phrynosoma blainvillii. Next base: position 79,691,948 of record JANUYF010000001.1, read on the forward strand.
CAACAACTCTGAGATGCCCATCCAGATGTTTGGCCTTTTCAGAAGCCCCCCCCCCTCATTTTTACAACTATAACTCTTGCAGATACTTTGGGGTCCAGATGTTTGTTTCTCAGAAGATGTTTTGGCCTCCCCTCTCCCTTTGCTATTTTTGTAACACTGCATCAGCATGACTCAAGGAGTGAATTCTTCTCCATCCTTTGTCCAGGCTGCATGTTTCAATTAACAAATTAATAGTGCGTTTCCCTGTAATCTCTTAGATTATCTTTTTTTTACATAGGTTATCTCAGAATAGAAAGTGATCACAAGAAATAAGAATTTAGATGAGACATCGTTGAACTTGAATGCTATCATATAAAGCTATGTGAAAGCTTAAGCTTTTCCACCAAGGGCCTCAATAAAAGCAACTTGGATTTCCAAGGCAAAAATCACTTTTTGACCTCTGGCTTGACTGGGGGCTTCCCCTGGCAGTTTTTGAGGCCAGAAATGGCCAATTTCAGCTTCCTCAATTCCAGGTGCAGCCACTAAAATCCAAAATGTACAGCATTCAAAGTCATGTTGTTCAATCTGAAAGTCATATTTGAAATGGAATTTGAAATTGCTCTTTTTCTCTTCCACACTGATTTATACACATAAGAATCTTCTTGCTATTTGACATCATGGCTTGATGCTTATTCTTCCATATGGCAGTTTATTAAAACTGTAAATGGACTCCGAATGGTTTTTCTGCCCTTTCCCCTTTCCTCTACCTCACCTCCATTTCCTGAAGAGAGTCAACTTTCCATACTTTCCTGGGTATCACTTTCCAAAAAACTGTGGAGATATGATAAGTCATCATAAGGGCATCTCTTTAATGTTATGCATTTAACATTATAGTGACGTAATACTGCAGCATGAAACACACACACACACACACAGGCAGGTGGACCTTTTTGTGTAGTAGTAGCAGTGGGAACAAGAATGAGAGAGAGCAATTCCTTCATTCTCCACCTCTTTTCCTCCCATGAGGAAATATATACACACACACCAGCCACACAAGTTAAGACATCCACACAACCAATATGTTTCTGTCTTTCTGTTATGAAAGTTTGGGGAATAGAGAGCTGCAGCTTCCAGGTGCTTGAAGGGCTAAGGCAATGCACCCCCCAGAACTGCAAAAGTCACTAAAAATTACACAACCAAAGGAGTAAAGTTATCCTTCATTATGTTACAACAGTATATATCCCATTACTCCTTTCTTGTGGGGAAAAATAATTAAATATAGCCAGCTTTGCAAAGAGGACTAAATACTCTAAATGCAACAGATCCTGTCTGATCTTAGTAGCTAAGCAGGGTCAGCCTTGATTAATACTTGGATGGGAGATCACCAATGAATACCAACTGCTGTAGGCTATATTTCAGAGAAAGGAACTGACAAAGCCATCTCTCAGCATACTTTGCCTAAGGACCTTATCACATGGGGTCTAGAGCAGAGCTAATCCAAAGGGTACCTGCAGCTAATACATATTATTTCCCCGTGTTTACACACGACGCTGCCCTAGAACACGGAGCTAATCTGTATTGTTTCCCCGCGTGTACACACGACGCTGCCCCGAAACTCCACAGAACCCGAAGCTAATCCGTAGCGAGTAGGGAGATTTTGACATTCGGTTTGTTGGGGAAGTACAAGCGGAGCCTTCGTATTCATTGCGCAATGGTGGGCGGGGAGGGGAAGCAGGGAGAGCTCTCCCAAGCAGAAAATCCCGGCGAGGGGAAGGGATTGGCGAAAGGCAAACCGGATTGAGAAAGAGGAGGAGGAGGAGGGAAGAGGGAGGCGATCTCTCTCTCTCCATCTCTCTCGCATTTTTCCCCACCGACACGCCACTGTGGGCTGCCTTCCCTCCTCCAGTCCTCCAGCCCTCCTCCTCCTCCTCGGTCCCCTTGGCTGCCTTTCCTCCCGACTCCTTCATCCCATCCTTGCCATCCACAGAAGCGCCTTCTGCGACGCTGGCTTTTTGGGTGGCGGGAAGGGAGAGAGAGAGAGAGAGAGAGAGAGAAGAAAATGTGTGTGTGTGTGTGTTTTCCTTCTTCCCACATGAACCGCATCCCGCGGCGCCTGATCGCTAAATCCCCTTTGGAGCCTTCGTATTCATTGCGCTATGGCCGCCAGGGCGAAATTCAGTTCGTTTCGGTATAGAACTGAATTTATTCTCACTTCGGTTACTTTTCTGTTACTTTTCGCTTCGTGGCCAGCGTTTGATAAGGCCCTATGAAAGCCCTAGTCACACATACATCATTCTTTATAATTATCTACTTCCAAGTGCTGAGAGCTATGTGTATGTGTCTGTGCTACTGCTGTACATAGCATTTTATACAGTAACACAGTCAAGTGGCCTACTCCATATTCTTTAAATGCATATTTTACAACTGAACTTGAGATTATAGCCCACATCTGAAGGTGAACAGGATGTAAGTCATTTCAGTTGGCTGATGTAAGCCAACTCAACTTGATTTGGAAGAGGTTCATCCTATCACAAGCCATGGGCAAGAATCAAAAAGCACTCAATAACATGCAGCTGATCCTTTCCTCATAAAAGTTACAGATGACTAACTACTTTAGAATCATTTTAGTATTGTCTCAATGACTTGCACATTGAGACTTCATCTGTATTGCAGGCCATTACCTCACTGATCGTGCCTGCAGCAAGAACAGCCACGCCTGCTTAAAAGCAGAAGGGGCCAGAGTGTGGGTGGGGGAAACTTGACAATAAAGCAAAAGTCATTTTTTCAGCTTGAGAAGTAAAAAGTTAATTCTTATTATCTGGACAGGAGGCCTTCAAGGGAATTCCTGAGTACAACAGGAAGTACTGATTATGAAGTAAGTGTCACTCTTATGAGCTTATCACGCACCCTAAAGAGGCATTTTACCTCTTCTGGCTTCAATCCTTGATCGGGGATACAGCCGGATGTTATCAGACATAATTTGCCACCGATTCTGCCATGATGCTGCTGGACGAATGCAGCCTAGGTCCAAGGACTGCTCAGCCGGCCAATTTCTCAAGTCGGAAAACTTCCATTTCTGAAAAAGTGCCAGCTGAGTGCGGCTTTGAGCAGGGCATTTGGCTGGTGGCATTGCAGCAGAATTGGTGGCAAATTACATCTGATAACATCCAGCTGTATCCCCGATCAAGGATTGAAGCCGGAAGAGGTAAAATGCTAATTAGGGCGTGCAATAAGCTCCTTCCTTTGAGCCAGTTCTAAACAGAACCAAATACATTACCACATGGTTAGTTTCAGGCTAGTAGGGGAAAAACCCCTCTGCTTGTCAACTTCGCACTTTCTTTTCTTGCTAAACTGATGAGCTAAAGATATTTGTAGCCCTCTCTTTGTAGAGGTTGCCCCATATTTCCACATGGTGGCACTTATGCAGTGTGTGTAGTATTTTAAAAGTTCCTTTAAACTCCACCAGTTGATCTGGTGCACAAAGTCATGGGTGGGGGGGAATCTTAATATTATTAGACATTGTATGAGCAGATTATGTGGCAAGATAAAGGAAATGTAAAGGAGGCAGCTTCAGGGGAGGAGTGGAAAACCCTCCCACACCTACAGATGATGTCCTGCAAATTCCACTTTTACTTTAGCAGGACTTATTTCTGAGTTCAGGGCCTGACTAGAGGAAGTCTGGCTAATGCTGGGTAGGAGCAAGTGTAGAGGGAAACAGCCTGTGGGGAAAAGGTTAAACATCTCCTTGTGCTTGCTCTTTCTTTTCTATCCTCATATTCACATAGCAAGACAGACAATGGGGAAGAGATGGGTCATGATTGCTCAGTTTGGCTTTCTTCATTTGCTTCTCTATTATAGAACCATGGAAATCCATCTTCCAGGGACTTTGCCCTGGAAGGGGTGCACACCAGTCCAGGGTTCCCATTGATGGAGAATTAATGCTCCAGTAACAGGGAATTCAATCACTGACTTGAGTTGGTCTGAGTAGAATTTGTTGTTCAGGTGCCAGTTTTGCCATTGGCTGTGAGAGGATCCTGGACTCCATCAGCAAAAGAACTGCAGTACTTCTCTGTTGTGGAGAAGTAATGCTGCATCATTTACTGCCAATAAAGTTTATGGTCTAGCAGTAATGTTTGTCAGTGTTCAGCACTGAACAAACTCTTGGGGAGACCAGGAACTACACCCATATCCGGAACAAAACAAATGCCAGTCTTGGCAAGAATACAGCGCCAATACAATTCTCATTCATAAAGCCATGACACATGTAAGACTTCTCTCTAATGTGGCTTTCGAGATAAAAATACATTGTCTCTAATCATTGCCATACCAGCCTCGGATAATGGGAGGTATAGGATGCAACATTTAGAGTCAATCAACTTGGGGAAGGCTAGTCTAATTCATATTCTTAAGATTCCGTCATGTTCTCATAGAAAACATCGAATATAGTTTCATTAACTTCTTTCATACTGGCTTTAGGTAGATTACATTAGGATCCCCCATAATGTGTTCAGAGTATTTCACTGAAATTCTAGCAAGACAAGAGTGATTCTTGTCAACCACTGGAACGTGTATGCTTGTCTGCTGTAGTTTGCATTTTGCTCTGCCTTTGAAACTTGGACCTGACCTTATTTGAAATGGAACCAAATAGTGTATCATGAGCTAAGGAATTTAGTTGTTTGAAATGCATAAAAATTATTTTGATGAATAGAAGATTTTTTTAAAATTTAAAAATATAGTCCCAAATCTATCTGAGCAAGGAATTGTGAAGTATATGAAACTATCCAGGCTGTTACAGCTTTAAAATGTCCATATGAATGAGTTGTATTGATACTGTATTCATGCTGAGGCTGGCATGTGAAAAGCTAGTGGTATAGCCCCTATGTTAGTTTTGTGAAAGACAGTTGCAAATGATACCTTTGATCTTTTAAAACCGACTGTATTTTGATTAGCTGGTTGATCTAAATTGTGCTTGTTGGAGGTACTGGGAGAAGGGAGAAGAAAGAAAGGCAGCTTGTCAAATGATAAAACTCCAAGAAGATCAAAGCACTACAATCCAGGTCAAGCATAAGAAGATGGTAGCAATAACTAAACATAACACAATCTTATCTTGAAATTTATTTCTTTGGCCCTGGTTGTTGACATGCATAAAGGATGCTCACAGACCTGTATACTTGTAAATATTTCCCCTTGTCTCTTATTGTCTGAGCACTGAACTGTTCATAAATGTTTCCTCCTCCTTGAATATGAAGCCTCGGTTTTATTGTTGTTGCTTGCTGCTGTCAGGCATTAAATTTGCAGAATAGCACCTGGGCTCACACCCTTTTTGATACAGACTCTGCTGGTTTGTTCTGAATTTCTGTGCAAAGAGCTCACACCCTACTTTACTCTTTCTATACGCACCCTGTAAATATGATGTATTGTGCCAGGAAAAGGATGCAAATTGTGTTCAAAGTTTTTTGAAATGGAAAAGTTCCATCACTTTTCACAAGGCACAAACTCTTTCATGAGAAGAGGAAAAACTGGAGCACTATTTACAGGGACTAAAGGATGGAGAAAGGGCTTGTGGCCCAATACAGTTGTAGATATATGCAACTTACATGCAATTATCCATACATAACAGCTGGTGGTCAAAGATGGAAATTCACATCTTGTTTTTCACTACAATGTCAACCAAGTGAGCTGGTCTTGGACAAACACCTTAATACAGATAGGAATAAACTTTCACTTGCACTTTTGTATCTATCTCATATAAGCCTCCTTATGAACATGAGTCTTATTTGCTAAAGAGGAATTATTACTGTGATCTCCTTGCTTAAACATTTTAAATAAAACTAGCAAATGTTAGTGATTGGGAAATTACATGGTTTCCTCACAGCTTCTATGGTAGAGAGGGGTAAATTTAGTGGGTCCAGGGATAATGCCAAAACCATTTCTGACTTCTTTTGCACACTGCCAAAATTTGCTTGTGTGGGGAAACTGGATGTGGAGAAATAACTGCTTCTGGTTTCCTGGAAAAGCTAAAACAAGATCTGTGGCGGACTGTGCACCTTGTTTCAGAGGAGAATCATGCTTCATAGAGGCATCCTGGAGACTGATTCACTTCTAAAAGAAATTATGAGTTCCCTTAATACCTTCTTTTACCATGAAAACACACTTTGTTCATTGTCTGATCCCTGAATTTTGGTGAGAGGACCCCAGAAGTTGCAAAAAGACCTTGGAGAGTTGCATGCAGCCCACATACTGCCTAAACCAGGGGTAGGCAAACTGTCCCCTTTAAGAGCCAAGGGACTTCAGCTCCCAGAATCCCAGACTATTGGCCAACATCCCAGACTATTGGCCAATATGGCTGAGGCTTCTAACTCTGTTCATTTTTAACTTGTAATTGATTTAATAACTTTTTAAGGGTTGGGTGGGAGGTAATTTGTTTTTACTGTTGTACTGCATTTTTTACTGTAAGCCGCACCAATTGATCTCAAAGGGGCGGGGTATAAATAAATATTATTATTATTATTATTATTATTATTATTAAACCTAGGAGTTTACCGCAAACGTTTTGTAGCCCGATCTGTGCATGGGATAGGATCGGGCCGGAAAGGGGGAGAATGGGTTTTATCACTCATGAAATTGCTGCTGTGCTGCCAGTTGACTACCACCTGTCCCTGAGCTGCATTTAGCTGGACAATTTTGAAAGGACGGAAAGCTTCCATCCTTGCAAAATCAGCAAAATCAGCATGTCTCTTCCCCATTCCAGCCCAATCCCGTCCCATGCATGGATCAGGCTACAAAACGTGTGCAATACTCCCTATGAGTTTATCGCACTAGTCCCTGGAACGTTCCCATTGAGTCCCTGGAATGGAACAATATGGGAAGGGGTCTTACAATTGAGAACGTGATGGTAACGTTCTGAGCACACAGATTATCGCACAGCATTTACCGCATTAGACAATTGAGAACGCGATGGTAACATTCTCAGCACACAGATCATCGCACAGTAACCAGCGCCAAAGCAGTTCCTTAGCCACTCCGTTCCAACTTCTTTTAAGGACAGAAAAACTTTCTTTCTTTCTTTCTTTCTTTCTTTCTTTCTTTCTTTCTTTCTTTCTTTCTTATATTCATTTATTTCCAGTGCTGTAATGTATGGCTACATTTATTGAACATACCTTCAAGAAAAAGCTTCACACACACACTGGTTTTAACTAACATTAGCACCCAATCCTATTAAAAATCCCTCCTTCTCCCATTGCATCCCATCCTAAATGCTTGGCTGGAGAAAGGAGGAAGCCCCATTGAAGTCAATGGGACTGGTTTCCCTCGAAAACCAATGGGTCCAGTCTTGTAAGGGTTGGAAACCATAACAGAGAATTAACAAAGAACAAAAGATGAACTGGCTGTGAGAAGACCTTGCATAAAAAAAGGATTGGAAGGAAAGGAGGGGTAGAGAAGTGTGGGAGGGACTTCTTTAAAAATTAAGAATGAAGGAAAATATTGGAAGGAAGGAAGATTAAAATCTCCAGTTTTCAAACCTCCAGGAATGTTGAAAGACATTGTCGGGGCTTTTAATTAATTTTTTAAAAAAAAGAACGAAGAAAGGAAGGAAAGAAGGAAGGAAGGAGAGAAAGAAAGCAAGAGGAAGAAAGGGGGGGGGGGGAGGATAAAAAAGGTCTTTCTTGGAGATTTTTTTAAAAAACAGGGAAAAAAAGAAAGCTACAATTCCCAGGATTCCCTAGCACTGAGCCAGGGCAGTTAAAGCAGTCTCAAACTGGATTTTTTTTGGCAGTGTGTTTTGGACCCCTAAAGGAAGGAAGGAAAAGGAAGGAAGGAAGGAGCCTTGGCAGTTACAGTGGTGCCAAACCCGGATTATTTCTGCAATGCGGATGCAGCCAAAGGCAGGCTTCTCCTTGGTTTGGGGTCACCAGAGATCAAATCGAATGATCTACTTCAGCTGTGAACAAGCCTAGGAGGAAGAGCCGTTGGGCACTGTGGGGATTACTTACAAGTAGACCTACCTAAGAAGGTCAGGGGGGTGTAGTAGTTTGGACTACGACTCTGGAGACCAGGGTTTGAATCCCCGATTGGCCACGAAACCCACTAGGCGACCAACACAAGGACTGATTGAGACCTGATGGAGACTGGTAGGATTATCGCACACACATCCACTGGAACGGTCTGAGACCATTCTTCCTGGCTGAGAACCTTTTGAAACAGTTCTCGCCTTGGAACGGGGAAGGGACAGTTACAGAACAGAATGGGAACATGATGGGAATCATACTGTGTGATAAACAGCGTTCCGTTCCGTTCTCATCGGGTTCTCAGCATGTTCTGAGAACAATGTGCGATAAACTCCCTAGTTTTATGTAGCCAGTGTTGACAGTGGATTACATACTTTGCTTGGATTTTTTAATATTTAGCTGCTGGTCAATATTTTATCTGCTTTGTGCATGTCAATTGTTGCCCACTTTTGCCACTGGTTTGAATAAAACATAAACACTCTTTTAGGAGTACATTCATAGTCAGGGCAACTTTCTATCATGCTGATTCTAAATTTGGTAAGCTTTTTGGTTCATTAGATGGCCATGTCGATGCAGTGAGGATGATTCAGTAGACTTTGAAAAGGGCATGAGTTCCTTAGTGCCCAAATTCAAAATAAACCAGCAGAGTCTAGATGAAGGTGGACAAGAGCCCTCATAAGATGACAGAGTTTAGAGAAGAATAAAGCAAAACAAAAACAAAACCACTCTGCCAGACATAATTGCTAGTTATATGTGTGTTAAATAGGAGGCCTGGAAGGAAACATTGCAGGAAGTGGTCCTGGTGATTCAGTAATGCAATACTATTTGGTAAATGAGTCATTCTTGGCACAGAACCTTCCCCCTGCAAATAATGGGGCCCACTGTGCTGTGCTGTGTGTAACAGATGTTTACGGATTAAGCAGGGACAACCTAACTAGTTAACAGTGCTAAACAGTAAGGTGAAAGAGAATGGAAGGAACTACCCCAATGGCTGAACATATTTTTAAACACTGTGATCAGTCATATCTAGCCCTTCTTCAAAGGGATGTACACACCTTAGCTACCATGGCCCAGCCAAAAAAGTTAACTGTTCCAAGTTTTGAATCATGGTTGTACAAAGCTGACTCCCAGATCTTTCCTCTTTGTCCTTCCGCTGTAATGCTTGAAGGTACAACTGGCTCGAGCGTCATCTTGCTGTGGCAATATGTGCAAAGTCTGTTTGCAGAAGTGTTGCACATTGTTCTACAAGTTCCCTTTTTACACATTAAATTAAACATATGAAAAGAGGAAGTAGAAATCATTCATACTTATAAGTCCAAAGAGGCTTTTTCCCTTTGGGGTGGTGGAAGAGCATGAGAGCTTTCATTTATGATGAAAATTTACAGTGCAATCTTATACATGCCAGCTCAATAGTAAATACCTAAAAATTAAAAAAGATGATTATATCTGCCAAAATATACATTGAATTTTCTCATAGATTGTATTATTGATCTTGTATTATACATATACATATTTAAAATAAATATATACTTTAAAAAGATATACAGTGTTCTGGTGAGATTGCTGAGCAGAGGGGCGGGTTATAAATATATTATTATTATTATTATTATTATTATTATTATTATTATTATTATTATTGCCTTTGCAGACTAACAGAAATAGTGCACATTAAATTGAGGCACTGCCCTGGCTCAGTGCTAGGGAATCATGAGAATTGTATTTTTTCCTGAGACATTGAGCCTTCTCTGTCAGAGAGCTCTGGTGCCACAATAAATTACAGTTCCCATGATTCCCTAGCACTGAGCCAGGGCAGTGCCTCAATTTAATGTGCACTATTTCTGGCAGTCTGCAAAGGCCCTTAGTCCAGCAGGAGCTCATTTCTGGGATTACTGAGTAATTGGGTTTAGTCCACCACACTACACTGTTATAGTGCTATTATTCCATTTTTACTGCTGTGGCTGCCTCCTGCGGAATCCTGGGATTTGCAGTTTAGGGAGGGACATTTAGAATTCTCAGCCAGAGAACTCTTGGATCTCACTAAACTACAAACCCCAGAATGCCACAGGAGGCAGCCACAGCAGTAAAAGTGGAATAATAGCACTATAACAGTGTAGTGAGGTATTATATCATGGTAAATGGGCACCAAATTATGGGCAAAATATTGCATTGGTTCAGTGGTTTAAACTATGACCTGAATCACATTGGCGGTCTCAGAGATGTTGTTATGTGCCTTTGAGTTAACTTGAGGTTATGGTAAGTCTATCACAGGGGTTTCTTAGAAATATTTATCAAGAAGAGATTTGCTATTGCCTTCTCCTAAGGCTAAAAGAAAGTGTGACTTGCCCAAGGTCACCTACGGGATTTCTATGGCTGAGCAGGGATTTTCTCCCCAAGTCCTAGTAGAATACTTGAACCACTACACCATACTAACTCCAAGACATGTTCAGAGGAGGCTTGTCATCTCCTTCCTCTGACCCTGAGAGAGTGTGACTTGCCCAAGGTCACTCAGTGGATTTCCAGGGCTGAGTGGGGACTTGTACCCCAGTCTTCTGGAATCCTAGGCCAACACTCAAACCACTACACCAAGGGTAGGCAACCTTTTTGAGACGGGTCCAGGTTGCTGTCCCTCAGACAATTGGGGGGCCAAAGCACCAAAAATAAATAAATAAATAAATAAATAAATATAAAAATTAAAAATTAAAAAATATTTAAAAAATATGCATGCACACACTTTCAGCCCCAGAAAAGCCATGGCAAACCCCCTGTGGAGATTTTGCCAAGAAAACCCCAAGAACAATTAATAACAACAATAATCAATATCATCATGGTGGGCGGCAGCGGCGGCGGGGGTGGGGTGGGGTGGGGTGGGGACGGGGAGGAAGTGGCAGCGGCAGGGCCTTAGGTTACCTACCCCTGCACTACACCATGATGGATCCCAGTCCCACAGTAGACTTTTGAATAAATTGTTAAATGGTGAGTCAACATCTCTTTAAAAGGTCTATTCTAAGTAGGGCTGCCAATAATTTTCAGGCCTAAGCATAATATAATGGTCAAGTAATAATGAAAGAAAAGTTGGAGCAACCGGATAATACAAGACTAGTTCTGAGAATAACTGTGGGGAAGTTTGTCTCTCTTTTTTTTTAATGTGCAAAAAACCCACAAGTAGCACCCTGCCAATCAATGACAGAACACAGGTTGTGAGTTCTGTTGTTTCCTTATCTCACGCAAATTTCAGTGACAGATCTTAAACACAAAAAGAAAGCCAAGTTAAGTTTCTGAAGCATGTGCAGAAAATTGAATTGTGTTTGCACAATTCTGTTCAAGCACAGAAGAAGGGGGAAAATTGTATTATTGGATGTAAAATTCAGATCCTTGGCAGAAAATTTAGGATCCCCTAGCCCAGAATTTTTCATTTATTTATTTCCGTGAAGAGTACAAACAGCCTTGTGCACAGGGGAGCAACATTTGAAGCTGCAATTTAGTTCTTGCAGCAAAACCTCCAGCTGCTTCTAGTGAGTCAGCTGAGAGTTTAATTATGTTTGAAGTTGACACAAATTTTGGAAAACAATCTAAGCCCAGCAGGGCAGGGTATGGTATGTCCATTGATGCAAGCATGCTGTAACTCAGGAACTAACAGATGTCTAGGCTTCACACTTAACTTGAAAGAGATACAAGAGGGGGAACTAGTTCAGATTTGGTACACAGCTGCACAGATCAGATGACGGTGTCAGCTGAATTTCCCTCCTTGCTGGCTCTCAGTGATTTATCACAGGCGAAACTGTGACCTTTGCTTGGTTGCAAAAGATTCCATCTTAGGAACTTTTTATGGAGGCTGACGGAGTAAATGGTAACAGTGATGGCAGTAATAATTCACAAACTGTAGATACACTCAATGACTGTACAGCATATCTACAGAATCTACAGAAATGAAACAGAGGCACCCAAACTGTACATATTTTGCTCTCATTTTAGATTTGAAGGCATGTAGAAAAAATGGGGGGGGGGGAATAAAGGGAGAGTGAGAGGAAGGCCATAGCATGGTACAAGTAGCATGCATTCAAATCCATGAATTAAAAATCTGTATATAAACTGAAATCCCTAACAAAATATAAGGCATCTATCAGAAGAAAGGATGACATATTCATTCCAGGAAGAACCATTTAAAGATGAACCTACAATTTTAGAAAATGAAGTGGAAGCTGCACTTAGAGAACTTGGGAGAAATATATCTCCATCTGCAGAAGACATACCAAGACAGCTGTTTCTAGCTACAGATACAGAATCTACTCCATATAAAAGTTGTCAACAAATATGGAAAATAAAACAATGGCCTATAGATTGGAAACACTCAATAAACATGCCAACCCCCAAGAAAGGGGACACCAGGGACTGCAGTAACCACAGGACCATTGCATTAATTTGCCATGCAAGCAAAGAGATGCTCAAAATTCTACAACAAAGACTTTTACCATATATAGGATAAGAAATGCCAGACCTACAAAGCTGGGTTAAGGAAAGGAAGAGGCACTAGTGATCATATTGCAAACTTACATTGGATAATGGCATGCACCAAAGAATTTCAAAATAAAATTAGCCAGCACTTTATAAATTATAGAAACCCTTTTGATTGTGTAGATCATGAAAAACTATGGATTGCCCTTAAAGAAATGGATATGCCACAATATTTGATTGTCCCAATGAATAGCCTGTATTATGAAGAAGGGGCTGCCCTCAGTACAGAATATGGTTTCCAATGGGCAATTGTGTCAAGCAAGGCTGCATCTTTTCACCCTATCTATTTAATTTGTATGCTGAACGTATCATATATAAAGCAATATTAGACTTTGGGGAAGGAAGTGAGAAGATTGGAGGAGGGAAATCAACAATTTAAAATATGCAGATGACACCATATTACTAGCAAAAATAACAATGACTTGGGCAGATTACTGAAAAAAGGCAAGGAAGAAAGTGTAAACTCAGGTTTACAGTTGAACATGAAAAAAACAAAAATAATGACCACGGACAATTTGCATAAAGTAGATGATGAAGATGTTTAAATAGTTCAAGATTTTCCATACCTTGGCTCAGTCATTAATCAGAATGGAGACTGCAGTCAAAAAATCAGAAGAAGACTAAGGATTTGGAAGGGTAGTTATGAAGAAACTAGACAAGATCCTGAAGTGTCAAGATGTACAAATTAATAGTAAAGATAGAATTGCCCATGCTATTGTATTTCCCATTTCTATGTATGGTTGTGAAAGCTCTGAATAGTGAAGAAAGCTGATAGGAAAAAAACAACCTCATTTGAAATGTGGTACTGGAGAAGAGTTCTACAGATATTGTTGACTGCTAAAAAGACAAATAAATGGGTCCTAGAGCAAATCAAGCCTGAACTCTCCCAAGAAGCCAAGATGACTAAACTGAGACTGTTGTACTTTGGCCATTTCATGAGAAGACATAACTCACTAGAAAAAAACAATACTGTTTGGTAAGGTAGAAGGGAGGAGGACGAGGAAGACCGTATTCCAGATGGCTAGACTAAATCAAGACATCAGTCACAGCCCTGAATCTGCAATACCTGAGCAGGGTGGTTGATGAGCAGATGACTAGAAGGTTTCTCATTCATAGGGTCACTATAATTTGAAGTTGACTTGACAGCTGTTAACAGCAACAACAACCCTTTGTGATTGCCCTTCCCCAGATGTCTAGTCCAAAAGCAAAATCTTGCTCACTCCAGCATTACAATGCTAATTTCAGTCAGGGATATAACTAGCAGGTGATATCCTAAGAGGGGATGACACCACTGCTCTCAAAATATCTGCCTTTGGGCAGATGTGGGCTGTGCTGTTCATTGGCATCCTTTTAAAACACTGAAGAGATGGTGTGAGTGGAGTGAGGCTTGGTGGGAGAAGAAAGGAGGAGAAAATTAAAAATTAAAAATTTTATTTTTTAAAGAAAAATATTTTAAACTTTTCCAAAATTCTTTTAAAGTTTTCTTTGAAAACATCATATCTTACCAAATTTTCACTTTAACCACAAAAACTATGTACATGTAAACACATTTAGGCTGTGTGTATGATATTGTAATGAAAGGTATTATTTTAATTTGGCTAATTGTGATATACAGGAATTATAATCTATGGGTAACGTTAGTACAAAAAACATTACTAAGGATTCTGTATGTTGTGGTATGAGAAGTGTGTGTGTGTGTGGCACCATGAATTACCACACTGGGCATCACCAACCCTAGTGACACCACTGATTCCATCAGCTTCTCTATGGAGATGGCAAAGACAGGTATGGGGCAGATGTAAATATCTGTTCTCTAGGTCTCTCTCTCTGTGTTATCAGGATTCTCATTACATTCTTAAAGTCATCCTAAGACCAGGGAGAAAAAAAGTGAGGAAAACTCTCATGTCTCAGTTGGTGGCCCAATGAATACTGACAGACCCCTCCAGTGTCAGAGCCTCTGCTCTGATCTTTCCTAGATTCTGCTGGGATCTTGTCAAGAAGGCCAAACTGAGGAGTGAGATGGGATTTTATTTTTCCATCCATGGGGACATGGGTTGGTGAATGAGAAACATGGATTGCAATGCCTGGGAAGTAAGTAAGTTCCACAGCTAGTGTAACTTTTCTCTTCTGCTGGGGCAGGTCTGAGAGCTGATAGAGTTGTGGATTCTGCAAACCTAGAGCCTTTCTACTTGCTGAGAAAAACACTACCAATATATTTCTCTTCCTTGCTCCCTGAGTTCTGACCTCAGGAAAGACGTCACTGCGTGGCTGAGTTGGACCTTTCTCTTGCTCTTGGAGTGGGAGACCCAATAAATATACCCTTTTAGAGAAGTAGTATCATCCAAGTAATTTGTGTCTTCATGGATGTCGATATGCTAGGCTGGCATCTGGATCTTTACTTCCTGAGATGGATGCCATCTTGTTCCTCAAATATTTATTGTTGGCTCCAGAGCCAACACCATTGTTCCATTCCCATTCTTTTTCCAAGTTGTCTTTGGATCTGCTGGAGAGAATGTTTCTGCCATTCATTGCCTAGGCATTGCAACCCATGTTTCTCATTCACCAGACCTGGCAAAACAGCTGAACAAAAACACCCAGAGGATGAGCTGCATTCAGTGTTTTGCCTTGGCTGTAAATGGTCTGGATATCTCCAGTGTATACTACTATGGATATGACTGAACTGTTAAATTTTTAGGTGACATTCCCAAGGGATTCCTATACTAGAGCAGCTTCAATGTATCCCCACTTAAATATAATATTTAAGAGATATATGTTTGGATTATTTGCTGTTGCAGGATTTCAATTTATCTCTTAAATGCCATGTTAGATAACTCATATATTTTACATGTTATTGTAAATTCAATTATTTTCTGCTGAGCATAAGAGAGCATTATGAAATACAGGCATCATATTAATGATATATTGAAAAAATAAGTAGTACGGTATAATTATTTTGCTAGAGCAACACTGGAGCTGCAATCCTATATGCATACATATGTATTGTGTAAGTCCATGTAACTCTGTAAGACTTATTTTTCCATACATAACTTAAAGTGAAAATTTGAACTGTTAAATTTATAGGTGGGACTCCCAAGCCCCACTGTCTAGGATCCAAACAGGTTTTAGGGTTGACTGTGGACATTTGCAAGGTGGAAATTCTGATTTAAAAAAAAAATCTTTAATTTGCATTTCCCCTACCATATTCATACACTTGCAAATGCAGTTTGCCATGCTTTATTAGAAAGGCACTATCTGAGGAAAAAACAACAATTCAAGACCTCTTAAATACATAGATCTAGTCCCGCAATTCTCATGATCCTTTCCTATATGCATTGCAAACTAAAATTCTAGATTCAATTGTTAAAAGGAAACTGATGGTTTCTGGGAGGCTAACAACACCTAATCCTATTACTATATTACTATAATATTTATTTTTATCCTGCCTTTTTCCCAGTTTGGGACTCAAAGTGGCTTACAACAAATTAAAATACATACTGGTAAAAATCTGCCAGTTGCAAAATTTAAAACGAGATTAAACAATCAAAAAATTAAAACCAGATTTAAACAATATCATTAAATATCCACATGCAAACGACCATGACAATTAACAATATCCAGTGGATTATTTTGATCAGATGGGGCTTATATAGCCAATCAAATGCCTATCTAAACAGAAAACTCTACTTGTGAGAAAGTAGAGAGGGTGCTAGTCTAACATCTTTTGGAAGGGAGTTCCAGAGCCTGAGGGCAGTCACTGAGAAGGCCTTCTCCCGTGTTCTTACCAGATGTACCTGTGAGGATGGTGGGATAGAGAGAAGGGCCTCCCTAGTAGAACTCAAAGTAAGGGCTAGTTCATGAGGGAGGATACTGTCCTTCATATAACCTGGACCTGAGTTGCATAGGGCTTTGTAGGTCAAAACCAGGACTTTGATTTGCGCACAGAAATGAACCAACAGCCAGCAAAGCTGTTGCAACAAGGGAGTTATGTGTTCCATGCAGCCTGTTAGCAATCTGGCTGAAGAGCTTATTGCATTCACAATTAAAACATCTTACCTGAGCTGACTGAACATTTAAAATGGGCGGCATCCTGATCTTATCACAAGTATTTAGCCACTTAATTTGCTGCCTGGGTCCATCCCGGGTCCATCCCCATTTGCAGGGGTGCTCAGCACACCTCTTTTTCAAAGCCAGGAGTTTTCTGGCTTAAAGAAATGGCCACTGGAGTGCCCCTGTGAGCAGGGCTGGACCCGGGCAGTAAAGCCGTCTCAGGTAAGACATTTTAATTGTGAACGCGATAAGCTCCTGAAGCTCTTTGTACCACTTGAAGTTCCTGGACACTCTTCAAAGGTAGTCCCATGTGGCCAAACTGGACAATGGGCATCTCATGGAATGGGTGCAGCTGGCACACAAGCTTTAACTGTGCAAATGCACTACTAGTCACTATTGAAACCTGAGTTTCAAGGCTCTGAGCTGAATCTGAGTGCACACCCAAGCTGCTGACTTGTGCCTTCAGGGGGAGTGTAATCTCTTTTGACTGACCAGGAGAACCCCCATTTTGTCTGGATTCAGTTTCAATTTATTCACCCTCATCCAATCCATTACTGATGAAAGGCACAGGTTTAGGACAAAAACAGCTTCCTTGGCTTGTGGTGAAAAGGATTAATAGAGTTGGGTGTCATCCACATACTGATGGCACCAAACCCCAAAATTCTGGATAGCCTCTCCCAGCAGTTTTATGGATAGGTTCTAGAAACCATGCCCTATCAGGAGTGAATTAGGGGTTGTACAGATGTGTAGGAAAAGGTGACATGAAGCTGCCTTTTTCCTAAGCTGCAGTAACTGCCTTGCCTGCACCGAGGATGCCCTAAATGTGGTTGTAGCAACCGCACTGGGGGGCAGTCAATGCGGCTTTTCCAAGGCCATACTGTAGCCCTGCCAACTGCACCACCGGCCCCGAGGATGCCACAAAGGGAGACAGAGGGCCTTTACAGCCAGCCAGAAATAAGGCAGCTTGAGGCCACTTTAACTGTCCTGGCTCAGTGCTAGGGAATCATGGGAACTGTATTTTTTTCTGGTACAGTGAGCCTTCTCTGTCTGGTGCCACAATAAACGACAGTTCCCTTTTTCAAGCTGTGTACATCCTTAGCACTGGGCCAGGACAGTTAAAGTGGCCTCAAGCTGCATTATTTCTGGCAGTCTGTAAAGGCCCAGAGCAACCACATTGGCCAGCAGCAGCTGCTTTAATTCCCCCCCCCCCCCATTCTCTTAGATGCATGCAACACATCCCTGCACACCTGCGCAGAACATGTCATAGGCTGGTATACAGTCTGTCACTCTCTGTGTACAAAGGTGACTGAAGTTCGGCATCCCTGCGCACCTGCACAGAACATGTCATAGGGTGGCATACAATCTATCATTTTGTCAGTACAAAGGTGACTGATGTTCAGCATCCTTGCACACTTGCGCAGGACCTGTCATACACCCACAGATCATGCAAAGATTCACTGACCTCGGCTTCCCCCAAGGAGTGGGTGCTGTGGACAGGTGCCACTCTCTGATTGTGCCACCCTTGGGGTGGAGGAATGAATCTGTCAACTGAAAAGACACTACTCCATCGTCCTCCACAAAACATGTCCCACACAGATGGGGGGGGGAGAGGTACATGCAAGGGAGTTTTGTGTGGACAGACTGGATACATGCAACTGGTGGTCATGCAAGGGACATGTCAACAGGGCACACAGACATATGTTACTCCAGGAGGCCCCCCCCATCATACCAGGAAGTGGTGTGCAGGTCTTATGCACACCTGCACACCTGCACAGAAAAGGTCACAAAAGCCTCTTTCATGAAAACTACTGTGCATGCTGACAGCAAGTGTACATGCATCGGAATGCATTTATTGTCATAATAGAGTACAGTTGCTAGGGCACATGCATAGGGTTACAATTAGGGTTAGGGTTCTAATATTCAAGCGCACCTGTGGTGGTGCATCCACACCTGGAAGCATAGGGTGCTTTAAATTAAAGCCTACATAGTAGGGCACATGCTCTGGATAACCTACTTAATTTCTGCCGCACATGCGGCATTGCATTTATACAGCCATTTTAAATCTCTGGTGCCCTTTTTCTGATGCACTGGTGTTACTGCATACATGTGTACATGCAAAGGTACGCATCTTTCTGGAAGAAGCGGGAAAAACTGCTCCTTTTTGGAGTGGCTTTCCCTGGCATACGGCACATAGAGGGCGCTTTCCTGCCAGCTTTTAGGCGTGTGTCATCTAAACACCACACCTCCAGGTTAGCCTGAAAGCACCTCTTTTTGCCTGTCTGTACAGCCCCTTAGGGAGCTGGGTATGTTTAGCCTGGAGAAGAGGTGATATGATAGCCCTGTTTAAATATTTGAAGGGATGTCATATTGAGGAGGGAGCAAGCTTGCTTTCTACTGCTCCAGAGAATGGGACAAAGAGCAATGGATTCAAACTACAGGAAAAGAGATTCCACCTCAACATTAGGAAGAACTTCCTGACAGTAAGAGCTGTTCAACAGTGGGACATGCTCCCTCAGAGGAGTTTATCGCATATCGTTCTTGGAACGTGATGGGAACCCGATGAGAATGGAATGGAACGCAGTTTATCGAACAGTATGATTCCCATCGCGTTCCCATTCCGTTCTGTAACCATCCCTTCCCAGTTCCAAGGCGAGAACTGTTTCAAAGGGTTCTCAGCCAGGAAGAATGGTCTCAGACCATTCCAGTGGATGTGTGTGTGATAATCCTACCAGTCTTAATCAGACCTCAATCAGTCCTCACGTTCTGATTGGCCAAGACAACCTCCTCCCCTTCCCTCCTAGAATGTCCACAAACTCCTAGAATGTCCCTCCTAGAATGTCCACAAAGAGGCCACGTGGCAATCCAGGCTAGGCACCCCGAGCTTGAAACCTCACCTCTAGGAGACAACAATAATGTTCTGGCTAAGGCACTCCTCCTTGCAGGATTATGCATAAAGCACCTTATAATGCGTTGCCTTCGCCTTCTTCGCTTCCTTTCCCTCTCCCATAAACACACCAAGGTGTACAGAACATAGGCAAGGAGCTGGTAGGACTCCATACTCACAGGAACTCACAGGAAGTTGTCAGAGGTAATCAGACCATAGAGTGATGATGTCACATCCTGCGGTACTGCAAGCCTTGCCACAGGGGATGGATGAGGAATGCTTTAGCGCTGGTACAACAAGTAAATGCTGTGCAATAATCTGAGTTCCCAGAACGTTCCCATCGCGTTCTCAATTGACTAATGTGATAATACCCGTTCCCATATCATTCCGTTCCAGGAACTCTATGGGAACTTTCCAGGGACTAGTGCGATAAACCTCAGAGAATGGTGGAGTCTCCTTCTTTGGAGATCTTTAAACAGAGGCTGGATAGCCATCTGTTGGAGGTGCTTTGACTGTGTATTCCGCATGGCAGGGGTTGAATGGCCCTTGTGGTCTCTTCCAACTCTATGGACGTTATCACATGGGGGAAATCTGTTGGTTAATCCACACAAATCCCAAACAAAAACTGAATTTGTGCCTCATGATTTCACATGACATCGCACAGAAACTGATCAGAAACTGGACAGAAACTGGTATTATCCGAGATCTTTTTAATTTCAGGAGTTTAGAGGAAATGCATTTGCGAAATTACAGTAATTTCACATTTACTGTAATGTGAAAAGCAAATACGCATGGACAATTCTCTTTTAAAACCTGGAGGAGGGCCAAGAGGAGGAGGAGGAGGGGCCTCCAGGGAGGGAGAGTCCTGGGCTCCTTCTCAGTGCCAGGGAAGGGAAGGGAAGGAAGTGAAGTGAAGGGAAGGGAAGGGAGCCCAGGAGAAAAAAGTTTGGGAGGGAGGAGAAGTTTAGCATTTGGGATAGAGGGAAAAGGAGGGGAAAGAAAGCTTCCCTCGCAGCCACTGTGGGTGGATGTGGGTGCAAGTGTGGGGTATGCTTGTGGAGCAACTTGGAGATCCATCTCACCATGAAGTTCTGCCCTGCAGGTCCTACAAAGGAGAAAGGGTTATGGGGGGGGGCATGGGAGCTACCTCCAGTTTCCCCCTCTCAATCCCTCCCTTGCCTTGCCTTGCCTTTCCAGCCTCCTCCTCCTCCTCCTCTGCTCTCTTGAGAGGTCCTAACCCCAACGGAAGGGGGTTAGGACCTGTGCAGGAGGACATGACCCCAAATGTAGGACAGTCTGACATTTCCTCCTGGGAAATGCAGGACCCGCCTTGGAAAAAGGAGGAGTCTGGTCAGGAAACACTCCCATTTACAGTACATTTACGGGTTCTTTTCACTTGTGTATGAAAGTTAAAAACGTCTTTTTTTCGCTTTTAACTTAATTCCGTTATTACTGTAATTACGTGTGAAAAGCTTTTGCGCAATCAAGCTCTATTTTCACTTTCTTTTCGGGATGCTTCATTTCCACTTTATTATCTCTTTAACAACGAAACTGGCCCACGTGTGATAACGTCCTATGATTCTATGATTCTGTGTTAAATAGCATGGGAGACAGAACTGAGCCCTAAGGGACCTCACAGGCCAACAGCCATAAACATTTTATGCTAGAGAAGTGGGGAGGAAGGGATTATGTACCAACTGACTGTTTCTAGCAGAATCTGAAAATGAGGATGTGTTCTTAGCCACAGGAAAATATTTCATTAGTCATAGCAGTTAATCATATGAACTGGGAGAAATGTGTACTGGTTCTTTTCCAGCTGATTTCCACTCTCCCATTTGAAATGACTCTCATGTATATAACCCCCCCCCCCCAAAAAAATACTCTCTCTCTCATTCTCTCTCTTATAATTTTTTTGGTGTAAATCACATTATGGCAGAATAAACAGTAGCATTATTATTGGAAAAACAGAGGCCCTCTTAAGTGTCTAAAGGCATAGTTCTGTCACCAAACAAACCCAACTCCATGAACCTTTTGGTGACAGAAATGACAAAAGGAAGAGAAACAAGAAGAGGGTGGCTGACTGATTGAGAGTAAGGTCCCACAATGCACTGATCTACTGTTACTACAAGCCCCTTGCTAGTTCGCTAGCAACCATGGGATCTGATTTGATATTTCATGTTGTTTGTACTGTTCTCCCATCAACCAAAGAAACTATTAATTGCCTAGAGTTTGGAAGCAGCTTGATTCCTTCTACAAAGGTTGAAAGAGAAGGGGGATTTCCACAAGTAATTATTCAGGCCATGCCTGTGCAGTGTGCGCTGGAAGCAGGAGTAAATTGATCCGGCTGCTCACAAGGCTAGATGGAAAAGCGCCCAAGGGGGCCAGGAGCACATCAACAGATGGAACAGGATTGTGTTGTCATCACGTGTTTCCCCTGGTCTGCTGAGCATGCTCTGGCTTGATCTTTGCCTGTTAAGCTAGGAGCTTTCAGCTTCCCTGTCTGTGCTGACTTGCAGTGTGAACCAAAATTTCCAGCTGATGTTGCAACCTCTTCTCGCAAAATAAAATGGATAATTTTAGATTAGCTGAAATTGCCTTGGATGTTTTCCTCCTTCTTTGCCTCCGCCCTTTCCCCAAACATCCTGGCAACGATAACCTTCTCTCTGCTTTACTACTCTGCAGAAATCCTCCCAGTGTCAAAGTCTACACAGAAAGCCTGACAGAGCCCAGCTATCTACGCAAATAACCCAATTTGGAAGGTTAACCTGTAACCCAAGGCTATGAAAACATAGATTCCACTCTCCAGATGGCAGAGTTCAAAGTCCCAGTAACTTCCTGATTGAATGCATTCAATTAAATTCCTATTTTAATTAAAATGGGAGTAAAAATCTAGCAAAAAACCGAAGCCTGAGTTACATCTCTAAGCTTCAGACACACTACTCCTGATTTTTAAAATTTTTGACTGCTGTTGTTATTATTTTGCTACTAATATCCAGGCATGTATCCACATTACAGAATTACAGGACGCTGCTACCATGTTAACTGCCACGCTTCTGTCTTGTGGGATCCTGGGATTTATAGACTGGTGACTTAGAACTCTTTGCCAGAGAGGTTCAATGTTGTACTCCATTGGAGTAGTGTTGTATTCTCTAGCAGATAATTCCAACTAAACCACAACTTCCAAAATTCTGTAGGATGAAGCCATGGCAGTGAAAGTGCTATCAAACTGTTATAGTTGTGCAATATGGATACATCTGAGATGTATTATCAATTGTACAGTACTTAAAATAGCAGCTTCATTTAAGCTTCATCTTAAAAATAATGTGCAAATATGATTTTCTGTCATGCTGATGAGGATTGGTAACCTTTTCTCTGTTTGTATTTAGCTACGTAAATGGCCAAATGTGCCTCATTATGACCTTCAGATGAATTATTTTGTATTCTGTGTGGTTTTTGTCCTTTAAAGCTATAAATCTCATTTCTGTTGTGGCTTTTAAAATAGTTATGTTCCTAGTCACCACAGTGGCAGACAAAATTTTTGAAAATGTGAGTTAATTTTTTTATCCTGTTCTAATTGTTGTTGGATACTGTTTTTGGTATGTGGTTACAACTACATTTATTTTTTGACTTTCACCTAGTAGACGCAACCATTCTATCAGCTTGTAAAGCAGAGGGTTACTTGGTAAGCACCAGCTGTCCTGAAAGACTAGTTGCTTTCGGCTGTCTCTCAATCGCTACCTTATGCATACAGGCAGTAGGCCTTTTCCTGGACCGTTACCATCCTGCTGTTGTTATAAAAACTCTGTGACTTCAGGGACTTTAGGACTTTAAGAAGCATTATGGCAGATGACTTAGCATTAGGGGCATAATGCTAAAATATGGAAAAGTTACTTAATATTTTTGAAACATAGCTGGCCGAGCTATTCTTAGGACTGTAGTCCCAAAAAGTACAATTCAGAAAGTAAGGGTGCAGATTTTTGGAATAAAAAAATCATTCTAGTGTCTGGTCACAGCCAGACTGGGGCAAAACCCAGAGGAAAATCTCAGAATTGAGCAATCAGGTGAAAGAGCTGGTGTGTCTTCTGAATGGAGCTAACACAAATGCTGTCTCTTCACCTAAGGCAAGGGTAGGAATTACGCAGCCCACTGGAACTCTCAGCAGCCACAGCCAGCATGGCTGATGCCTACATCAGTGATTCCCAAAGTGGGCAGTATGATCCCCCAGGAGGCGATGGAAAGATCCAGGAGGGCGACGCGACGAGGGAAAAGGCGGCGGCAGGTGAGCGGAGAGGAAAAATGGGGAGACAAGGGGGCTTTCCAACAAAGTGTTGGTGCATAAGAAAGGCAGGGGGGAACAAGGGGATGAGGAGTTAGATCACATGGTGGCAGGGCAGAAGTGGTGACAACAAGAAGCTTTCGTATTTGGGATCCTGCTTAAGCTTTGTGAGCTTTGCCAGGACTTGGCTGGCAGGTTGGAGCTGTGTTGCTACTCTGGCTTTCTTTTCTCAGACAGGCTGAGAGAAAAGGAAGCAGCAGGGGTTTAATGTGCGGGGAGGTGATGACTTCAAGCCATGTGGGGAAAGCATGTCTCTGGGGAAGGAGAGGACTATCTGGGGTCGATTCTTGGAAAGAAAAAAGAGCAAGCCTGGGCCCCTGATGCACATGAGTGGCTGAGGCAGAGGAGGAGGAGGCAGTGGCAAGTTGGGCACGGCTGAGGTAGACGCCACTGGTTGGTTGGTGGCTGCACAAACAGTAGATGAATTATCAAGAAACAGGCATTTTCCCAACAGGAAAGGGGGAGGTAGCCCCCAAAAGTTTGGGGACCACTGGCCTATATGATTCCCAATTCTATTTTTCCCAGACTGGCTGAATTTGTTAACTTGTTCTTGCTAAGCAGAGCACCAGTCAGTAAGGTTTGGACACAACAAAGTAAGTTCTTGATTTGAAAGGTGAGGAAGTCCTACATGTTGTTGGACTTCAGTTCCTATAGCCATAGCCAGTACAAACACAGGTAGTAGATCCTATGAGCTGTACTTCAGCATCATCTTGAGGGCTGCAGGTACTACATCCCTCTTTATTTATGCAGGATCCTTTGATGCTATGCAGTAATAGTGCTATGATTCCACTTTTAACTGCCATGGTAACCTCCTATGGAATTCTGGGATCTGCAGTTGAAGGAGAGATATTTAAAATGCTCAGCCAGAGAGTTCTAGTGCCTCACAAAACTACAAACCCCAGGATTCCATAGGATGCAACCATGGAAGCTGAAGTGAAATCATAGAAAAGTATCGCATCATGATTAAAAGTGTCTTACCTGAACCGACTTAAAATTAGAAGTGGGCGGCATCCTGATAATATCAGACACATTTAGCTGCCAAAACTGCTGCCCGGCTGCAGCCCGGCTTCATCGCTGCTCCAAGGGGCACTCCTTGCACCTCTTTTCGAAGCTGGGAGTTTTCCGGCTTGAAAAAATGGCCACAAGAGTGCCCTTCTGAGCAACGATGGAGCCAGGCTTCACCCAGGCAGCGATTTCGGCAGCTAAACATGTCTGATACTATCAGGATGCCACTCACTTCTAATTTTAAGCCGGCTCAGGTAAAACACTTTTAATCATGATGCAACAACTTTCCATAGTGTTATACTTGTGCATTGTGAAAGGGCTCATCATGTTATTTAACAGTTTCTCTTAGCTCCCTCTTCTTATTTTCTATTCTTCCCCCCCTCCCTATCAGGATGCTTAAGGAAAAAGCTCATCACAAAAGAAACTGGGCAGAGGCTATAGTTATGAGGGTGTCTCTCTTATTGGAACAATATGACTGTGACTCTTGTTTTTCAGATGAATGGCCTTAAGCCAATACCTCCAACCCCATTCAAAGCAGCAGTGCCATTTTTCACCTGTCTTATTTCAACTCCACCAAGGAAGGACAAGGCAAGATATTTGTATATGGTCTCAAAGAATGCAAGCAACAAGAGTGTAAGTGAGTTGTGCAAGTGACTATTTTTGTTATGAATAAGGTGTGATGAGGTAATTCAAAGCTTTAAGAGTTACCATGTTCACAGTGGTTGCCGAAATCCCTGATCCTAAATAGTCAAGGAAGGAGGCCTTTTTGATTCTGCATTGTTAAGGATGGAGCCAGTGTGATGCAGTGGTTGGAGTGTTGGAGTAAACAGTGAAGACCAGGATTCAATTCCCAGCTCAGCCATGAAACCCAATAGCTGACCTTGGGCAAGTCACACTCTCTCAGCCTTAGGGGAAGGCAATGGCAAACCTCCCCTGAACAAATCTTGCCTAGAAAACCCCATGTCTTAGGGTCACCATAAGTCAAAAACTACTTGAAGGCACAAAGCAACAATAACATTGTTAAGGGCATTTAAATGATTGCATATTACTAAAGTAGGACAGTGCTGTTTCAAGTCAACATTTCCAACACATCATAAAAATAAATTTGAACAACAACATCAGTGCCAACTTTAAACCGCATTGGTAATAGGTGGGCAAAGAATAAAATGTTTTTAACAACAATTCTTTTTAAAGAACACCTGTTCTTTCCCTCCTGAGCTAAGTGCTAATTCTGCCGAAAAAGACTGTGGAAGTGTGATGTTTAGCAATCTGCCACCTTTAACTTCTGCCATGTAGATTGTGTAGTGCATTTGCACCTCAAGTGTTTTTTTCTTCTTCACAAGAGCTAGAACAGACTTCACCTAAGTTGGTTTTCCTCTGCCCTCACAGACGGGGTCATTAAGGAAAAACTGTGTTCTCAAAAATGCTGGCAGAACTCTTGCGTGGATTGAGGTTCGCTCCAGGAAAGCAGCACTGCGAGTTCCAACCCAAGGGTTTATGATTAATTTTGCAGGCATTTATTGTGCAATGTCAAATGGCTACTGGCCAGAGCAGGAGTTAAGCCAGGAGATGACTATCAAACAAAGCTGTTATATTTGGCGGCTTTTCTCAAAGCTGCTGTGCAAAACAGACATACTGAAGCTAATTTTTGGATTTGCTAGATGCATACTTTTATTCTGGGGATTTTCTTTCCCTCCCCTTCCTTCTCTTCTGAAGTGGAAAAACATGTCCTGACTTGCAGATTGTATATAGTTTTTTAAGGTCAAGATTCATACCAGAGACAGTTTCATGACTTTTTTAGATGTTTACTAGAGACAACTTCTCCTCACCTCCGCAGTCAGCCCTTCCTGGGTGACCTTAGAAGGAGTTGGTTGTATGTTATTTCACTTTCTAAAAATGAAACTGCATCAGTCAAGAACTTGACAGCCCCTGTCTAGCTAAAAAGTAGGGTAGAGGTATGGAAGGAGTTGTAAGAAATAATAATTATCAATTGCATTTGGGAGTATTCTCTGTCCGAGCTTTGCTTTGTCAGTCAAAAAGTGTGTTTAGACAGTATCTGCCATGAATGTTTCAACAATCAAGCTTAATGTGTAACCTAGGCTTGTGTTTCTTCTGTGTCAGCAGTTGGCAAGGGGATACTGTAAATAAGGTTCCCTGTGAGTAAATAGATATATGTGTGGGAAGGGGAGGGGGCGACTGTTGTAAGCACTTCTGAAATTCATGCCCATGTTATTTTAAGTGATAAGAGTATTTGAGTAACCTGCCAACCATGCAGATGGTCTCAAAAACAGGAAAAGAACCCTGCAAGGTTTCCCCCCCCCTCGTTTTGTTTCAAAAGTCACCTTCTGAGGCAATACCAAGGACGTGAAAACAGAAAAAAGAAAAGAAAAGAAACTGACTTTGTGGTTATGTGTTTCTGTTTCCTTACTGGTTTAATGATTTGGTGGTGCAAAGCATCATGGGATAATCGTGTTGTTAACCACAAAACCCAACAGTTAACAATGACAAAATTCTGAAATGGGCCCTACTGCTTTTGGAAGAGATGAGAGATCAAATGTTTCTTTTCACCCCCATCACCCAGGGCCTCAGCAATTCTTGTGATGTGTGATTTCAATGGATTAAAGGAGGGGTAGGCAACCTAACGCCCGGGGGCCGGATGCGCCCCCCCGAGGCCTTTGGACTGGCCCCAGGCCGGTCCTGCAGCCGCCGCTGCTGCCACCCCCCGCCGCCCACCATGATGATATTGATTATTGTTGTTATTACTTGTTCTTGGGGTTTTCTTGGCAAAATCTCCACAGGGGTTTTGCCATGGCTTTTCTGGGGCTGAGAGAGTGTGCATGCATATTTTTTTATTTTTTTAAAAAAAATATTTATTTATTTATTTATTTATTTATTTATTTATTTATGGTGCTTCGGCCCCCCAATTGTCTGAGGGACAGCAACCCGGCCCCCAGCTCAAAAAGGTTGCCTACACCTGGATTAAAGCTTAGATTCATGGAAATTACAGTTCGAATTATTTTTTTAAACCCAAATTGTTGCCCAGGGTTTGTAAAAAATAACTTTAATATATACTCTCTGTTGTTGTTGTTGTTGTTTTAAAATCTGGAAACTTGGTAAGAAATTTTTGAAAAATTTAAGCTGGACACAGAAAGTGTTTTATATATTGCCTTTTAAAAAGATGCAAACCCAGAAGGTCTGACTGCTAGTGAGCCTTGTGAGAAGGAATACAAAGAAAATGTGTTCAGCTTACTCCAGAAGGTGGTATGAGCTACTGAAACCTACAGCAGTTTTCTGAAGGTCAGGACAATCATGGGCCTATTCAGTGAAATTTTATATTTCTTTTAAGTCAGATGTTGCTTTGTATTCCAGTAGGTTTTAATAAATGATGTTAGCTGAATATATTTTTATGCAGTGCTGTTTGGGTCTCTTCCTTAATAAATGAAGCACTTGTTTACACCTCTGTTTAATTATATATTTTTTGTCCCAAACATATCTTGATTGCTTTCCCCTTCAACACTAAGAATAAAATTCTTCTCATTCCAGTATATCTGACACACATCAGCTAAGATTAAGCAAACTAGCTTAAATGCTTGGTTTTAGAGAATTAGCATGCATAACATATAGAAAATACATCATTAAAGCATATCAGAAGCTCTCTCTGTGTGTTTTTTTTTAAAATATCCAGCACAAATAGGAGAAATGATAATATTTTATTCAAGAGTTTTCCAAAGGGTTTTTGTAATGTTTTGATCTGGAGATTGAGCAATCTTCCAGACTGGTCTGAAAAGCACGACTTCTTGCTGTACAGTTTATTGGGTTTTATGTATGTGTATGTTTGTGTATGTGTATGCCTCATCTTATGCTTGCAGGAAAGAACCTCCCAAGAAAAAGAACATGGATAGCAATGACATAAATAACTGCTGGGTATGGCTCACTCAGAGAGAAGATACCATTGCTAGCATTCCTGGCAGCTGAGCTCTTTGTTAAGCCAACAGATGCCCTAAGTATCCCTCTCTGCAAGGAGACTGTACATACTGGCTATTTATTTCATTTATAAATCATCAGCTAAAACTGTAACAAGTGCACAGAAAAGGCATTGTGTGGTTGGTGCTAAATCTATCAGGGCAGGAATCCTGTAGATCATGCAGCTTGGACACTGTCGATACTCTATGCACCAACTGGCCATAGTGTACCCCTCTAAATGCATTGATTAAGAGATGAAATCAGTGAGGGAGTGCTATGAAGGGACATCACTGTTTGTCATTATTAATTGTTGTAATTGTCTTTGTTTTAATTGACTTTTATTATTTTGCCCATTTTTTTACTTAGATTGTACACCTCTGGCAGGTTTTATTCTGTTTTATCCTTGATTGTCTTTTGTACAGCGCTGTGTACACCGACAGCGCTCTAGAAATAAACTTTAATAATAATAATAATTATGGGGCTCTGCAGACATCGCAAAACGCCATCTTGGAGCCAGGGAAGGGGAGGGGCAGCCGGCTGCCCCAACCCCTTCCTGAAGACGTCATCAGAGCGCCCACTGTTGCACATAGCGAGTGCTCTGATGACATCCTTCTGGTGCAGCATTTTTACACGCTGTGCCAGATGAGGCGCAAAAGAGTCACATGGCAGCTCTTGCTTCACCCTTTCCTATTTTAGCGCTCCTTTCCCAGTCACCAAAAGGGTGGATTGGGGCTGAGGAGGGGGCAGCCTCGGCCCCAATCCTCGGCTTCTCGGGGCGGCCCATGGCCGCCCATCTGTAGAGGTTGTTTCCATGTGACAAAAGGAATGGTACAGCAGAGCAGCTGAATTCTATGGAGAATAATTTAAAAGGAGCCCTGGTGGCACAGTGGTTAAATGCTGGTACTGCAGCCACAACAGTGTAAGTTCGATCCTAGAGGAAGGCTTCAAGGTCCACTCAGCCTTCCATCCTTTCGTGGTTGGTAAAATGACTACCCAGCTTGTTGGGACAATTGGCTTACATATTATACCACTTAGGGAGTGCTAGTTCATTGATAAGCGGTATGGAAATGTACTTGCTATTGCTATAATTTTAGGGAATAGTAGTGGGGAATGTGTGACCCTCCAGATGTTGGCAACTGGGCTCTATGTCAGTGAGGTGATGAATCGACTCTGGCATTTAGTCCAACTTAAAGGAGCTACCCAAGACACTGAACCTATCCCCAAAATATTCTCAGCACCTTTGATTGCTCTTTTAAGTTTAGACTAAAACCTGGAGTAGATACACTGCCCTCTGACATGGAAGCCACCAGCCAGCTCTGGCCATTGGGCTGCAATTCCCATTGCCTTCCCCATTTCTGGCTATGGTGTGTATGACTGATGGGCACTGCAGTCCAGCAATGCTCACAGGGCTACAAGTTGCCCACCCTGTTATAGAAACATTTTTTTTTAGCCCTATTCCAGCAGTGAAGTGCAGGTATACCTTAGTTAAGAAAGTAGATGTGCTCCTAGGCCTTACTTCTTTAACAGAAAATTTGGTATCAGAGATAGAACTGGCACGGAAAGAATAGTGATAAGTTGTATATCACAAAAAGGAAGAGCAGTTCAAATGTTTCAGCGAACTTTTAATCAAAACTAACAATATACAAAAAATATTTTGAAATGTCCAGAGACCACTAGAAGGCTTTTCCCAAAATGCAACTAGAGATGACTTTCTTTCACCATCCTCCACTTTTGTGATGATTTCCATTTTGATGGCCATCCTTATAGGTCTTTGATGTTTTAACATGATGGAGTAGTTGGTGAAACAAGCTTATTTGTTTCCCCCTTTTGTCTCTGTTTTGCTTTTCACACATATATAATAAGAGATTCTGAAGTTTACCTTGCCTGCTGTAAGCAAGCAGTAGCATCAGCTAGAGTAGAATCTGGCTCTTTCTCAGCCTCAAGCATCATTTATTGCCGACACACTGTTGCAATTCAACATCAGAAGTCTGCGTTTCTCTTGCCCTCCTCCACAGTCCTCCCAGTACTGGATCATCTAGAAAACTTCCAGTTAGACTGGGGAGGAGGAAGAAAAAGGAGCTTCCTTATCGGAAGCTTTGTTAGCAGAGGTATTCTTATGTTAGAAAGGAGGAAAAATGGAATTGTGGTTCCATTCTGACATGGGCTACTGTACAGACAGACTTAACCAAAGAATAACTTGTAAGTTGTAAACAAAAATTGTACCGATCATTCCAAGCTCAGCGTAGGCTTGAAGAGCAACCAATAAGCCAATGTGTAGGTGTAGACCAGAGCTCAATATAAATGCTGTTTTTAGTTTAGTGATAAAACCCAGACAAGAAAAATGCACATGAGGCAGGTGTGCAGTGAGTCAGACTGCTGTATTTCCAGGATGAGTCAAACTGCCCACAGTTTCCTTGGTCACCATTTATTGCCCACATCCCCATTACTAATCCCAGAGGGTTCGTTTGACCCACATTTCCCTTTAATTTCTCCTCATGGAAGTCTGATATAGCCCAGTAGTTGACTCACATACCATTATTTTTCAGTGATGCCTGAAGTAAATGGGAAGTTGGAAAATGAGAATCAGGGCGGTAAGAGTAAGATAAGGGAACCCTGCTGTGTGAGCAAAGAGTCCCGTCTGATGAAGCATCTCAGCCCCAGTGACAAAATGTCGAGGGAAATAGTTGAGCAGACAGGTGAGTTAAGCAACTGGGTAAGTTGAGCAATATGGCAAGGACACTGGAGGGGAAGTGTCACCTTTCCCCTCTTTATAATATGTACACCCCAGCTTTCCAAGTAAATTAACCCAATAATAATAAAAAAACAAAACAAACAAACAAACAAAAAAAACCAAACCCTTGCAAAAGCAAAAGCTTGTGTGGACTGTAGGAGTTATCATGTGTGTCATGTGTACAACTATTTGTTTTCTGGACAGAAGTCCCAATTGTGTGCATGATGCAATGAGCCTCTGGCTCTCTGGGATCAGGCCAAGGTAGTTGACCTGAAGAAGCTAAGGGAAACAGAAAGGTTTGTGGTTACAGTATTTTGAGATGTTGTGGTAGCGTTTCTCTTCTGTCACGTAAGACTGCATCTCCTTGCCTGCTTGCATTTTAAGTTCCTCAAGAGAGGACTTCCTCTCAGTCCCACCACCCTCCCAGGTAAGTTTGGCAAGGATATGAAATAGAGCCTTCCTGGTGGCTGCTCCAAGGAATTCTCTCCCATGAGAGACTCGGCTTCCCTCCTACTCTCCATATGACTATATGGCTATTCAGTAAGGTCTGTGCTATAATGTTATTGTTATTGTCATGTTTTTAAATGATATTACTTGATTTTAAAATACTATATTTTAACAGGGCAGTTTAACAGTCTTTTAACTTTTTTGTTATAAAGGTTCTTTTTTTCTTTAGATATCTCTTCTTTTAATTCATGATGTGAGCCACCTTGTTTTACAAGGTCTCTAGCCTTCTATACCAAAGAGTGCTGGTGCTCACCAAACTCCAGACCCCAGGATTCTGCAGGATGGAGCCATGCCAGTTAAAGTTGTGTCAATCTGCATTATTTTTCCAATCTAGGTGCACCCTTAGTCATTGGAGACACAGGAAGGAAGGTTCAGGAGGGGTGTTATTCTTTACATTAACAACAATTTTAAAACAATTGTGTTACAATTAAAGACTAGTACATTTATTTTGGTAAAAATTTCACACACACACAAAAAAAGAGTCTGCCTCAAGGTTAATGTTTTTAGAAAGAGTTGGATTTGTAACAGGCATATATACATCATGGAGATATTTGCATGTGTAGTATGAAGGCTGAACTTGTTACATTTGATCTAGATCAATTGATAGGTAATGCTCAAAAGGCTTCAACAGTTATGGTGCATGTTGATACCAATAACATAGGGTAATACATTTGTACAGTCTTGAAAGTAACAGTTAGGTTGCTAAGTAGGAAGTTGAGATCCTGACCTCTAAGGTAGCTGTCTCTGAATTTCTACCTGTTCCTCTCTCAGGGCCATCTGGAAATGTCTCAGTGTATGCATGGGTTGGTGTTGTTGGAGGAAATTTTTAGATTTGGCAGCAATCTGGCTGATAAGAAAGAAGAAAGCACAGTGATGAGAGGACAGGAGAGTGAGGAGAAAGTGAGAAACACACACAAAGAAGTATGAGAATATGGGAAATAGGAATGTAAGAATATCTACAAATTTTCTTGCCTTCTGTGAGAAAGGATGCCTTAAAGGACATTGATATACCTGGTCAAAACAACAACAACAACAGCAACAACAACAACATAAATAAATAAATAAATAAATAATTTTAGGATCTGCAATATTTTTTGCCCATGCATAAAAGCAAAAACAAAGAACAGAACATGGAGAAACAGAATGGTTTCCAGTTTGCAAAGGGGTCAGACAAGGCTGCATCCTTTCACCCTGTCTGTTCAACTTGTATGCAGAACATATAAGAAAAGCAGGCTTGGACACAAAAGAAGGAGGAGTGAAAATAGAAGGAAAGAATATCAACAATCTAAGATATGCAGATAACACCATAATACTAGCAGAAAACCTCACAGACCTGCAGCACGTACTAAGGAAGATCAAAGAAGAAAGTGCAAAGGCAGGCTTAATGCTGAACATAAAGAAAACAAAAATAATGACCACAAGGACCTTCACATGTTCAGCCTAGACAAAGAAGAACTAGAAATAATAAAAGAGTTCTCATATCTGGGCTCAAACATTGATAGAAATGGGGACTGCAGTCAGGAAATCAGAAGAAGACTAAGAATGGGGAGGATGGCTATGAAAGAACTAGAAAAAATTCTAAAATGCAAAGATATACAACTCAGCACAAAATCTGGAATCATGCAAGCCATTGTATTCCCTATTATCATGTATGGATGTGAGACAGTTAAGCTGGGCAGTTAAGAAAGATGATAGGAAGAAAATCAATTCCTTTGAGATAATGTGGTGCTGGAGAAGAGTGCTAAGGATCCCATGGACAGCCAAAAGGACAAACAATTGGGTCCTAGAGCAGATCAAACTGGAAACCTCCCTGGAAGCCAAGATGACCAAACTGAGACTGTCGTACTTCCGACACATCATGAGAAGAGAGGATTCTTTGGAAAAGACAATAATGCTGCGAAAGGTGGAGGGAAGCAGGAAGAGAGGAAGGCCACATGTCAGAGGGATGGACTCTATTAAGGAGGTCATGGGTATGGGTTTGCAGGATTTAAGCAGAACAGTGGAGGACAGAGGTTCTTGGAGATGTCTCATCCAAAAGGTCGCCATGAGTCAAGATCGACTTGAGGGCAGTTAACAACAATATGGCACAAAAAGAAAAAAAGTCAATAAAATGTTTTTGAAAACTCCTGAAATGTGAAAGATCACTGAAAAATGTATTAAGAGTCTTGTAATTTTGCCTAGGAGAAAGAAAGCATGAGTAAGAACAATATAAACAAACATTTACATCTGTAAATTGGTGGTAGTGAAGGAAGAGAATAGACCACTGGAGTGCAGGAGAGAGAATTGGGGACCAGGATGCCATGAAGGACATAATGTCTGTGATTGAGAGAGCAGACAAAAAGATGCAGACAAAAACCTGGCACAGTAAAATGGATGCATTTGATCTGCCATTTATTTACAAGGCATTCCCTACAAAACTACCATCAAAACACAGACCAGAAAATTTCTGTCTTGGTCTGAATTTTGTAAATTATAGCTCTTGAGTTTCTCAATCCTATCATGGTGCAAAAACATAGACTTGAGACTGAATCTTTCTGGAGCCTCATGATTTTTATAAGGGATACCCCCAAACCATCATCAAACCATAAGTGTCCTCTGTGCTGACAGCTGTATTCTATGATTTGATATGGATTTTACTGGCACCCCTTGGGAAAGACATGAAGATTCATAAGGAAGATTCATGCCTTCCATTATAGTGATGCTAGCAAGTCCCTGGTATGTATTCCACCCACCCATCCACAATTGCTATGCACCAATGCAACCTTTAACCACACCATTGTTTTATGTCAATTCCATGATAACTCCTTGTTTTTCTGTTAAATTCTGTTGGCTATACCCTCAATAGCCACAGTTGGGAAAAGGGGTGTGAATAGTAGCCATTGTGTGACAAACAATGCCTCCTTCAGCAACTATTTTGTAGTTACATTTTTTTTTCAAAGTTAGAAATGTTCCCAGGTACCTAAAGTAGTTGGGGACCCCCCGGCGCCCATTTCATGTTAGAAGCATGTTAGAAGTTTAAAAATATTTTAAGCACCATCTATTATTTACCAAAACACTTAATAACATCATTCATTATATATCAAAACAGCCAATAGGTATTGTACAAAGATTTTTTAAAAAAATCCACAGCCCTATGGTCTCACAGTTCTAAATATGTGACATAATATGAAGGGGAAGGGAAGGGAAAATGAAAAAACTGAAGAAGCTGGGAGAAAAAGAAAGAGTTAATTTGGAAATGGGAACAAGTAGAAGTCACGTGGTACATCAAAAAAGAAAAAAAGGAGAAAAATGAATTTTTAATAATGCAAGATAGAAAAAGAGGATTTATGAAAAAAACAATGTGTTCTAAATATATGGAAATAAATGATCCTGTTGTAGAACTGTAAGGAAGACACTTTTTGAAGATGCTGAAGGGGAAGACTTTCTCTGTAGCCTGAGGTAATTTATAGCAGCAGTGGTTCTTAATCTTTTCTTGCATCACAGGACTGCCTGAGAATCTAATAAAAGCTATGGACCTTCGTCCTAAGAAAAATGAATCTTAACATAACTGTCAAAGTAGCAGAAAGGAAATCAAAGGTAAAATTGGTCTCCAGTGCATGGACTCCTCAAAGCCTATACATGGGTTTCTAGGGGTCCATAATATACAGATTAAGTGAGAGTATGCAGGTGTGTCTGGGATCACTTCCCAAGATGGCCAAGTGCCCAGTTTTACAGAAGATAGTCTAATTTTGAGGCATCAGAGAACTGCTCGTTGTGAAAGATTGTCCATTCTGAATCCAATTTAAAGATTGAAAATAATCAGCAGGAAAAATGAAGACCTGAATGTTGTCTGTTCACTCTGAGCAGTTAGAGAACAGCCTGGGTAGGCATCTCCTGGCCACCATCTCCTTCCCCGTGATGGAAAGGATGCTTTATTTAAAGTATACAATTGAAATAGTTAAAGAGTTGCCATATCTAGGATCAAACATTGATCAGAATGGAGACTGCAGTCAAGAAATAAGAAGAAGACTAGGAATGGGAAGGGCAGCTATGAAAGAACTGGAAAAGATACTGAAGAGCAAAGACATACAACTGAGCACTAAAGTCAGGCCATTGTATTCCCATTTACCATGTACAGATGTGAGAGCTGGACAGTGAAGAAAACAAACAGAAAGAAAATCAACTCATTTGAAATGTGGTGCTGGAGAAGAGTACTTAGGATACTATGGACAGCCAAGAAGACAATCAAATGGGTTCTTGAATAGATCAGACCAAGGCTCTCCTTGGAAGCAAAGATGATCAAGTTGAGACTATCATACTTTGACCACATAATGAAAAGGCATGGATCACTAGAAAAAAATGATAATGCTAGGAAAGGTAGAGGGTAGAAGAAAGAGAAGAAGACCACAAACCAGATGGATAGACTCAATTAGGGGGGTTATGTGCAAGGGCTTGTAGGATCTGGGCAAGGCAGTAGAAGATAGGGATTCTTGGAGATGTCTCATCCACAGGGTTGCCATGAGTCGGAAGTGACTTGAGGCCAGATAACACCAACAACAAAGAGGTGAAGATGCAATGAGACTTGAGGGAGAAATGGTGGTGCTGAGAAAAGAATGGCTTGGGGCACAACAAAAGTTACTGGGGGACAACTGGAGACATCTGAGTAACCACTTAATGGTGGTGACGGCATGAGAACCGGGACATCTCCATAGACTGTGTAGCTATGGGGTTCTTTTCTCTGAATATTGGAGAGTTTGGGGAAAGGAGTTGAACAATGACGAAGCATACATTAAAGTATCCTTAAAATCCTACACATACTGTAAAGATGAACTGAGAGTAACAGTAAGAGCTCAGTGTCAAAAACAACAGAAAGAACTGAGAAAGGTGATGTATGTTGATGGACAGGGAGGAAAGACTACAGCCTCAAAAAGTATTTTTGCCCCTATTGTGGAGTTTACATAAAAGAGGCACACTAGCTCATTGTGGGGAAAAGAAAAGAATCAGCAAGCTCAAATGGCCTTAGGAGGATCCCTGGTGGCGCAATGGTTAAATGCCTGTACTACAGCCATTGACTCATAGACTACAAGGTTGCGAGTTCAATACTAGCCAGGGCTCAGGCTAGACTCAGGCCTGCATCCTTCCGAGGTCGGTAAAATGAGTACCCAACTGTTGGGGGGCAATGAGCTTACAGTTGTAAACCGCTGAGACATCCCATAGTGCGATATGAAGTGGTATATAAATGAAGCTGCTTTACTTTGCTTTTGCTTTGCCTAACTGGCACAGATCAGAATAAAATAATCCAATATTTTACTATCAGTGAGTAAAATCCTGTAGAAACAGGTGATCCATCATTGACTGTTGCTATGGTTTCAGCCAGCTCTGTTTTGCAGGATGGTGTCTGGCAGGTTATACACCAGATACTTTCTGCCAACCTTTCCTCTTCTGTTGTAGCTAAGGCTAATTTTTATTAATTTACTTGAAATATGAGCATAAAATATCAATATATAGATATAAACACAAAACATAGAAATAAACATAAATATCCCACTGTATGACAAAACAGACTGTATCCAAAAGAAACCCTCAAAGAGAATCTACCTTTCAGCAGTCTAAAATATATATATATTTTCTTCCTTTCTAGTGTCTAATATTGAATTTTCATTATCCACAAAATAAGATATCAGGGATTCCATAGGAACTCTTGCCAATATTTATGTTGAAACCCACCTGATCTGGTAATATCAGCTGCCATATCTCAATAAATTTGGTTGCCCAAGTTTCTCCTCTATGAACTTTACACTTAGTTGTTATCTGTTCATTTAACTAGGGCTAAGCCTAATTTCCAACAACAATTTCTCAGCCATTACACCCAGTGTCTTCTCCTTTGTCTGTATTATGGGAGTGAGGAGCAATTCTTTTGGGAAAACATTGGGCCTCAGCAGACGGAGGCCCCCGAGACGCCGCGGGTCGGAGCGCCGCCGGAGTTCAGCCTCCGGACCGCGGCGCTCCTGCGGCGCATCTAAAAGGAGCACCAAATTGGCGCTCCTTTTAGATGTAAGGGAAAGTGCGCCCTAAAAGCGGCGGGCGCACTTTCCCTGGCTCAAACGGCGCAGCGCATGTGGACGCTGCGCCGTGAGGTCATCCCCGGTGCGCCGGCCGTGCGGACGGCCGGCGCTTCTGGGGGCGACCTCGGGGAGAGGAAGGGGTGCCGCTCGTGCGGCTGCCCCTCCTCTTCCCTGCCCGGAAGACGACTCTTTTAGTCGTCTGCCGAGGCCCATTGAAGCAGTTACCATTTTTATGACTCGCCCCAAACCCTTCTGTTTGGAGATACAGTGGTACCTCTACTTACGAATGCTTCTTCTACCGAAAAATTCGACTTACGAAAAGCGCCTCCCGAAAAAATTTGCTTCGACTTAAGAAAGCGTTCCAACTTACGAAATTGGCGTGAATGAGCTGCTCTCCAAATTTCGTGGCATGCCATTGGTTAGCGAAATCTAGCAAAGCAGCACTCTATTGGCTAGCGAAAGAGGAAGTGTTTGCCTAGCGAAATTCAGCTAGGCAGCACTGTTTGGGCTTGCGAAAGAGGAGAGGAAGTGTGGCTAGCGAAATTGGTGGCTTCTGAGATCCAGGAAGGTAGGACTTGTGGCTTTTGAACTCCAGGACTGTATTTTTGGCTTGTGATATTTGTGGCTTTTGATCTCCAGGACTGTATTTTTGGCTTCTGTGGCTTCTGATATTCAGGACTGTATTTTTGGCTTGTGATATTTTTGTGATAATTTTTGTGATATTATACATTTGTATTGAGTTGTAGCTTGAATCTGGGGGCCTGGAATGGATTAGGGCATTTCAATGTTAAATTTGCTTCTACTTACGAAATTTTCTACTTACGAAATGGCTGTCGGAACTAATTAATTTTGTAAGTAGAGGTACCACTGTACTTATTGAATTTTGAAGGATTTAAAATGGCTTTCACAATAAAAATAGCCTCCTCCTTTGTAGCCCACTAGAGAGTCACCATTAGAGTGGACAACAATTAAATATTCACAGAAAAACCACACATGTATACAGAGTAGGAAAATTATTCCTCCAACAGCTTAAAAGAAAAGACAATGATTGAAAAAGCTTGTAAATATATGCATGCATGCATACATATGTATATGCATACTTATAGAAATTGTGTGAACATGGGCACAGAATAGGGGGCAGGAGGGTTCAAGTTCCTGCAAGACTAGGCTGTGGGTGCAAACCGTCTGAAAGAATCAGCATGCATACATATGTATATGCATACTTATAGAAATTGTGTGAACATGGGCACAGAATAGGGGGCAGGAGGGTTCAAGTTCCTGCAAAATTAGACCATCAAGGTTCCTATGTAATTGACCCCCCTCAGGAATTATCAATCAGAAGTGTACTAAATTATTTTTTTTTTTGCTATTGCTTGCTAATAACTCAGATTCTTACCAGGTTCAATTGGATGAGGAGGAGTGTTTCCATGCAATAAAGTCTGTGTTGTCATTATTTTGTAAAAACATACCTGCAAATAAAGTCAATAAGGGCCTGATAGCCAATGCTGTGTCCCCTTCTTTGCAAATGTTCCAGGGACCATGTGAGTAACGTTCCATGCAACCTTGGTTTTAAATCTGATCTATGGAAAAAGAGTTTTTACATTTTGATTTTTTCTATGTGCAAAAAAAAAAAAAAAAAAAAAAAAAAAAAAAAAAAAAGCAAGCAAGCAAGCAATCAAAAACCAGGTGGCGTTCTTTGAAAGTAGATCCAAAAGTTTAAAAGGTATTCCATCCTTCTAAGATGAGCAAGGGGAATGAGATGTTACTGGTGCAGTCTTATTTCTATCCAGTCAGTACTGAGCTCTACTGAGTTTAATGAGGATATTTCTTGTTGTTCAAGAAATTTTTGACTTATGGCAGCCCTACAGTGAACCTATCACAGGTTTTTCTTGGAAGAATTTGTTCAGAGGGGGTTTGCCATTGCCTTTCTCTGAAGCTGAGAGAGTGTGACTTGCCCATGTCACCTAGTGGATTTCCATGACTGAGCCGGGATTTGGACCCTGGTTTCCATAGTCCAGCACTCAAATCACTATGCCATGCTGGCTCTCCAATGTAAACATGGTGAAGAGTCAGCTAGGTTATTCAGACATACAATAATCAGGTGGGAGAGTGGAAACTTTAATGTTGTCAAGAAGTCTCTGTACTGCTACATCTGGAAAAAGCTAGGTGATGTATAGGTAAAACCCAGATAATTATAGTTTAAAAAAAGTTTTACCTTTGTTGGAGGTAGAAACTGTCATTTTTTTTCTTCCTTCTGTATGATTTTTAACATCTTTTGCGTGATGAAGAAGCCAGTGGAGCTTCAAAATCTAGCATTATGTGTTTTGTGCTTTTTAGTTGCCCATAAAGGAATGACTCTTTTGTCGACTTTGTATTTTGTTTCATCTTAACCAATCATAACACAGTAAGCACTTATTGCCTGTTACTCTTTCCCTTTTTGGTCAGTGAACAGATTAGTATAGAAAATAATTAATGGTAAAAACATTGTAGGCCTATATAGCATACACTTAAAGTTCTGCTTCATCAAATGTTCACAACTTTCAGCATTCTGTGATTTCATACTAGGAAACATCTATTTGATGGATGGAAGAAATAAATGATAATGTCATGCAAGCAACACAGAATTTGCAGTACTTTCATTTATATTAACCAAGATAGTAGTGTTTAAGCAGAGGTCAAAACAAAAATTTGCAAAGAAAAAAATGCCCCCAAAATGCTTTCTAGGGGTCCTAAAAAGGTAAAAAAACATGGCGAGAATACCCCCATGTTAAATGAGGCTGATTGGGGGCATTTGAGGGGAAACGTTGTTGTTTTTTTTTTTTTTTGAAAGAGCAGGTTCCTTTGCTTCCTCATTTCCTTTGCTTGTATATTTCACTTATCTATAAGAGTCTTATCAGTGTGACAAATATCACCCTTATTGGAAGTAAACAATTTGATGTAGTCAATGTGCACATTTTTTTGTGCACAACTAGCAAATATTTAAAATAAAAATAAAAATAGTCAATAGGTAATTGGATTCACATGTCACAATGCCGCAGGGTTCAGGGTACCCCTGGCTTATAGTCTAAAATGAGTGAACAAAGTATACACTGCCTGCTCATTCTCCCTGTGGTAAAAGCAACAGGCCATATATCTATGACTTGCTCATTGTGGGCTCATCTGAACCTGACATGTACTGGATTGTTGGTTTCTCATAAGGCAGAGAAAAGATCTAAGAACAAATGACAAGTTATTTCACTGGCTTCTTAGGGGAGATGCCAGATGTTGTGTTGTGTTCTGACATCACAATAAGCAAACCATGGATGCAAGGCCTGTTATTTGTTAACTGTTCCTGTTTGCAGTGGGATGTCACAATAAGCCAGAATTCTTGAGAGTTATCATGACTGATAAGTTCTTTAAAAGAACAAATACTTACTCATTTCCAGAGAGGAAAAACAAAGTTTACAGCACATTCTTGTGAGCCAGTTCATCTGTCTTCTACAGCAGTCTTTGGTAGAACCCAGATGAGATCATGAGTCATTCAAAATGTGAGCATCCAAGTGTCTTGTAACTGTTCCAGCATTCTTTCATCAGCATCCCAAATGACAACTGGAAAAACAACAAGCTGTTTTTCACTGGAAAGCCTTGTGAATTGACTTTTGGTATCAATCACTTCTGCTTTCTTGTTTCCAAAAGTGAACATGGCTCAGAATGTACTGTAACTGGATTACTGGCTTTTAGTGATTTTTCCTATTGCACCAACTGACTAACTGTTTAATAGAATAATTGACCATGCATGCTACAAGCCTACTAACTCAGCAAACAGATGTAATATGCAACCTCTTAGCAAGGATAGTCACATTCCTACTTTTATTCTATGCACATCCATATGCCAAGTTAAAATAACCTCTTCATAACTTTCCAAGTGGTCTTGAGAATATGATAGGCACAGTTTTCTTATTAGATTTGCAAGCTTGGAGTAGTCTACTAAAAACACATTTAATATGGCAATCAGTTTTTGCAAACAAATCCTGAGATATACTGCATATACTCATGTTTATGTCTAAAATTTTCAGTTCAAAACTTGACACTGAGTCAACTTATCCATGGTATTGTACTTTACTCTTTTTTTTTTTAAAGAAACCATACCCTGGTGAAAGACAAGAGTGTAATCTGTCCTGGAAGCACAGATCCAACCCCCCCTCTACTTTCTCATCCACATTACTGTGAGCACAAACAGCAATGCCTGCTGGAATTTTGTAAGTTCTTTGGCATTGTTTTCCTTTACTTCATCCTTTGCATCCTTTGTTACAGACTCCTAAGTTTTACCCTCAACATGGGTCATATCAAAACCCATAATTTTGGCCCCCAAACCTGGCCTTGACTTATACATGAGGTTGACTTATAGTTGAGTATATATGGTAGATAATCTACACAAGACCACCACTATGGAATACAGACTGCTCAGAACCTGTAATACAATATTGTACTATGTCCCCAACAGAGTTTAGAAAGCTTACTTTTTTGAACTATGGTTTCCAGAATCTCCTAGATATCTTGAATTCTGGGAGTTATCATAAAAAATGTAACATTTCCAAACTGGAAAAAAAACTATTCTCAATCTGTTCATATGGAACGAAGAGATATTTCCAAATGAAGAGTGATTATAATATGAAGAATGTTATTCCAAAATGAGAAAAATGTTGCATGGAAGATAATAAATACCTGTTAGTTAGAATTCCTCTGTTCACTTGTCAGTGGAATCACTAGGGTTAGTGTCAACTGGTGCAGATGCTCAGAAAGAGCTACCAAGCAGACTGTCCCTACCTCCCTTCCCTCCTGCTGCCTAACGTACCTGCCCCTGGCTGGTCACCCACCACCTGGCCAAACCACTGATGGGGGGCAGTGCTGCGGGCCCCCAACATCTTGTCCTGGATCTCATGTTGCTAGCTGCCCAACAGACACCCCAGACCCAGAACAGAAGGCACCCCCCCAGCAGCTGTTGATGGGAGGCGGTGCTGTGGCCTCCTGGCAGCCCATTCAAGGTCTGGCATGGCTGCTGGGTGAATGAGAAAGGGAGGCAACACCTTTTCTCACTTGTCCAGCATCTGGCACCTGTCCTATTGGGTGTACCACCCCACTGGATGTTCACACTTTCCCTGTGTAGTGTCACCTAGTGCTTGCCACACCCCTGGCATGGACTGTACTCCTGACGCCTCAAAGTCCCCTTGCCACTTGTGACTCCAAAATGAATGGAAACTGAATAGCAAGGGAGCTCATCCAGCCCATCACTAATTGCAATGCAGGGGGAGCAATTTTTGTCAGTAGATTGGGAGGAAATGGCTAAAAAATTGAATATTGGCATCTCTAACCATTTTGAAAAATGATTATCTGTAATTTCAGATACATGGTAATTAGGCAGTTGCATTCTGAGATTCCCAGAATGCATTAATACATACTGTCAGTCTACTGCTTGGCTCGAGGCAATGCAGAGAACTTCCATGTGGAAGAGTTCATGCTCTTAACTGTTTAAAGAAGGGGTGGG
This sequence comes from Phrynosoma blainvillii, assembly GCA_026167975.1. Classification (NCBI taxonomy): domain Eukaryota; kingdom Metazoa; phylum Chordata; class Lepidosauria; order Squamata; family Phrynosomatidae; genus Phrynosoma; species Phrynosoma blainvillii. Next base: position 79,735,489 of record JANUYF010000001.1, read on the forward strand.
TATTATGCAGCCTTCCAGAGGTTGTTGGACTTCAACTCCTATCATTCAGTGTAATTGGTCATGTTGTCTAGAGCTGTTACAAGCAGCTGTTCATTAATATTTGGAGGGCTGCATGATTCCCTTGAAAGTTACTTATTTGGATCACAACTGTAGGGGTGGGATTTTGAAGTAGTAGTATACAAAGTAACTTCCAAGCCCTGTACAGACTGGAAAAGTTCTGGTTGGAAATAATGTGTTAATATGTAATGGGATTCATATTGCTTATGTAATTGGGGTGTTGCCCCTTCAGTCTACTGTACCCTGCAAAATACTCCAAACCTCTACAGCAAACTTTGGGGGATCTGGGAAGTTGCAGAATGAACTTTGTTCCACTGACAGGAACTGTTCAATCAGCAGGAGCAGTTAATTTGATACAACTTTTAGTTTAAATGATAAGTTTCTTAAGTGATATTTTCTTTAATGATATTTTCTTCAAAGGAACAACATTTACTAACAGGCTGAAAGCCTGTTGGTTAATCCCAGCTAGAGTAAACCCACTGAACCAGTGGTTAAATGGTGAATGGTAACTCCAATTGATTCAATGGCTCTGTTCAAGTTGGGACTCAGGATAGGATTTAGTACATAATGTTCAGTCTTGCCCTTGTTACCCTTGGAACATTTTAATTGAAGATAGTCCGTCTTCATATCTTTTGATTGTTTTTTAATGGCACACATATATATTGATAATCTGAATGGAACACAGTTGCAGGTGCAAATTTAGGAGGCCAGTGATGTTCATTGGTACGTTGTACTCAGTAAACCCAACACAAATGGCAATCATACAGTGTGGGACTCTAGGCATGGTATCAGAATCCCCACCTGCCTGCTTGCCTTTCCATCCTACTCTTCAGTTTGAAGATCTGGTCTTCTCTCTCTCTAGAATTTAGTCATCAACCCATCAGAAGACATATGGTGAACACACAAGTGTAATAGTTAAATGTTCCTTAGATTTATTTCTAAACTTGATTGGATGAGGAGATGCTCATTATGCAGCTTGAGCTTCTTGATGTGAAAGTAGTGGAGAAATGTAATGTTTTCAAGGAAAATAATTAATGTTCCATGTACTCTTGTCTTGGAGCAGTAAAAAGTCACGCGTCTCCTTTGCAAGAACAACAAAGAGCAAGCTGTTTATAGTTCTCATCATTAACTGCAGAGGTTGAGGGAGGATATGATGAAATAGAACTAAGTGGTGGGAAGTATTGTGACACAGAAAATGAACACCAGGCCAAGTTCATTTAAAGCCTGCCCACCCCACCCCCAGAAGGAAAACACCTCAAACAAATAAAAAGCCCTTTAAAACAAAACAGTTCTGCCGAGTTGGATAAAACACCAGGAAAGAAGTGGAAATACACTTGTTCCTCCACATTCGCTGGGGTTAGGGGCACAGGACCCCTGTAAATGTGGGAAAACCACAAAAAACAAAACCACTATGTTTTTACGTGAGAGAACACCTCTCTAGGAATCTCCAGGCCCTCCAGTGCAACTCTGTAGCCAACATCTGCCAGACATTGACCATATAATTGTTCAAATGCCTAGTTGAGTGTTCTCTCTAGGAATCTCTAGGACAGTCCTTCAGTGTGACTTTTGGTTAAAGTTGACCATAGAGTTGCTCTTAAGGACCTAGATATTCCTAGAGATTACATATTAATAAAACCTGTGAATAATCAAATCTGCAAAAGTCAAAGCCGCAAATTCGGAGGGATAAGTGTACTCTTGTCTTCTGTGCATCAATTGAACCTGATTTGGAACACAGGATTATTCATATAGTGGGAGTTTAATCTCTCGCTGCTGCAGTTATCCCTTATCTTCCTTCAGAAAATCAAGTTGTTGTCTATTTAGAAAAGTAACTAAATTGTCTCTAATATGACATTGGAAATCATGTCCCAGCTGACTTCCTTCTTTTTTTAAATTAAAAATATATATACATTTATTGATTAAAATTACAAGACAATACATCTAAAACCTTTCATACATATACATACACACTTACTTATACTTACTTAATTTACTTAATTTTAACAATTGTAACATCTATAATACATACAATCATATTTCTTTATTCCTTTAATCTCTTAAAGAAAGAATAAATTTCTCATGAGAAGGAAAAAAAGGAAAAAAATCCACTAAATTCTTTCTTTGTCCATTCTTCTTCCTTATTCTCACCTGTTTCTTTCTCTATGTAACTTCCCCCTCACTCTCAATTCCTTTTCTTGCATTCTTCCCTCTTTCCTTAACTATTCATCCTATTACTTCTCTAACCTTTATTCCTTCTTAATTTCCTTTATCAACATCCTCCCTTCTCACTCATTCTATCCACCTATACTACATAGTCTTACTTTCTTCAACTTACTTATCCTTCTAATTATATCTCATCTTATTTTCCCCTTCATTCATTCTTTCAGTCTTTTAATCCCTCTCTGACCTTCTACTTATCTTCCTTGGGTTAATGGAGAAAATGTTATTTGCCCTTCTTTATCTTAAATTCCCTCCTTATATAGTATTCTTTATATTGCAGCTCAACTAGTTTTGAACCATTTGTGTTTCCCTATCTTCTTTAATATCTTATTCATAAATATAAATTTTCTCTAAATATTGTATCTTTGTACCATATAATCCTATTACCTTTTTCTTGAAAATTAACAATAGAGTTATCATTTGTATTGTTGGTGATTTTGTTTAAAATGTTTGCTTTTTAAAAAAATAATACATAACTTCTTATTCATTCTATAAATTTAAACTACGATCTGAACCATATCTAAAATTATGTTAATTAAGTCTATATTCCTGTAGTTTAGAAAGCTATTATTCCCAAATTCCCCCATTCGTTTTTTATATAATTTAGTATTGGTGACCATTCTTCATTGGAGTTTTCAATCAGATTATTTTTTAAGTAATTGGTAAGTCTGTCCATTTCGATTATATCATATAATTTCAATATCCATTCTCTAATGCTTGGTACATATTTTGATTTCCATTTTTGAACCAAAACTATTCTAGCTGTAGTAGTTAAATATAGAAGAATTTCCCCATAGTCTTTGTCCCTCTCTAGGAATCTCTAGGACAGTCCTTCAGTGTGGCTTTTGGTTCAAGATGACCATAGAGTTGCTCTTAAGGACCTAGATATTCCTAGAGATAACATATTAATAAAACCTGTGAATAATCAAATCTGCAAAAGTCAAAGCCGCAAATTCGGAGGGACAAGTGTACTGTTGTCTTCTGTGCATCAACTGAACCTGATTTGGAACACAGGATTATTCATATAGTGGGAGTTTAATCTCTCACTGCTGCAGTTATCCTTTATCTTCCTTCAGAAAATCAAGTTGCTGTCTATTTAGAAAAGTAACTAAATTGTCTCTTATATGACATTGGAAATCATGTTCTAGCTGACTTCCTTCTTCAGTGTTTTCTCTGTGCAGTTCTGAAGTGTGGTGGACAGAATGAGATTGTGTGGTTTATGGTGATTACCTATATTGAACCATTTCAAAAGGGTACCCTCTTTCTACCACTAAATTATAACAACAACCATATATTAACTAGGCCTCTATGTAAGGCTTTGTAATCGAATCCTAAATGATTTTTTGACTATCTAAACAGCACGGTGTGCAATACATGGTTGGTTCAAAGCAAACCAGTACCAATGATTGAAGTATAAGACCTCTTAGAGACCTCTTACAAACTTTTATGTCACCAGAAAGGGATTGGGTGTTCAAATGTCATGAGGTATCTATCTTGCAGGCATTTTATTCTTCCACTGAAATTACCCTCAAGTTTGCTGCCCAGTTAGAGTACAGTTAGGATTCAAATGCTTGCAGATAGAAGCAGCAGCACCCACACACTTATTCATGCACTCTATATTTTTAAAAGTACACTTCAAACAAGTGTTCACCTCCTGTTGGTGTCATATATTGGTTTCCTGTTGATGTTGTATGCATGTAATGTGTGTGATTTTTTTGAATAATGCACAACAGTCATATCCAACTGACAACAGCAGAAATGGGGTTCTGCATTCAAAACCATTATGCAAGTGGTAGCACTTTAACATTCAAAAGAGCAGTGGGCCAATGCTTTTGGCACATTGTGCATGCACATTGCTTATGTACATTATGCATTATATGATACCATGCATATTGCAATAGATTATAACAGCTATACATATTCAATTCATTGTGTTGCTGTCCTGTATAGGAGAAGCAGAACATAGCTATGTTGGCAAATGTTTATGCTATACTGCAGGATCTCAGCTATAACGTGAATTAACCCTCACTTACCCTATTTATTAGGCTCACCATCCTTTTAATACTTACTACTGATGCTGGCTTATGTATAGTTAACAAATGTTTTTATGTTTCTGATTTTTTATTGGAATGATTTATGGCTTGGTTATATTATACTGTGATTTATTTTGGTTTTCATGGCCTTTTCTCTGTGGCTGTAATCCTATACAGATTTACCTGGAAGTAACTGCCATTGAAAGCCAGCATGGTGTAGTGGCCTATGACCCTGGAGCCCAGAGTTGGATTCCCTGCTCATCCATGAAAACTCATTGGGTTATCTTGGGTGAGTCACACACTCTCAGTCCCAGAAAACCCCATGATAACTTGGAAGCAACTTGAAGGCACATAAAAACAACTGGCATTGAACTCAATGGGATTTGTTTTGAACAAATTTGTATAGAGCACTAGTTCTCAAACCTTTTACTCTTGTGATCCCCTTTACATCTACATGTAGACATCATGCCCCCCCCACCTGACATAGTATATGAATAAAAATGTTTTGTTTAGTCTGTGTATTTTCATCTGCACATTCATGTATATCCATATTTCAATATTTTATAAGGAAATAATATCATTCAAATTAGAACAGCAGTACAACACATGTGTAAATTATATATATTGTCTCACACAGCCACACTCACTCACAAATGCTCACAGATATAGCCATGCTCTTTCTTCTGTGTTTAATTGCTCTAGGTTATTCTGGAGATGTTTTATTTCATACTGTAATTTTCCATTCTTTGAAGTTTCCCCTAATTTTGATTCCAATTAGAACAGCAGTACAACACATGTGTAAATTATATATATTTTCTCACATAGTCACACTCACTCACAAATGCTCACAGATATAGCCATGCTCTTTCACTCTTTCTTTCTTTCACTCTCACACAGACTCATCTATTCTCACATGTACAATCACACAGAAGCATTTATTCTCTTGTGTATATGCTAGTATATACAACTGCATATGCGAACATGTAAAAAAAATGGATGGAGTGTGCCTGAGTTTGTATGTGTGTGAGAGAAAGAAAGAATTTGTGTGTGAGATTAAGTGTAAATGAACATATCTGTGGAAGAGAGAATCAGAAAAGTACTCTCCTAACCTTTGTAAGGGGCATGATGGCTCAAGTGGTTAAGACACTGACTATGTTGATTGGAAGATTGGCAGGTTGGCAGTTCGAGGCCCAGGTACCATGTGATGGGGCAAGTTCCCATCACTAGTCCCAGCTTCTGCCAACCTAGCAGTTCAAAAGCATGCAAATGCAAGTAGATAAATAGGTACCACTTTGGTAGGAAGGTAACAGTGTTCAGTGCAGTCATGCTGGCCACATGACCACCAGAGCAGTGCTTGGACAATGCTGGCTCTTTGGCTTAGTAATGGAAATGAGCACTGCCCCTATGGCTGGACATGACTTGACAACCCTGTCAATAGGGAATACTGTTACCTTGTTATTTTATTTGCTATCTCTTCTGTGTTTAATTGCTCTAGGTTATTCTGGAGATGTTTTATTTCATACTGTAATTTCCCCTTCTTTGAAGTTTCCCCTAATTTTGATTCCAAGATCTTCATTTGATTTATAATTTTTGTTGTCTCATCCTGTTTATTCTTTTTAATTCTGTGGTGAATTGTAGAAAAAGTCCTTTTATTGTTGCTTTGCTGGCATCCCAGATTGTTTTCATCTTTATGCCTGGTGTAATATTTTCTTTGAAATATAGTTCAATCTCTTTTTTCATTTTCTTAACAAATTCCTCTTCATTTAATAGATTTGAGTCCAACTTCAGGCTGAATTCTTTATTAGAGATATTTATTTCTATCACTAAAAGGTCGTGGTCTGAAAACATTTTTGGTTTAATATCCATCTTTATTACCTTTGGAAGAAGGTGTTTAGAGGTTACACCCAAATCTGTTCTTGATCTTGACTGGTGTACTTCAGAGAAGAAAGTAAAGCCTTCCTTTGAACCATATTTATGTGTCCAAATATCTTCTAATTTTTGTTCTTCAGTCAAGTAAAAAATGTTTTGGGGAGTCTCCCTTTGTTTGTTTTAATGTGTTTTTTTAAATATTCTGTCCCTTATTGGATTGATTACCTGATTGAAATCACACATTAACAACAAATTATTTTTATTGTTTTTAATTAAATATTTATTTAATTTTACATAAAATGCATCCCTTTTTCATGTGGGCCATAAATTACCACTACTAATAAAGGTGATCTGTAATTCTACTCCCACATGGTGTCTATCTTTATCACTAAATTTTTCTTTAGCTTGAAATTTCTTATTCACATACAGCATGACACCTCTCTGTTTCTTATCAATTGATGAGTAAAAGAGTTGCCCTAATTTGGAATTTCTCATATACTTAATATCTTTTTCTCTAATTTTTGTCTCTTGAAATGCAATTATGTCATATTATAATTTTTCTAATAAATGGAAGATTTGTCTTCTTTTATACAAGGTATTAATTCCTTTTATATTCCAGGAACTTAATGTAATTTTTATTTTTATTTTATTCCTTTCTTATGATTCCTCCAATTCTTTTTTCCTTTTTGTATAATTCTTTCTTTTCCAACCTATTATCAGAATTCCATATCTTCCTCTTCATTTATTGGTTCTTCTTCTTCTTCTTCTTCTTCTTCTTCTTCAAGTCTGCTTTCATCTCCTTTACCCAATTCGTCAAGATCATCTATGTCCAGTACTTCATCTCTCACTTCTTCTTCCATATCGATTATGTCATCTTCTTGTTTCTCTTGGGACTGGTGTAATTGTTGTGGTGGTAGATCTTCCTTTTTCTTCTTTGTGCTCTCCTTTTTATTGTTCTCCTTATTCTTTACATTTACTTTATTGTAAAATCCCTTTACTTTTTTTGATAGTGTTTATCTTATATCTTCTTTGATTATATGTTAAGGAAATCCCTTCCATTTTTTTCTCATCTGAAATTTATAGTTTTTTTCCTTAGTAGAGTAGTTAGAAATTTGTAATCCTGTCTTTTTTTGAAGGATTTGTTGGGGAATGTCTTTATAGATTTCGATTTTTGTTTCTTCAATAATCATTTTTTCATCATAGTTTCATTGGATTATTTTGTCTCTCAGCCTGGAGTTTGTGAGGCTTATGATTATATCTCGTGACACCCTTCTTTCTTTAGCATATGTAGAGTTCACTCTGAATATTTTTTCAATTTGTTCATCTATTGATTTTCCTGTGATGCCAATAAAGTTTGCTAGAGGTGGTACCAATTTTTCTATAAGTTGTTTCCATCAAGCCTCGTAGTTTAAGACACTTCTCTCTGTATCTCATCTCTTAGGTCAATATTCTTTTTGAATCCCTCTCCTGATCTTTCCTTTTTCAATTTGATTTTGCTTCTAATTCTTGTGTATGTTTCTTCACTGTATCTTTTTCTGATTTCATCTCATGCATTTCTTTGGCTGCATTCAGATAGTGGATTTCGTGACAGAAACCATGCAATAGGTCCCCAATGCAGCCTGAATTTTACTTGAATTCAGGAGAGGTAAGTTGCATTTTTATGCTTGTATGAAAATCTCCTTAGAATCATCCAAGCCATTGTATTCCCCATCACCATGTATGGATGTGAGAGCTGGACAGTTAAAAAAAAAAAGCAGATAAGAAGAAAATAAACTCTTTCGAAACGTGGTGCTGGAGGAGAGTGCTGAGAATACTATAGACAGCCAAAAAGACAAACAAATGGGTGTTTGATCAGATCAAGCCTGAAATCTCCCTGGAAGCCAAGACAATCAAATTGAGGCTGTTGTACTTTGGGCATATCATGAGAAGATACACCTTATTAGAAAAGACAATAATGCTAGGAAGGGTCAAAGGTAATAGAAAGAGAGGAAGACTGCATGCCAGATGGATGGACTCAACCAGGGAAGATATGGGACTGAGTTTGCATGACCTGAGCAGAGCAGTATAGGATAGGGAATCTTGGAGATGTCTCATCCATAGCATTGCCACAAGTTGGGGTTGACTTGAGGGCAATTAACAACAAACAATAATAATGTATATATTCTTTCAAAAAAGTCTCTCCTCTGGAAGTATTTGTCTGGTGACAGGTAAGGTACAAATAAGCTAAATTATTAATTTATCAATTAAATAAAAAGAGTCTTCCAAAACAGATTTGGAAATTGTGCATTGGTATTGAGCTGGACCTCCCAGTAATCCTTGTCATTGGCTGTATTCACTAGATCTGCTGGGAGATGCTGTCCAACACCTTCTGGAGGGCCACATAATTCCTACCTCTGCTCTAAAGAAACCATTTCTGGGGTTGGGTGGGTAAATTTAAAGCATAGAGCTTTTAGGATGATCATGTTTTAGGGGAAAAAGTATTTTTTAAAAAACATACAGTGCATGCTCCTTTGTTTCTTTTTTGGCATATAGTGCTCCCAAAGAGAAATAATCGTTCACTCTTAGAGCCCATGCTATATAACAGGAAAACATATTGTACATTCAATTCCAGAGTGAATGCTGGTCCAATATTTTCTAGAATAAACTTAGCACCACCTAAATCAGGGGTCGGCAAGTTCCCCTTACCTGGGGCCAGTCTGGGGATCCCCTGGTCTTCTGCAGGCCGATGGTGTGTGTGTGGGAGGAAATGGTGATGCGTGTGTATTTGCTCGTGCATGCGCAATACTTCCGGAATACTGTGCATGTGCAAGCGAGCCGTGGCTGCCATTTTGGGAAACAAAACCAGCAGTGGCGGGGGGTGGCTGGGGCTGGTCCAAAGGCCTCGGGGGGCTGGACCCGGCCCGCGGGCCATAGGTTGCCGACCCCTGACCTAAATATTCATTCATATGAGTGCTTTCAGCACCCAAAGGTGAGTCTGAGGGAACATGGTATATATCAAGTGGAATAATTTTGTCACTTCACTTGAACTCAGTTTTTTGTGTCTGCATTTATTTTTTTCCTGAAAAGCATACTGTTTTATGACACATTTATAATTAGCTGCTATTCCCTCTTGTATAACTTGTACCACAGTCAGTCATCAAATCTCCATGAAAATGTTTTTCTGATGAAAGGAAACACTGCCTTTTACTTAGAGTAAGAAAAGCTAAAACAGGTTTTAATTGCCTTGCCCTTCCTCAGAGAAGGAATGGCTAAAAAACAGGATATACTGAGTATCTTTTTCATTTACACAGTTATAGAATACTTTGATACCACTTGAACTGCCACGACTCTCCCCATACAAGCTTGAGATCTGTAGTTTTATGAAGTATCTAGAATTGTCAACCAAAGAGCTCTAGTTCCTCACCAAACTATAGATCCCACGATTCTGTCAGGTGAAGCTATGACGGTTAAAGTTTGAAAGCACACAACAAAGAGTGCTATAATTTTACAGTGTGAAAAAGACCTTGGCCATTGGCTACTATATACCAAAGCTATGGAACCTATTGCATGAGCTTTTAAATTGGCAGCAGCCTGATGGGATGTAGCCGGGACCTGGGATGGAGGCAGGAATTATCACATTGTAATTCACCACCAAATCCACCGAGTGACTGCAACCTGGGTCCCAGCCACACTCAACTGGCCCTTTTTTGAAAATGAAAGCTCCTGACTCTGAAAACTGGCTGGCTGAGCGTGGCTGGGACCCGGGCTGCAGCCGCCCAGTGGATTCAGTGGTAAATTACAATGCGATAATTCCCATTTCCGTCCCAGGTTCTGCTGCATCCCGTTGGGCTGCTGCCAATTTAAATGCTCATGTGATAAGCTCCTCAATCATATCTTGGTTCACTTGCTAAAATTGTTCTGATTATTGTAAATTAATTCAGACGTTGATAACTATTGCATGACAAATAAGCCAGCTATTCTGTTGTCATAAATGGCCCAGTAAGAAAGTGATTGTTCAGAATTAGAAAACCAGAACTGTGCAAGACAATATGGGTCAATGTGTGTTGATGTTGCTTAATCTGAACCATGAATAATGTTTGGAGTGGAAACTCCACCTAGTACAAATGTGTTTATTCTTTGTACTGATGTGAAGAAAATATAGAATCTTAACAGAGACATTTTCTGAGGATTTTGATTCATTATTATTTTAAAAAATACATAAAGGTTTTTGTCCTAACAGAAAATTACTCTGCGGGCAGGGTCTGTTTAAGGATCAAAAGCAAAAGGATTGCTTCCAATGACCAAAGATATGTGCTCGGTAACTCCCTGTCCCACCCATGACTTCCTGACCCTTGCTGCTATTTCCTTCAGCCTACCCACACACCACACATGGGCTCAGCTTCCCCTCCTTTGTCTTCCTTTATCTCAGGGCTTGCCAAAACGTCTAGGAGAACCAAACATTACAAACTTAAATCAATCTCATGACTCAGAGGTACATTTGCAAAATGTGGCTGTGTTGATTTTGAATATCTTTTTGTGTCTGTGGAGTATAGGATACAGCCTGTCCTTTTTACAATACCAGTTGCAAATTCTACAAAGAAACCACAAAAGTGTTGCTACTTTGAATAATTTCCCCTAGTTTCTTGGAATTGATCTAGATCTGAGAATTAGAACGCCAGAGACCACCATCACCACTACTACCTGAATGCTCATCCTGCATGGCCCATCTCACCACTTTTACAAATAGTTGTTGGCAACTTGTTCCTTGCAGAAAATGCAGCCCTTTTGAGGGTAGACTGGGGGCTAGTTATGTATGGTGGTTGTGGCTGTTTTGTGGGCTGTTGTTTAAATGCTACATACTTCAGATTGTGGGAAGGTATATGTAATGGGACATACTCATGCTTCTGTTGTATCTGTTGATTTAGTGTAAAAGCTGGTAGATTGGAATTGATAAGTATCACTGACTACTGTGTTTTGTGAAGAGAAAGTGTTTATTAAGGAAATTACATGTCTGATAGATAGAGAAGGATGGGGTCTCTCGACTACACGACTAATACAAAATGACTACAAGAAGAGGAGTGAGAGGAAATGAAGAAGTCAGACCCGAGAATATCAGTCTTCAGGCAAGGCAGCTACAGATTGGAGAGGACAAAGAGGGAGGGGATATTCTGGGGAACTGAAACAGCTTCTCTGTTCCTGCAGCCCTTCTGCCCCAATGTCTCTTTAAGAACATTGTTGGCTTGCACAAATGTAGTGGCACATTGCCAATTCTAACAGCATCCTGGACAGAATGGTGACACTTTTAAATAGAAAATTCCCATATAAATCCTCATGTTCAGCATAAATTGAATACTGAATACATGGATGGATAAGAACATGTGTGAACAGTTGACCACAAGAATTATCTCAATCTGTTATAGGAAAATCAGTTGAAAGGACTCACAGCCAAGCTAGATGCTATGCCAGGTATGTTTATAGCTTTACATGGCTATTTTTTAAAAAGAAGGTGTCATTTTCAGGGATGGATCAGAGGTCATATTGCAGAACAGAAAAGCACATACCCTGGTACTGTGCTATGGTAGCTCTCTTCCCATGATGGATAGAAATTTGTAGATGCTTCACTGTCCAGTTTTCACAACCATACATAGGAATGGGAAATATGATGGCATGGACAAGCCTACATTTAGTATTCAATGATATATCTTGACACTTCAGGATATTATCTAGTAAAGTTCCTTCATGGCAGCCCTTCCAAGTCCTAGACTTCTAATGATTTTTTGACTGTAGTCTCCATTCTAATTAATGATTGAGCCAAGGTATAGAAAATCTTCAACTATTTCCCATTCTTCACCATCTATTTTAAAGTTATGTAAATCATCTGTGGCCATTATTTTTATTTTCTTAATGTTTAGCTGTAAGCCAGCCTTTGCACTTTCTTCCTTGACTTTCTTCAGTAATTGTTCCAAGTCATTACTATTTTCTGTTAGTAGTATGGTGTTATACTATTTTAAACTGTTGATCCTCCAGCTTCCCATTTTCATGCTTCCTCCAAGTCTAATTGTGCTTTATGTATGATACTACATCAAGTTTTAGGATAAATTTGTGCACCCTAGTCAGAAGAGATTGAGAGCTACAAGAAGAGTGAGTGAGAGCTCATGGGAGTTGCCATCCAGCAATATTTGCAGAGCCACAAATTGTCCATGTCTATTGTAAGAGTTGCTTAGGGGACCATATGTATTCATGTAATCTTGAAATAATGCCTTCGTTGTTATAATAACATGGTTGTTATGGTTGGTTGAGCATGATATATGAGATTTCAGCTACAGTACATGCAGTGATGGATGGTATACATTTTCAGAAAAACTTAGAGGAGGGCTGACTTGAAAGTTCCCATGTAGCTCCCAGGCCATGCTTGCTGTATTGGTGGATATATAAGTCCAACAACATCACAAGTTCCAATCCCTGATTTAGGAAAAGTGTTTCTTCCATTTAATGCTGACATCTGAATTTAGGACAGGAAGCTGTGATGCAAAGACTCCCTAAGAGTGATGGTACCCTTGAGTCATCCTGAGTCCCAGTTTGATGAGATGGTAGAACATACATCAAATAAGCAAACAAAATAAACAATTTCATTCCCAGGCTGGGCAGAAAGTAAATACTTTTTTTGCAATTTATATTCTAGATTTGCTAGATTTTTAATCCCTTGATTTAAAAAAAGTATGTATAGGAAATCAGAGGCATCCAATGAAAATGCAGCCTCTGTGAGAATGTGTTTGATAAAGCTGGGTTGTTTGTGCAATGCAGAAAAGTGTTAGTTTTAAAAACAACCATGCTTAATTTCAAGATGATATCTGCTGCCCATCTGGAGTGAACCATGCTCTTTGTTTTATATGCATGCCCATTCATGGTTGCTATATGTACACATACACAGCCCCTCCTTCTCTTCATGTCTGCTACACCGATAGTAAGAACAATCCAAAGCTTAACTGTAGTCTAAGCCACATTTCCTCCCTTGAGTGCTAAACTATAGCAAGCTGCAATCATTAAAGCAGTGTAGGGAAAAAAAATCATTCTTGGCTTTGTCTGAGCCCTCTTGTCAAAGTTAGTCTACAATCTCTGTGTTGGATGGAAACTATTTCCTTTCCACAAGCTCTAAAGTTGCAGACAAGGTTTCCTGCTTTCCTGTTAATGCCTCCACCTACCCAGACAGCTTTGACACTTTTGACTTACTGATCAGTTATTTTCTACCACAGCTCTTCCAAAAAAAGTTTGTATGCCATAGTAACAGCTGACTAAGCAGTAAAACATGCCCTGTATATGAAGGAAGCAAATGTGGGACACCCTCTTCAACAACTGACAAATGTTCTTGGTCTCAAATGTTTCAGGGGTTACGGTTACATATGTAATCTTTGCCAGATGGACAAGCCAGTGTCTCACTGTGGTCACAAGGAATAGTTATGCCCTATTCTTAGTCCTACAACTAGAAGGAGAATATATATGGGCTGCTAAGAGAGCACAAGGCTCATCCTTAGTTATATTTTTTTTTATTGCTTGACTCAGCTTGAACCATGGCAATGTGAATGTTGTTCACCATGGGTTCTGTTTCATATTGGAAATGTTCTTTGATGTAGTGGTATTATGAGTTTCACATTAGAGCTTCACATTGTTATGGAAGCCACCTTAGGTCCTATCCTGGGAGAAATTTATTAAGTAAATAAATAAATCATAGCTCACTACAATTTATTGCAGTGGTCATGGCCCCAGGATCTACATGTCCTTCATAGCAGTCTTAGGGCCTTTGCAGACTGCCAGAAATAGTGCAAATTGAGTCCACTTTAACTGTCCTGTCTCAGTGCTAGGGAATCATAGTATCATGCTGAGCAAATGTTACCCACCATGGACAGCCCAAGCCAATCAACTGTTTCTCCTACCTCAGCAGTAAAATGTACAGTCAAGGCCTTATTAAAAAAAAATGAGATTCCACTCAGAATTACAACACAAGCTTCAGATGTATGAAACTCAAAGCTTAAGCCAAGACCCTTTCTAGTTAAGGAGACAGTAACACTGAGGAAAGCCTTTACCTGAATACAAGACAGAAAAGTACATCATAAGCCATGGTTTGTGTTAACCATGGATTCTTGCTTAAGCCACACATTACATGAAAGACACTGATCAAATCATGGATTGTCATCCCCATTTCTGGTTTATTCTGGTATGATTCTTTCCCAGTCCTTTTTCTGATACTGTTTAAAAGTGAACAACTGGGGAAATTGGTGAAGGACAGCACATGATAATGCACTATCATAACAAGTCATACTTTGTAAAATATAGCCTTTGTAAAACAATATCAGACTATGGCTTCAAAGTATGGTTTGCAGTTTGTTAATAGATCAGGGCTTGCTTGCAGAGGTATGTTTGAAGATCACAAGCCAGATTTTAGTAAACTAACACAATGGTTTATCATGATGTGCAAATATAGTCATTTTGATATCAACTCTGAGGACATCAACTTTAATACCAACTTAATACCAATTTGCTCCTCTGGGTGAGTACAGGGAGTAAAGCTAGAGGAGTTAGGATGGAGTAGGGTTAAATATCCAAGTGATCATTAAAATGCTGGAATAAGTATGTGTGTTTGACCCAATTTCCATGGTGGTGAACCTTGTCTGGGTAATTCACCTCTATCATTATTGCTAGGTTTTGGTTTTCATTGTAATCCATCTCTACCCTGAAAAGTAAACCAAACTCCAGTTAGTGTTAGTTTTACATTAAAAGGTTCTCAGTTCTGGGATACCTTACTTCAGTCTCCATCACACTTTACTCAGATTTAAATGGCAAAACATTCCTGTTGCCTCCCAGATAGTTTCAACAACACTCATCCCCAGCCATGTGTGCCCTCTGTGGAAGGCTGAGCTACAGTTTCATCAACATTTACAGTTAATTGTTGACCACCAAGCCAGACCATGGAAAAGAAAGATGTGATTGTTTTAATTAGCACATCATGAGTATGGTATTTCCTAATCTTATCTGAGGAGGTGATTCTGGCAAGTTTAGCAAAATCAGTGTTTGTATGAAATAACTATCCTTTGAGTAGCATTTGCTATTTAATGCTGCATTGATCACCTGAGTGTTTAGCAATATATGCATGAAGATGTTATAAAATTTACTTGTGTAGATATGTTTATTTAGATTGTTTCCCACATGCTTGCCTCTTCCATGTGTGAGGCTTATCTACAGTACTCAGGTCACTGTCTGGGGATTGTTTGTGTCATTTTAAGCCACCAGTTGAGCTTCATGACATGCAAATAGTGGAGACAAAGGACAAGGGAAGAAAAAAGCAATTCCTACTTAAAATGGTAGCCACAAAGGCTAGAGTGAATCTCTAGGAAGTTTATCACATGGGGAAAATTGTAAGTTTAAATGAGTAAGAACCTGCAATGATCCAGCATATTAAGCACAATTGCACAAATATTTTTTCACATAACGTTGTGCGTAAATCACATAGAATCTGACAAGAGAGTGACATGAACCAACAAATAGACATTTTCAGGAAAATATTGTGAATTCATTTCTGTTTCATTTACGATATCGCTTTTTGTGCAATTGCTATAGTGTGAAAGCTACTTGCGGGATTCTCCCCATTTTTTACTTGTTACTAGATTTCCCATGGTTCTTTGGGTTGAGTTTACTTCCAGTGCTACTTTGGTGTGCCAAGGGGGACACAGCCTTTTATGCTTCAGGAACAGCTGCTGGGGCAAAAGCAGGGACACACATAGAAAAAGCTTGCTTCTCCCTCGCGCACCCCTCTCTGTGTGAATGTCTCTCCTCCTCCAGCCTTCCTCATTAGCTGGGGCTCTTAAAGGGGCAGCTTCTGAGGGAAGGCAGGAATGCAGCGAGAGTGCAAGAGAAGTTTTTTTTTCTAGCTTTCCTAGTTGTTTTGTTCTTTTTACTTAGGTTGGATACTATTTCTTGGAAAGTAAGGGACAGTAAAGTACATTTTTATAAAGAAAACTGAGTAAATAAAATTGGTTATTTCTCTGGATGATTTCTAGTGACACAATTACTTCTTCTGTGTGCACGCACAAAAAATCATCAATGGGATTTGTCTGCATCTGTGTGAAAACCAAATGCACTTTCTACCTACTTTCTCACATTAGTAATGAGCTTTTAACATGTTAGTGTGCTCTGTGTGTGAAAATCATTCGTACATTTGTGCACTTTTCCAGGATACAGACACTTTAATCATTTTTGGGATGGAAGCACATAGTTCCCTGTGTGATAAACTCCTAGGTTGTGACCTGGTCACCATACGGCCATGCCAGGGCTGCTCAATGGAAAAGAGAAGGCTTGACAGTTATCACATTGTTGCATTCTTATCAATATAAAGTAGGCCTGAGTCAGACAATCCCTTTGAAGCTCATGCAACTGATATACTAGGGATAAGGATACAAATAGCGCTGTGCCCTTTCGTGTCTGATGGGAGTGTCAGTCTGACCTGGGCTGAAACTGAGATCAACAAATAACTCTAGTGCTCTAGAGTGTATGGTTAATGTCACTGTACTGAAGTAATTTGAGTGCTTTGCCAGGTACCACTATTTGTGCCAGACTATTTGAGTATTTGGTCCACTGACAAGTTCATGTGTAAGCTACTTGGCCAACCTCTTCTATGAATAGAGTTTGGAAAATCTCCCTCCCTCCTTCTCTTCTTGTCTACAGAATGCTGCAATGATCATGATTACTGCCATGTTGGCTGGGAGATGTCTGGGAGTGGTATTCCAAACATTTTCCAAGTTCTGGTTTTGAAGGGATGGTGGTAAATGCTGCAGCTGCAGGATGTGGTGTGCTACTGGAGAAGGATTTTCCCACTTGGCTTTGGTCTAAGATTGCCATATTATGTGTTTACTTGGATTCTGGGCCTGTTTATCTGGAAACCCTCTCATGCTTGTCCACAATCAGCCAACATGGACACAGCTTCTGCCCTCGTGCCACCCATTGGCTGCTGATTGCTTTCAGCATCCTCCTTCTCTTCCCCCTTTTGAACTTCTTTCCCTCCACTCAAGTGTGGGAGTGAGAATCTCTTGTTTTTACCACCATGATTTTATCTACCTCCACGTGTTCTTTCATGGCTGAGAGAGAATGGGACAAGTTTCAGAGAACTGGTCAGACAGCTTACTGATGTTTATTGCCATCCCCTCACTCTTCTTCTATGTGTGTTCTTTCATCTCTACTAGATAAACACATTACCTTCAAGGTATCACTCTGATATCTGGGCTTCTAAGTTTGGCTTCCATCCCTCCATCTTAATTCCAACAGTATATTTGAGCACTGTTTCCTTTCCTCTTGGTATTTGTTCCCCTAAGTATGGAAAGCTTAAAACAAACAAACAAACAAACAAACAAACAAACAAACAAACAAACAGTATTTTATAGCACGACTGCAATCCTGCATGGCTCAATGTAGCATTGTAGTTGTTCATTCATAGCTATGCTATGCTAAGTCCTTTACCATCCTGGATCTATCATATTGCCACTTAAGTTCTGCCACATGGCCATTCATGCCTGAAAGAGAGTAGTGGGGAATCAAAGACATGTCGGGCTATGTCCCTATAGCCAGCTGCGAAGTGATTATGTCATCTGCTAAAGTCTTAAAGAAAAATTTAAAAAAGATAAAAAGAAAACAACTCATTTGAGATGTGGTGTTGAAGAAGAGTGCTGAGAATACAAGACAAACAAATAGGTCCTAAAACAATGGCCCATAGTATTCTCAGCACTCTTCTCCGGCACATCTCAAATGAGTTGGTTTTCTTTTTATTAAAGGATGGCAAATACATCGCTGGTATCCCGACATTTCTGTATCAATGAAATATTCCGTTAAATTAATTACTAATTCAACTGAATAGATGCAATACCATTTAAACTAGCCAAATTCTAAGGGCTTTTTCACACCACACAATTATAATATAATGATTCCACTTTAACTGTCATGGCTCCGCCCTACGAAATCCTGGGATTTGCAGTTTAGGAAGGGAATTTATTGTTCCACTGCCTCACCAAACTACAAACTCAAGGATTCCAGAGGAAACAGCCATGGCAGTTGAAGTGGAATCATAGTGCTATAACTGTGTAGTGTGAAATGGTCTGATTTAACTATTTTAAGATGGCAATATTTAGGATATGATTATAGACTGAATACACAGCTTTTTGGGCACACTGATCTTTGCAGCTGCTATGTGCTGTCAAATGGGCTAACATATGGTGGCCCTATCCTGGGGTTTTCTTGGCAATATTTATTCAGAGCATGTTTACTGTTGCCTTCCTCTAAGATTGAGAGAGTATGACCTGCACAAGATCACTCCATGGCAGAGCAGGAATTTGAATTCTGGTCTCCTAGAATCCTAGGTCAACACTCAAACTGCTAGAACAAGCTGGCTCATTAGTATTAGTGTATTTACTAAGCCCTCTGACCATTTTCATTGTATATAATAGTCTGAATCCTATTGGTTAGTCCCAGATAGAATGTGCGAGTATATATGTGCCTTCAAGATGCCTGTTGACTTATGGTGACCCCATGAATTTCATAGAGTTTTCTAATGCATGGAATACTCAGAGGTGGTTTTGCCAGTTCTTTTCTCTCAAATATAGCCTCCAGCACCAATGGCTGAATAGTCAACACCAAGATAAATCCCACTGATTCAATGGGTCTAATCTAATCTGGACTAACAACAGGATTCAGGCCAATATTTGTTTAGGAGTTAGTGGATGAAAATTCATTATCTATCTCACTCTCATTCACCCATAGCCTGACTCTTGCCCCGTGACATCACAAGAGCCCAATCCACTCAGTCTCATGTTCTCATATTCACCATCATTGAGGGAGAGAAGGCAAGCCAGCTCCATCAGGCCTAGCCTGAACAAGAAGAAGGGCCCTCCCTCCAGTCTATCTGCTTTGGTCCAGGCTTTAGAGAGAGAGAAGATCTGCTGGACTTATTCCCCTTCCCCACCACCATTCCCTTCTCCTTTTGTGTCTTGTCTTTTTAGATTGTAAGCCTGAGGGCAGGGAACTGTCTAATTAATCCATTTCTAAGCCGCTCTGATAGCCTTTTGGCTGAAGAGCAGGATATAAATAAATAAATAAATAAGTTCAAGTAATGAGAAGCTACTGATTTGACAACCCTAGTTCTTGATCATGTAGAAGCCCCCTTCAGACCTCCCTGCTCAGTACTAGAAAGTTGTGAGTGCAGACAGGGTTAGTGATTTTGGGCAGAGTTTGCATGTTTTGTGGATGACTTTTGTTTATCCATAATTCCTGAACAGGACTTAGATGAGATGCTTTAAAATTATTAGACAAATTCATAGAGGGTAAATCCAGAGGTTAGAAATTTGCATGCCCTTGCATGAGGGGATGAATAATTAGTTTTCTCCCCACTGTGGGAGCAAACACATATTCCTCTGCAGAATTCTCATACTTGAGCATCCTGAAATGTTGCAGACAAATTATCCTGTGGAGAAAAATATGTGTTTTGTGTGTAAAAAACCCATTTATACACAAAAATGTTTTTTTCCTCAGAATAATTCATTCAACATGTCACAACACTGAATACCAGGATAAAATTATGGAAAATTCTTTCTGATCTATTCTTTCTAACTGATAGTAACCCTTTTCTTTAAGCCTGGGAATGAAAATTGTGAATATTTCCATCCCTACATCTACATGAATGTTGCTCTAATCCCCCCAAATTTTATTCTTTTTTTCTCTTCCTCTTGGAGCCAGAAGGGCATTTCTCTCTCTCTAGTGTCATCAGTTGAGGCTACCTAGTTTTCCGGAAGGCACCAGATCTTGTCTGATCTTGGAAGCTAAGCAGGTTCAGCCCTGGGTTAGTATTTGGATGGGAGACTGCCAACGAATGCCAGGTGCTCTAGCATATATTTCAGAGGAAGGAACTGGCAAAACCACCTTTGAGTATTCTGTGAGGAAGAAAATCCTCTGAAATACATGGGGTTGCCAGAAGTTGACAGACTACTTGAAAGCTCATGCGCACATGCACACACACACACAGAGTTTTCCAAGGAACTGCCTAGCATTGTACTGTATCTTGAGGTAAAACCTGGTAACTCCATTGGAAACATAACTCTTGTAAACATAAATATGTGGTAGACATTGCTGAGACACTGATGTTCCTTTGATTCCCTGCTGCAACCTTTTTGTCCTTACATTTTCCTTCCTTTTGCAGCAAGCTGGGCACTTTTCTCTCTAGAGTCATGAATCCAGACTCCCTAGTTTTCCATGAAACTACCCTGCCATGCAGGATTTATCTTGAGGATAAAATCTGGTAACTCAGTTGTAAATTCAACTCTTGCATACATAAATATGTGACAGACACTGCTGAGACAGTGGCTAAGCCCATCTTTCTGAACAGCTGACAGGCTGAAGAAAACCTAGACAAAACAGAAGTGTGTGCTATCAGCGTCAATGCTGGGTTATTTATGGACATGTCAAACACTGAGGGCTTTCTCACACATGAGGCTTAAATAGACTGTAGTGGGAATGTAAAATGTATATTGGCACGCCATTCTTACCCTGCATTGTGCACATTCAGTTTAGAAATAGCTCTCTAGACTGTACTGCCCTCTCAGGCCCAGCTACATTCACATGCAGCACAACATAACAAAAGGCCTTCTTTTTTGTTAGGTTTAAAGACCTTTTATGGGAAGAAAACATCCTTCTTTTAGTACATGCAGCTATCTGGGGGCAAGTATAGGAGGCTGTGTGTGTTTGTCTGAGAGAGAGAAAGAAGAGGAAGAGAGAGGGAAGGAGGGAGCGCAAAGGTGCACAGCTAATATTAGACAGCATGAGGCAGCCACTTCAGGGGGTAAAAACTCCATCATCAAGTGGAAAGAAGTGGAAAATTGGAGGACAGACCTATGTGTGCAGCACCTTGCTTGCCCTGTGGCTCCTAAACCAGCCTGCCAACTTCAGACTCATAGAATCATAGAGCTGGAAGAGACCCCAAGGGCTATCCAGTCCAACCCCCTGCCATGCAGGAAGACACAATCAAAGTGATCCCGATAGATGGCAATCCAGCCTCTGTTTAAAATCCTCCAAAGGAGACTCCACTACACTTAGAGGCTTGTATTCCACTGTCAAACAGCTCTTAACCTCAGGAAGTTCTTTCTAATGTTTAGAAGGCATCTCTTTTCCTATAGTTTAAGTGCATTGCTCTCTGTCCTAGTCTCTGGAGCAGCAAAAAACAAGCTTGCTCCATCCTCAATATGACATCCCTTCAAATATTTAAACGTGGCTGTCTTGACTCCTCTTAGCCACCTTTTCCTGAGACTCCCTAAGTGCTTCTTACAGAGCATGGTTTCCAGACCTTTCACCCGTTTGGTTGACCTCTTCTGGACATATTCCAGCTTCTCAACATTATTCTTGAATTGTGGTACTCAGAACATTATTCCAGGTGAGGTCTGACCAAAACAGAATAGAGTAGTACTATTACTTCCCTCGATCTAGACACTATACTCCCATTGATGCAGTCTAGAATCACATTGGCTTTTTAGCTGCCACATCACACTGTTGAGTCATGTCCAGCTTGTGGTCTACTGAGACTCCTAGATCCCTTTCACATGTACTGTTGTCAAGCCAAATATGACCCATTCTATATCTGAAAACATTCAGGGGTAGCTGTGTTGGCCATTTAGCAAATTCAAACAAAAATCTATCAGTGATACCTTTATTGGCCAACGAAAATGCACAATATACTTGTTGCAAGCTTTTGAAGCTCCATGGGCTTCTTAATCAGGCAAGACGTTACAAGCCAAACAGGAGAAAAACAATTGGAAATGTTAATCAGATGCCTACATGTTGTTTCAGTCTTTAGTTAAGATGGTATATGGTGGGGAGGATATCTTTTGCAGGCAGGCTCCCCCTCTTTCAGGCCCTGTATATTCCAATATTCTTAAGTTGTTACTTGCAAATTCATTTAACATGCTTTCCGTTATCTTTTTAGTTTAAAATACCGGTATTAAAAACGTGTTGTTGTTTTTAAATATTCCTATTATTTTTCCAGCATCTCACTGGATTTCAGAGGTGCTGTGCTAAATCCAAAAAAAAAAAAAAAGGGGGGGGGAAGTAGGTGTCTGTGTTTGTTTAAACTTTTAAAGACATTTAAAGTCTGAGGGTGAAAAATACACTTGTTTCATTTTAAACAAGAACGCAGACCCAGAGATTTAAAAGGTGCACCCTGCCAACTTTTTCTTTGTGTGGGGTATGGGAGGAAGAAAAAGGAAATCAAGAGATGAAAAGTGCAATATCTAATTGGAAAGAAACTGTGTTTTGAATGGGACATAACTCTTGGTAAATGTGCTGCTAAAGCATTGGGATGATTTAGCAAAAACACAGCTGGCAGGACCATGTCACAAAACTGTTCCTTCTTGAATTATCAGTTTCATGATTTTTTGGCTGAATTTCTATTTCTCCATACATGTAATTGGTGTAGAACCAGATATTCCCCTTTTAGAAGAGGAGGAAGTTGTGTTTAATTTAACAGGACCTGGAGACTTGGGTTGGAGGAAGACCTTGAATATTTTCTAGTACATTTAAAAATACGGAAATGGAGGGGGGGGGGAGAGACAGTGCTTAAGGGAAAAGCAAAAGGAAGGTATCATTTGTGTTTTCCCCTCATAAGCAAACAATAATAATGATTGCAATGAATTATTTTTAGGCTAATGGAAAACTCTTGAGGTGAATTGTCCTAAGGTAAAGATTGAGGAAAAGGAGGAATCTATAGATGTTCCCAAAAATAATGAAGTTGTACAATAGTTGGAGGCAATGTAATTAGTCTTACAGTTCCCTCTTTTTATTATAATAAAATTATTGGCTGCTTTCTTATGTTAGAGAAGCAGAAAAGTATTTAGGAAAGTAGTATTATAGAAAATATGATGCAAATATAATAAGAGAGCCAAAAAAAGTTCCTAACTTTTTCCCCTATACTGAGTTTGAACATTGTTTCAACGCACAAGCCTACTAGTGTATGAGCAAAGCCAAGACATACCACATTTTTCTAATTATGGTCTCTAGAGGAATAGCACTTTCAATGTCATTGATTCCAGTGGGGAAATTGGGTTACATTCAGTTGTTATTCCCAACTTGAGTAGACCCTTTAAATCAATGGGAGTGTGGCAAGAGTCTCAAATCTGAGGGGGAAAACATGATACAGTGGGTCCTTATAATCCCCTGGGGTTTGGTTCCATGCCTCCCATGGATACCAAAATCTGGATGCTCAAGTCGCATTAAATGCAAAGGCATAATAAATTGGTGTCCCTTGTATAAAATGGCAAAATCAAAGTTTGTTGTTTGGAGTTTATACATTTTGAATATTTTCAAGCAGTGGATGCTTGAATCTGTGGATAAAGAATCCATGGATATGGAGGGCCGACTGTATAAATACACAAAACAGTACAGAAATACAATACTAGTTGAGGCAAAACAATTGAATTTAGACCATTAAAGCCTCTGCTTAAATCCCTCCCACTGACATTACTGTTGCATAAAAATACTTAAAGTAGATTAGAATGTGCATTGGCTGAATTGTCTAGTGATGGTACTTAAAGTACACTCATTCCTTCAGATTTACAGCTTTGACTTTTGCAGATTTGATTATTCATGGATTTTATTGATATGTTCTCTCTAGGAATATCTAGGTCCTCCAGAGCAACTCTGTAGTCAACTATAACCAAAAGTTACACTGAAGGATCTAGAGATTCCTAGAGAGAATACTCCACTAGGCATTTGTAGCTCCTCCAATGCAATACTGTGGTCAATGTCTGGCAGATGTTGACCACAGAGTTGCACTGGAGGACTTTGAGATTCCTAGAGAGGTGTTCTCTTAGATAAAAACATAGGGTTTTTGTTATCTGCGGTTTTTCCACATTCACAGAGGTCCTATGCCCCTAGCCCCAGTGAATGTGGAGGGACGAGTGTATATCCAGACTTTGGAAAAGGTTACTTTTGGATTACAAGTCCCATAATCCACATGGCTGCTGCCCTTGCTGGAGTTTCAAGGAGTTATAGTTCAAAAATATAAGTTTTCTATGTTGTAGATAAATCTCACAAAATAATGGCCAACTGACTAGCAATTGGATGTGTGGTACATTCTAAGCACCTTGGTCAATCTTCCCCAATCCATCAGATCCTCCATTTTCTCCAAGTTGAGCACTGTTCTCCTTTTCAGAGATGACTGAGGCAAAGAAAGTGTTAAGTAGTTGTGCTTTGACTGTCCTCTGTTAGCAGTTCTCTGGGGCCAAAACTAACGAAATGAATTCCAACAGGGAGAAATGTAGGATAGTACCTTGGGCAGTAAAAATGAAATACACAGATATAGGATGGGAGACACCTGGTTTGACATGTACATGTGAAAGAGATCTAGGAGATAGTGGACCACAGGCTGAACATGAGTCAGCAATGTGATGCAGCAGCTAAGAAAGACAGTGCAATTCTAGGCTGCATCAGTAGGAGTATAGAGCCTAGATCAGGGGTAGGCAACCTTTCTCCTTTAAGGGCCGAGGGACTTCAGCTCCCAGAAGCATCAGCCATATTGGCCAATAGTCCCATGTTGGCCAATAGCTCCTGGGATTCTGGGAGCTGAAGTCCCTCGGCCCTTAAAGGGGAAAGGTTGCCTACCCCTGGCCTAGATCAAGGGAAGTAATAGTACCACTCTATCTGCTTTGGTCAGATCTTACTGAAATACTGTGTCTAGTTCTGAGCACTAGAATTCAAGAAGGATGTGGACAATCTACAGCATGTCCAGAAGCAGGTGACCAAAATGGCGAAAGGTCTATAAACCATGCCCTATGAGGAGTGGCTTAGGGATCTGGCTTGGGGAAGAGAGAGTTAAGGAGTGACATGATAGCCATGTTTAAATATTTGAAGGGATCTCATATTTAGAATGGAGCAAGTCTGTTTTCTGTTGCTCCAGAGACTAAGGACATTATCACACGGGGAGTCGCGGGGAGAAAGTGGAAATAAACAGGCACGAGCGGAAGTCTTTAATTTACGGGATTTGTCCCGTTCCGCCTCGTCTGATAACTAAATTCGAATTTAAAAGGGGGTTAATTCGAACGAAAACCTGATCTTTTCATTTTCGGGATTTTTGGGGATTTGAAAAGATCAGGTTTTTGTTCGAATTAACCCCCTTTTAAATTCGAATTTAGTTATCAGATGAGGCGGAACGGGACAAATCCCATAAATTAAAGTCTTCCGCTTGTCCGGTTTATTTTCAGTTTTCGGCAGCGGATCCCCGTGTGATAACATCCTAAGACAGAGAGCAAATGGATTGAAACTACAGAAAAAGAGATCCCACCTAAACATTAGGAAGAACTTCCTGATGGTAGGAGTAGTTCAACAGTGGAACATACTGCATCAGAGCATTGTGGAGACTCCTTCTTTGGAGGTGTTTAAACAGAGGCAGGATGGCTAACTGTCAGGAGTGCTTGGATTGTGTATTCCTGCATGGTAGTGGGTTGAACTGGATGATCTTGTGATCTCTTCCAACTTTATGATTCTATAAGTCTGTGTACTGGACTGCAACTCCTAGCATCCTCCTCCACTAGCATGTCTATGGGCTGTGCTGTCTGGGAGTGATGGTAGGTATTATTCAACATATCTGGAAGGTACTAGTTCAGAGAAGGCTACCTTTGGATAGTCAATGCACCTAGGAATCTTGGCGGTTTAAGATGAACTCTTGTGTGTGTTTCAGTGGTTCCATAATTGTTCAGTGTAGTACTGACTGTGTAATAAGAGATGTAGAAACTCATTTTATGTTGAGCTCTGAGTACTGATTCAGCCCTTCCCTATAGCCTGTGTTAACATACCTGGTGGTCATCCAAGTTGCAGACAACAATAACTCTGTGTCTTTCTTCTAAGATTGCTCAGCTCAGAGCCTGACATGCATATAAAATAACATCCAGAAAAAATAAGAAGTAGCCAACAACATCAATTCTGAAAAGATTCTTTTTAATAAAAATAAAAGAGTTGCTCTCCAAGATAATCGTGAGTGTCCTGTAAAATAATTATAAAGGAAGTATAGGGCTCCATATGAAATCCAAGGAAAACAGTTGCCATTGTTTTCCTGCTAACAATGAGTAAGACCAAAGGAAACAAGAATATGAACACTATCATGTGTATTAGAGAACAAAGCTTAAAATGTTACTAATGTTACATTTCAGGTGAGCATTAAGAAGAACTATATGCTGATCTGGGAATTGTGTGGGGATGTAACACCATCAGCTCAATTCATTAGAGAGAGATGCTGTGCTGCTAATGAAAAAAAAAAAAAGAGATGATTTTCTTCTGAACTGCTTTCAGTATTTGGAAGTTTTAAATAATTTTCTTAAATGCTTAAGCATATATATACTCTAAGTGGGTTTATCTAAAGCAGTAATTTGTTGCAATGGCAACTTACAGATAATCAACAGTGTACTACTGCAACAGTCTACTTTAAGAATAGAGGTTAAGCTAGTTTATTTCTATATATTGTCAATAATCTGCACACATGCAAAGACCTACCAAATTCTAGCATATGTGAAGATTTTCTGTCATACTGTTAGACTGTCAGTTTTGCTTTCTCTTGTTCGTTGTTTTTCAAAAATGTAAACTTATTTCCATAACACTGATAAAGTAATTCATGGTTTTTGTAAGGTCTTGTCAAAAATAAATTGACAAAAAACTCGCCTATCTGCACTAGCCCAGTTTAATAGGTACAGCTATTTCAAGTATGGAGAGGCTCATGCTGTACTGGCCTGCCATATAACAATTAAAGAAGAGGT
Source organism: Phrynosoma blainvillii (assembly GCA_026167975.1). Taxonomy (NCBI): domain Eukaryota; kingdom Metazoa; phylum Chordata; class Lepidosauria; order Squamata; family Phrynosomatidae; genus Phrynosoma; species Phrynosoma blainvillii. The sequence continues at coordinate 79,762,466 of JANUYF010000001.1, forward strand.
GTCTGTCCAGCGGGGGGAAAACAACAACCTTAATTCAGTGCCACAAACCTGAACATCAGGTTGGGGAAGGTGGCCATAAATCATGTAAACCAATCTTTGAAGTAGAACAGAATGTAGGTATCATATATATTTTTAGAAAGCTAAAAGTGAAATAGGGGCAGAGCAGTTCCATCTTAGCTCAAAAAATTAAAGAAAAAACAAGCAAGCAAATGTCCATATGTATCACAGTTATATGACTCTACCCATGACATTATGGATATCAAATTCATACTTGGAAATAGCCAGTTACAAGCACAGAATCAGGCAGATGTTTATAATGCTTTAAATATATAGGTATATGTACTTCAGTTAACGAAGTAGATATGTTCCAGTTTACAACTTTTTTAACAGAGAAATTGATATCAGAGGTAGAAATAACACAGGAACAATAAGTGTACTTTCCTACACCATAAAAAAGAAGAGCAATTCCACCATTTTTAAAAAATTCAAAGTTAACAATATGCACATGTGGTAGAATTTAAAGATATAGCCATGTTAGTCTGTAGAACCAGTATGTAGAGAGATCTTGTAGCACCTTTGAGACTAACTGAAAGAAAGAAGTTGGCAGCATGAGCTTTCGTAGACTTCACCCTAGGAAGTAGAGGAAGTAGACTGAAGTCTACGAAAGTTCATACTTTCAATTTCTTTCTTTCAGTTAGTCTCAAAGGTGCTACAAGATCTCTCTACAATATGCACATGTGACAGGAAACAACTAGGCCAGGTATGCCTTGAATAAGTAAATAGAAACATTTTAAACCTTCTAGAGGCCATCTGAAAGTTTCTTCCAAAATGCATCCAGGAATGATTTTTGTCTTTCACCATCCTCCATTTTCATTACAGTTTCCATTCTGGTGGCCAAGGTTATTGATGTGTGCCAGAGATGCAAGCTTATCTGCTTTGTCCTTTTTCTTTTTGCACAGTAAAGGCTTCTGGAGGCAGCTGTTGTAAGCAGGCAAACAAGCCTACAATAGTATTAGCTAGAGTGGAATCTCATTTTCCCAGCTCAAGCTTTGTTTATTAAATTGTTTACTGAAGGCATGCCACTGTAACTCAATACCAGAAGTCTATGTTTCTCCAACTATCCTTCACCATCCTCCCAATGCTAGTGCTGCTAAAGAGCTTCCAACTAGAGAGCGAATGAAGAGGGAAATGGCTGGTCAGGTGTAAAAAGAAAAGATCTTTGTCAGAGGCTTTTAAGACTGAGGTTTGCCTGTACCCACAAGCATGGCTGCTATGCGTGTAATGAATGAACCACAAGGGTACAGAGAAGCATGGCTTTTGTAGGCGCCAGAGGTGGTACAGCTGTGAAGTAATGTCACAGAATTATTTTGCAAAGCTGTCAGTGAAGGAAAAAAAATCTGTATCTGTGCCAAATTTTTCTGTGGTATACTAATGCACCTTCACTGAAATCTCATGCCTTTGTGCTACATAGAGCCAGCAGCCAGGGTGTCCCCCCCAAAAAAAACAGAGATTCAGTGGAATTTTGGAAGATTAGGAACACTTGCAATTTACTGCAATGAAGTCCTAAAAGTAAAATATGGATTCATGAACATGCACAAACACAGACCCAAAAATAATATAAAGGATGTCAAAACATGCAAACTGCATACACTCCTTTTTTCTTTCTTTCACTTTTATCATGAAATACCCAGAAACAAGTAGATAAAATTTTGCCCAAGGGTCAAGCTATAGAACTATCCTGCTATGCTGATATGCAGTTGCTGAAGCAAGGCAAATTCTTCTTCTTCTTCTTCTTCTTCTTCTTCTTCTTCTTCTTCTTCTTCTTCTTCTTCTTCAAAAAAAAAAAAAAAAAGACTGATAAACCTATCAGTTACACTGGTAGGTGTCTTCTTGTTCTTGAGATGATCTTGGACAGAAGCCTGTGATAGATCCATGTAATACAGTGGATAGAGAATCTGTCCCAATGCGATACCTTCCAGGCATGTTGGACTATAATTCTCATCACCCTCAGCCAGCATGGTCTGGAGAAAATTTGGCTAGAGCAGAGGTTGACAAAGTATGGCCATGGGCCATGGGCCCTTAGGACCACAAAGTGTTATTTTGGGGGCCAGCGTTTTGTTGCTTTTTGCTGTAAACGGACTCAAAGTCTGTCCCCCAAACAACCCACAAATGTGGTGGTTTGCTTTCCCCAATCTTCCACAGCCTCCAGCCCTCCAAGAAACCCTGAAAAAGAGAGAGAAAACAGTCCCAATCAGCCAAAATGGCAATATTTCACTGTACCAAAATAAGGTGGTACAGCCTGCTATGTGGACATAAACAAGCAGAGGGAATGGCCCCCTACATCCACCTTGCTCAGTCCAGATTAGAGGTAGGGAGAAACTGTGAGATCCTCTTATAAATATTGGCTTGCAACTCTCAATAGTTATAACCAGCATAGCCAATGATGCAGAATGCTGGAAGATGTAGCCCAACAACATCTGGAGGGCCAGAAGATTCCCTCACTGGATTAGAGTGTTGGACTGTGGAGTTTGTCACACGGGGTTTATCCCATGCAGAAATGTCATTAAAAATGGGAAAATCCCACAAAAGTGGGATCATTTTCACACAACGTCAGGCATTGACAAACACAGAAAATGGACAAATCCCACAAAAGCGGGATCGTTTTCACATGATGTCAGGGCCATTGAGCATTAACGTGAAAATAACCTGCACAGAGAGTGGACAAAATTGGACACTTTTTACTTTCAGGAGAATCCCAAAAATAAAAACCAGCTGATTTTGTTTACTTTCTGTGCGGGTTATTTTCACATTAATGCTCAATGCCCCCAATATGTCTGAAAATGATCCTGCTTTTGCAGGATTTTTCTGGGATTTAAATCCCATTTCTGCATGGGATTTAGGCATTTAGCCTCCCATTTGATAAACTCCTATGACGATGAGACCTACATTCAGAACTTCAGTCAGCCCTGATCACTCCATGACCTGGCAGCAGTAATTCCTAGCCAACCTGTCCCATCTTACAGGACAGTTGTGAGGACAGTGATTTTTGAAGGGGGATCCTGCTCTCCAATCCCAGTAGCTGGATCAAGACAAAAAAAAACCTGGTAAATTAAACTAATTTGTGCATGTTATTCCTTTACGAGCTGGGTCAGAATAATCCTGGAAGCTGCAAAGCCTTCTTCTACATTAGGAATGGAAATCACATGGCTCTCCAGACATTTTTGGACTGCATCTCCCAATAGCCATAGATGTTGTAGCAAATGAAGAGGAACGCTAGGAGTCCAACAATTTATAGAGGGACAGACAATTCTCAGCCCTCTTCTATATGCTGATGACTTCTAGCTGGATTAAGAGACTTGTTTTTATTATGTTTAATGGTCATATGACTATCTGGATCTTATTTTGAAGACTTTTCTGCTTTCTATTTCATGGGCAATTTAAATTTTTACTATGTAATAAACATATAAATGAGTAAGTAAACATATATTCAGAAAAGCAATCCCCATCCAATAATTCCTTGACTAAAATAAGGTTTGGATGCCCAAAATTGCATCTAACAGTTATTTTGTTTCATGCTTCTCAGTCTCAGCATGAATTCCCTCTTGGTGACTTCATAATCATTTCCAGGAAAAAAAGAAGGTAGTGATGTCACACTCAAGGGATTGTGGCTTGTGGTGGGAAATAAACAGCAGGAAGAGATGAATACTTAATAAACAGTCTCTGAGTCTCAGTTTTCATCCAAATGTCCTTAGTTATATGCAACGACAACAGTGAGGAATATAGAAATTCACAATATGGAAGCAGGGTGTTTATGGAGCACCCTTTATGTTCATTGTTCACTGAGGTGCCAGCTGCTTTCAAATGTTTTCATTTTAAATGTTTATGTGTGAATGATGTACAGTGTGCAACTATAAAGTCTTGACAAAGTTACGATGATGGCTTTTGATGATGGGTGGATCTTCAGTTGAGACCCACATCTTTATCAGAATTTTTCATTTAACATCCTTTTCCATGTAGAGAGAAGATTTGGAAATAAGAAAAGAAAATATAAATGTGCTAAGCCTGATTTACTTCATGTGCTTTCACCCTTACTAGATTATTTCTGAGAAAGTATTTCAAAAAGTTTTTCTCATTTTGAGACTAACCCTATAGAATCCTTGATTTTGCTATTTAGGGAGAGGTATTTGGAATGCTCAGCCAGAGAGTTCTAGTTTCTCACTAAACTACAAACCCCAGGATTCCATATGCTGTAGTTGTGACAGTTGAAGCAGACTCAGGGGGGTTGCAGACTGCCAGAAATAGTGTGAATTCAGTCCACTTTTAGGGTTAGGGTTAGTGCTAGGGAATCATGGGAACTGTTATTTTTCTGAGACATTGAGCCTTCTCTATCAGACAACTCTGATGCCACAATAAAATACAGTTCCCATGGTTCCCTAACTCTAACCCTAACCCTAAAAGTGGACTGAATTCACACTATTTCTGGCAGTCTGCAACCCCCCTCAGTGTAGTGTGGAAGGGCTCCATATTGAAGAAGAATACGCACAACATGCTCATAAAGGTGAGATGTACAAATTTTGTTTAACATAAATTATTAAACTATAGGAATGAATTCTTCTGATATTTTTGAATGAAATCCTTAGTGTTAGAGAGCTGACACAAGTTTTACATTGTTGTTTGTTGTTATGAGCCTTCAAGTCGACTCATCTCATGGAGACCACATCATAGGATTTTCTTGGCAACATTTATTCAGAGGAGGTCATCCTTTTAATCTGAGAGAATATGACTTGCCTGAGGTCATCCAATGGGTTTCCATGGATGAGCAGGAATTAGAACCCTGGTCTCCCAGAGTCCTGGTCCAGCATTCAAATCATTACACCACACTTGCTCAATTATCATACTAGTGAATGGGAAAGCAATAGCCATTTATGATTTTCCCCAAGATGAGCAAGCCTTCATTTTATGTTACCAAGTTACCAAGACCTGGATGAATGAGGCAGGTGGACTTAACCTGTCTCATAGAATCCAGTCCAACCCCCCTGCCATGCAGGAACTTACAGTCAAAGTACTCCCGAAAGATGGCCATCCAGCCCCTGTTTAAATACCTCCAAAGAAGTAGACTCACCACACTCCGAGGCAGTGTATCCCACTGTCAAACCACTCTTACCATCAGAAAGTTCTTTCTAATGTCAAGATGGAATCCTCTTCCACCCTTGCATAATTTGTAGTGTGAACTGTAAGCCTGCTAAAGCCTACCTGAAATTTTATTACAGTCACCCCTCTGTTGTCGCAGACTTGAAGTCCACAATTATTCACAGAGCCCCATTGGCTAAAATGGCATGTGCATAGGAGCCAATGGGGCTTGAATATATGCGAGTTTCCATTTTTGTTGGGAGGGGTCCGGAACAGATCCCCTGTGAAAATGGAGGGGTGACTGTACATTTTGGGGCCCAAGGGAAGGCTGGGGAAGCCTTTACTGGCTTACGGTGGCTTCTTCACAACACTCTTTTTTAATGAAATTCATTTGCATCCATTCTGACTAGGGCATTATTTTAATTGTTGATACTATCTGCAACGTTTGCTACTCCATCGCTTGGATATTGTTGTGATTCTCCTGGCAGATGACTTTACTCTGGGATGATGGATGTGGATGGAGGAGTTTGCTTTGTAGACTGTTCTTCATGTTCTCCCACATATGAGTTAAGGTGGGTGGAGCGTTTTCCAATAGAGATGTCTGAATGTAGAATTTTCTATTGAGGAAGATTTGTTGGGCTTCTTCTTTCATAGGTTTTAGCCAGCACTTTTTCATATGGCTTTTTGGAAGGTAGATGAATGAATGACATCTTTGATCTTCCTTACAGGTTTTAATCATTTATCATTGTTATTAGTTCTGTGCTATTGTCATGTTATTATGACAGTTTAAATGTAACTTGCTTTTCTTTTGATGTAAGTTGCTTGTAGATCATTTATGGAAAGATCATTTATGGCATGGAAAGATAGTGTGTGTTTCAGATAAATAAATTAAAGTAGTTTTTAGTCTATAACCAGCTTATTCTTTGTTTCCTCTCACAATGATAGAATGTCAGGGGAAACACAACTAGGTCAGTGTTCTCTCCAAATACAACCAACCTGGAGAGCCTATATAAAAAGTCTCTGATCATATCAGGAGCTGACCATGTATGGATCTCCAAATTAAAATGGGAAAGTACAGGAATAAAATCTGGGACTTTCTAGTCTTTTTAATCACTCTGGATGAGCCCTATGAGTTTTTGTAATCAGGACAGGAGAGGAAAAAAACTTCATTTTCAGCATCTTAATGAAAACCTTCCCTCTTTCGTTGTCAGGACTAGATCCAGTTTCTTCAGATTCATTTTATTTTTCCTCATAGCTTGACAGCCAAGTCGTCAAAGTGCTTCCAAATTGCCTTCCTGAAAGGTGGTAGAAAAGTGTAAATGATTGATAGGTAAGTCTGTAGTGAGATATTGTAATGCATAAGGAGGAGCAAGTCTTCTGTATCTGCATTATTTATTGACTCAATGAGTTCTCCTTGACAGTATAAATTGTACTAGTTCTTAAAGGCTGCTACAGCAAGAGTTGCTGATCAGCATAACTTTTAACCTAGGCCTCAGTCAACGGAGCTCATTTCATTAGTGGTGTTAAAATGAAACCACATGTGCATTCAATTACAAAGGACGTTTTCACACTAGACCCACTAAGCCGCCTGGAGCCGACCGTGCTGCTCATTCCAGAATGGCTCCGGCGGCGGCAACTTAATTCCTTTTTAAAAAAGGAATTACCTTGCCGCGGCTGATGCCGGAGGACGTTCGGAGTTAGCGCTGGATCGGCCGGAGTGAGGCCGGACTTGCTGCGACGTGAGTGTGAACACACGGAGCAAGGAGCCGGACTGACGCAGGGATGGCACCGGAAGGGGCGGGGTTTGCTGCGACGTGAGTGTGAACACACTGGAAAAGGAGCCGGACTGGGGCCGGAGGGAGGTAGGATTGCGTCCTCCTAAAGTCCCGTGTGAAAATGCCCAATGTAAGGAAATAGTAGCAAGAACACACCTTCTGGTCCTGCCCACCCCCCCCCCGAATATGACACAGTAGTCTTTTTTCAGGGTCTGGGGTAAATGGGATTGATACATGTTCAAGATCTGCACCTGTCAGGATTATATTACTCTTCCATTCTTAGACAAATTGCATTTTCCAGCTTTTTTTCAAAGGGGAAAAAGTGAGGAAGACAAGGAAAGAAGCAGGAAGGTGATAGCTTTGACAGTGATGTCACAAAGATAACCTGTTACAGAGTAAATATTTACAGTCCCATGGCAGGTTGGAAACACCCCAGTAACTTCCTTTAGAGTTCCAACTATTTCTGCTTCAGGAGCCTACTGGTGTATAAATGGGAGTTTCCCCACCACTGTAGCTTTCTCCCCTTATGCAAAGGACCTTTATCCCATCATTGGCAGTTTTGCCCTTCCAGTATAGTATCCTGGACCACTGCCTTCACTATTTGGGGACATCTTCTAATTATCCAAAAAGGCTCTTCAGGGACAGGACTCTTGTTGTGTGCCTTCAAGTCATTTCCAACTTCTGGCACAACCCTATCACACTTTTCTTGGCAAGATTTGTTCAGAGTAGGGTTGCCTTTGTCTTCCTCTGAGACAGTGTGACTGGCCCAAGATCAACCAGTGGGTTTTCATGTACAAGTGGGGATTTGAACCCTGGCCTCCAGAGCTCAAACCACTACAATATGCTAAAACAATGTTGACAAAGGACGCTGTAGTGCAGGGGTAGTCAACCTTTCCCCTTTAAGGGCCGAGGGACTTCAGCTCCCAGAATCCCAGAAGCTATTGGCCAACATGGGACTATTGGCTAACATGGCTGAGGCTTCGGGTAGCTGAAGTCCCTCGGCCCTTAAAGGGGAAAGGTTGCCTACCCCTGCTGTAGTGGGAAGGAGCAAGTTGGAAAGCCCTGTTGCATGAGCAAACTATACTGTCATGACTTTGGATTCAAATCCTAATCTGTTATCAAATTCAAATGTCTTGCTTTAGAGGTGGAAAACTTGGCAGGTATGGGGTCCTGGGTGCTCTTGCTAGCAGTTTGTTTTTCATGACTATAACTCCATTTCTTTCCAGTAAATATTTCAATTGGTCTTTTCCAAAATCTTGCCATCTTTTCACCAATTTAAGAAACGCAGGAAGGGCAGTTATTTGGTACAGCAAACCAGGGTCAGATCTAGATTCCATCTTGTACACACAACAATTTATTCTTTATATCTTGCAAAGAAAATTAACGTTATTTGAAGCCAGCACTTATTTAGAACATGGTAATATATTAAATATAGTCTTAATATTGGGATCAAATAGTATTCTTATTGAAGTAATTGGTGGTCAACTCTGGAGATTAGGTTTTGAATCCCTGCTCATGGAAACTCACTGGGTGACTTTGGGCAAGTCACACTCTATTAGCCTCAAAGAAGGCAATGCAATCCCCCTCTGAACAAATCTTGCAAGAAAACCCCATGATAGGTTCAGCTTAGGATCACTATAAGTTGTAAATTACTTGCTGTCACACAACAACAACAACAACTACAAGTGTAAGTAAAAATTTGGTCTTTCATTCCCATAGAAATTGGTCAATACATTTTGAAATAAATGTGTAACAAATTCAGCATACATTTTGAATAGATAGAACACTCACAAATTCCTTTTTTTAAAAAATAATAATAATTAAGACTTCTTTCCTGCCTCATCATTTCTTGGGTTAGGTTTTTCTTTTCCCTTGAGCAGAAACAAAAGTAATTTTTTTCACATTCTGTTTTTTATTTGTGATTTAATTTATTTTTTTCTCTTCCTCTCCATATGGAGCATAGTTAAATTAGGGGGAGAAACACACTTGAAAGAAGAAAGACTTGGAAAGAGTTTGTGTTTTTCCAAGAGTCTGGTACAGCTGTTAATTTGTGGAAAACCTCAGTGGAAAGTAAGCAAGATGGCAGCATCATTTTACATGAGAATTCGGAAATGGGCTGATTCCAGTCCTTGGCTGACTCTGTGACTTGGGTTTCAGTGCCAATGCTTCAAGTAGTGTCATGTCATTTTACAGATAATGTTGATGCAGCTGTGGGGGACTCTGATGTTCTTCTTTAATGTGGCATTTTTGCTGCACACTCAAAGTAAAATCTCATTGATTTGTGATGTTTGTCTTTGCTCAATAGATTATGATGAATGTGATTGAGAAAAACTGAAAATAAGCTTTCTTTTTCTTGTTTATAGAAACATGTTTTATCCAAACCTCAAAAAGTCATGAACTTTGGCAAAGTTTTAAGCTGAATTTGAACTTAGTAGCTCAGGGAAATTCTCAGCATGACTCTAACATGCACTTTAACCCCCCCTAAAAAAAAACCTGCACCCAGAATTTGGCCTGCCTCCACTCCCATGTTACCCTTTTACTTACAGATCTGTGTCCAACCCAAATACTTGCAGAAAAAGATAACAAAAACAATGTCTCTGAGATTTGGGAACACTGTAGAGTTCTGTATAAATACCAAGTAGGCTTGATCAAGTAGTTGATGACATTAATCAAAGACCTTTGATTAATTAAAAAGGTGCTTTCAGTTGTTTTGAACACAAGTACATACCATCTGATGACTGGAAAGTAGCTTCTTAGAAACTCATTCACAGAGGAGGGGAGGCTTCTTCTGAGATGAAGTGATGTATATAGGTAATAAGTCAAGGTCAGGGAGCATGTGGTCCTCCAGATATTATTGGACTACAACTCTCTTGATCCTCAACCAGAGCAGCCAGTAGTGAGGGTTCAAGGAGTTCAACAAGATCTGGAAGGCTATACATTCTTCATCTTTGATCTGAAAACAATGCTTTTTGTTTTACTTATACCCAAATTTACAGATTTCAATTAATCAGCTAAAACTCACATGATTAATTGGCTACAATTTCTCTAATGCAACAATATCTATCAGCAGCAGGAGCAGCCTCCACTTCAAATTCTCCATCAGTTCCAATACCAATATGAACTGAAAATAATGCTTTATTTTCAGAGATTGTTCAAAGGTGCCAGAAAGTTCAGTAGCAATTATAGAAACATGTGCAACTTCTTCAGTTTAGATTTTTTTTTCTTTACAGCTGGACATAATTATGTTTTAATGACAAAAGAAACCACTAAAGGAAAAAAAAAGAAGAGGAGGAGAAGAAGAGGATGCTTCTTAGTGTGAAAGCTTTGACACATGCAAACAATTTGCTTTCTTGCAAAATGGTAAGAAGTAAATGGAAATGTGTTATTTGGAAAGAGAGGAAGAGAAGGGAAGGACACACAGACAGAGACTGGGAACTCAAAGAGAAAGGAGTTGGAGTTGAAAGCCGGCATAAAACAATTGAAGGTCCAGCACCTATATCACCACTGTGGCATGGGCAAGATAGTTTCTTCCCTATGAATGGATCTGATTAAGCTCTAGTAACTTCTAAGAACAGACTCACATAGGATGTGTTGATCACATGAAAGTGCTATGATCAATTTATGGTTATCACCTATATGGTTCAAGCCCAGATTATCTGAAGGACTGTATTTTCTAAAATGGGCCTACCCACATTTTGAGATTCTGAGTAGGTCCTATACTCTTCCCCCCAACCTTTGCAGATAGGAACACAGGACAGGGCCTTCTTGGTGGGCGCTTCTAGGCTCTGGAATTCCCTTCTGAGAGCAGTTAGGCTGACACCCACCTTGCTATCTTTCCCGAGGGAGGTGAAGAGATTTATTTTGTTTTATTTTGGCAGGATTTTGAAGACTGACTGCTGCAGGGGACTGGGCCTTCCAGAATAGTGCTGTACTGTCCATATGTGTTTTGTTTATTTGTCAATTTTAATAGTAATTTTTTTAAACTGGTTTAATTTTGTGGATATTTAATGATATTTTAAACATTCATATTGCATATATAGTTTAGCGATGTCTCTTTTAACTGTTGTAAACCACCTTGAATTTCAAATCAGGAAAAAGGTGATAAATAAATAAATAAATACATGCAGTCAGTACAATCAGTACAATTAAAGCTGCAAGGAAAGATGTTCACACTATTTGAGCTGTGATTGAACCTACTTGTTTCAATTTAATCCACTTTGTATTCACATTGAGCAATGGATTGATTCAACATGGAGTCATCTCACAGGGGTGACTGCATCACAAGAACCGAATCAAATAGTGCGTTCACACTTCTGCTGAATCGATTCATTTCAAAAGAAGCATGTGGATCCAGAAGAATTGGTTTAAATGGGTTTAACACTGCGCCCCCCCTCAGCAAACCGTACCAGAAATTCAGCGTAAGTGCTAACAAGGGCCATTTAAACCAGTTCAGATCGGTTTGAAAACCGATTTATTATGTAGTGGGAATGAGGTCCCTGAGAGTTAGAAGAGGAAGCAAGAGGAAAAGACACTGCCCACCCTACACAGGAGAGGCTCAAGGAAAATAATTAAAATACAAAACAATGTGATTGGTGCACCCTGTGTAATTCTTTTTAAATGTTGCTGGAGCAGATAAAGACTCCACAGATGAACAGAATACTTATATCATTACAAGTTGTTACATTTTCCCTGTCATTGTTTATTTGCCCTTTGATATCAAGCTAGTCAATGTCATTGCTTCTCACATCTTGCACAATTACTACCTTTCCAGGAATAAACACTTTCATGGCCTCAAAGAGCAAATTTCATTATGAGGTGAATACCTTCAGAGTTCTGGCACTCAAAAGAAATTGCAACATTGGGCTTGAAGATATTCCTAGTTGATTTTTTTTTTTTTTACTGGGCTCTGGGTGCATCCAGACTGGCAGATAACTCCAAGTGTCAGCTGTCTAAAGGTATTGTGTAGATAGTCCACTTTCACCAGATATGTACGTTTGTGTATTCATGTAGTGGAACAAAAAAGAATTTTAAAACAGTGGGAAAACATAGGATGGCTACAAATGGAAGGTAGTATAGTGTGGATTCCTGATAAAATCTCATGAACAGACAGGGCAATTATACATAACAAACAAACAAACAAACAAACAAAACCCTTGCTGGAAAGAACCTTCTGTTAAAGCTAATGATCAGCAATTTAGAGGATTTTGTTTTGAGTTTCAATCCTGGACCTGGAAATTGTGTTCCCAGCACAATTTAGGATGTGGCGACCAATATGTGGTGGTAGTGGTGGTGGTGATGATAATGATGCTGATGATGGATGCATCCAGATTGATTGAAAAGTCTCAGATTTTGTTCCTGTTCTTTCCAGTTTTATAGTAGGTTAAAATAAACCAACCTTGGGAGCTGGAAAAAAAGTCTCTGATTTATGTATTTATTTACTTACTGTATTTATACCCCGCTCTTCAGATGTTCTCGCGGACTTGAGGTCTGCTGTTTTGAATATTCACGGAGGGGTAACCTCCATTAAAACCAATGGGGTGCACCCCCATGGGGGCATGCCCCATTCAAGCCTATGGGCCTTGAATATTGGCTAGTCTACGTTTTCGTGGAGGGGTGGGTCCAGAACGGATCCCCTATGAAAACTTTCAAACTGGCAAAGGAGGGGAATCAACCTCGATTTTTTCTTTTGTGGCAACTTTAACAAATGGGCGAGGAGAACACTTTGCCAGACTGGTTGGGCTACTGCAGTGTGTTAAATATAAGGCTTGAAGGTGACAAAGAAGCTTCAGGTGTTGTAGAATATGACCATGAGAAGTTTGATCTCCCCTGGCAGGTTTATGCATGTGACTCCAATTTTAAAAGAATGTCATTGGCTGCCTGCTCATTTCTAGGTATGATGACCTTTAGAGCGCTACATAGCTTAGGACCCAAATACAAAAGAGTTCCTCTCCACATATAAATGTGCTTATGCTTTCAATAATAACAATTATTATTATTTTGGCCACAACTCTCCATGGCAGTTATGAACACATTACCTACAGTTACTCACTCATGACCCACAGTTCAGAGGCTACATAGGGACAGTGAAAGTCCACCAAACCCCACTTACTGGGCAGTAGCTATTATGAGAGATAAGGGTCTGTTCTCATGTTGCTCTGGAAGCAGCTGGCTGAAGTTCTCACACATCCCCTTGTGCAAGCAATCTCTAGAGTGTGGAAATTGTGATGGGGGGGGCGCTGTTCCTGCCTGTCACACTGGAGATTGCTCCAGTGTTTCTATCGGGGAGGGGGGGACTTTCAACCTGCTGCTTCCTGAGTGATAGGGGAACAGACCCCATTGATTGCAACACCTGCTTCCCAGTAAGTGGGGACTGGAGGGATTGGGATGGGATTCATTGCATAGCACCATAAAAAATGCAAAGGTTTCCCCTTTGACAAGATTGTCTAGTTGTGTCCAACTGTAGGGGGTAGTGCTCATCTCATTACTAAGCTGAAAGAGCCAGCATTGTCAAAGATGACTATGTGGTCATGTGGCCAGCATGACTGCATAGAATGCTGTTACCTTCCCACTGAAGTGGTGTCTATTTATCTACTTGCACTTTTACATGCTTTTGAACTGCTAGCTTGGCAAAAGCTGAGACTAGTGACGGGAGCTCACTCTATCACGTAGCACTTGGGCCTCGAACTGCCGACCTTACGGTTGTCAGAGTCAGCATCTTAACTGCTAAGCTACCACATCCCTATAGCATCATAACTGCAGTGCTTATGCATATATAAATCCAATATAGGATTCAGAAATCATTTTCATCTTCATCCTCATCCTCACCCTTTTGAGTGTCTCTCAAAGCCAATTTATTCAGCAACAAACTAAAGGGGTTTCTCATCAATGTTCCAGTCATGTAATAACCCCATCTAAAGAAGCTATTCTGGTGCGCAGCTTGCAGTTCCTTTGTTGCCAAGTTAAAATCTTGTTAACCTAGGCATTTAACTTATTGCAACTGTAGTTGCTTGAAGGATTTCACATGTTGTTTTAATACTATTTTTTGTATTATAATTCAATTGGGTGTATACAGCTTTATAATACATATAATATATAAACTATATGTATTAAATTGTATTTATTAGAATGCATTAATAATTTTATAAATATACATGCACACACTTTGATTCATTGGTAACTTGTCCCTGAATTTATGCAATACTAATGTGCCCTCTTACTGCCGATGCAGACAGGCAGGAAATGGTGAACTGAAGCTGCCTTTTCTCTAAGCTGCAGCAACTGCACCACCTGCCCCGAGGATGCCCTAAATGAGGATGGAGCAACTGCACTGGGGGGCAGTCAATGCGGCTTTTCTGAAGCCATATTGAAGCCCCACCAACTGCACTGCCAGCCCTGAGGAAACAATGAAGGGAGATGGAGCAATTGCATGGGCTGGCAGGGGCTGCTTTAATTTTTTTATCATTCTGTCAGACGCATGTGCACGTGCACAAGGACACATCCTGGTAAACCTGTGCACCTGTGCAGAATACGTCATAGGGTGGCATACAGTCTGTCATTCTCTGTGTACAAAGGTGACTAAAGTTCGGCATCCCTGCGCACCTGCACAGAACCTGTCATAGAGTGGCATGCAGTCTGTCACTGTCTGTACAAAAGTGACTGAAGTTTGGCATGCCTGCTCACCTGCGCAGGACCTTTCATACATCCACATATCATACAAGGATTCACTGACATTGGCTTCCCCCTAGGAATGGGTGGAGTAGACAGGTGCCACTGTCTGATTGTGCCACCCTTGTGGTGAAGAAACGAGTTTGTCAACCGAAAAGACACCTATTTCATAGTCGTCCACAAAACATATACCATACAGATCAGGGGGGAGGGGAGAGGTACATGCAAGGAAGGTTTGTGTGGACAGATTTGATACATGTAGCTGGTGGTCATGGCAAGGGACATGGTCAACAGGACACGCAGACAAACGTTACTCCAGGAGTCCCCCCCCCAGCATGTCAGGAAGGGGTGTGCAGGTCTTTCATGCAAACTACTGTGCATTCTGACAGCAAGTGTACATGTGACAGAATGCATTTATTGTCATAATAGAGAACAGTTGCTAGGGCGCATGCATAGGGTTACAATTAGGCTTAGAGTTAGAGTTTTAATATTAAAGCACATCTGCGCCAGTGCATCCACACCTGGAAGCATAGGGCACTTTAAATTGAATCCTGAATTGTAGGGCGCATGCTCTGGATCGCCGACTCAATTTCCACTGCACATGTGGCAGTACATTTATACGGCCATTTTAGTTCTCCGGCGCCCTTTTTCTGCTGCACTGATGTCGCTGCATACAGTTGCACGTGTGAAGGTGTGCATCTTTGCTGAAGAAGCAGAAAAAAGCTGCTCCTTTTAGGAGTGGCTTTTCCCAGCATACGATGCCTAGAATGGCTGGCAGTCCAGGGGGGGATGCATTGCCCATCATGGCTGGCCGTCCAGGGGGAGGATGCATTGGTGAGATTCCTTACGGATATCATCAATGCATCCTTCAGGGAAGGACATGTTCCATCTTGCTTAAAGGCCGCTTCTGAAAAAACCTTCCCTGGACCCCCTGGATATGAAGAGTTACAGGCCTGTGTCATTGCTGCCATTTCTGAGCAAGGTGATCGAGAGGGCAGTTGCTCTTCAACTCCAGGCAGTCTTGGATGAAACCGATTATCTAGACCCATTTCAAACCGGTTTCAGGACAGGCTTTGGGGTTGAGACTGCCATGGTTGCCTTGACCGACGATCTGCGTCTGAGCATCGACAGGGGTAGTGTGACCCTGTTGGTGCTCTTAGATCTCTCAGCGGCTTTTGATACAATAGATCACGGCATCCTCTTGGACTGCCTGAAGGGGCTAGGTATCGGAGGCACTGCTTTGCAGTGGTTCCGGTCCTTCCTCTCGGGTCGGTCCCAGAGGGTGCTGCTCGGGGACTGTAGCTCCGGTAAGAGAGACCTCACTTGTGGGGTCCCTCAGGGAGCTATTTTGTCCCCGATATTGTTTAACATCTACATGAAGCCACTGGGTGAGATAATATGGAGTTATGGTGCTGGGTGTTATCAGTACGCTGACGACACCCAAATCTATTTCTCCGTGTCTCGTTCGTCGGCCTCCAATTCCAATGGCATCTCTTCTCTCAATGAATTCTTCAAGTGGTAATGGGCTGGATGAGGAAAAACAGATTGAAATTGAATCCAGACAAGACGGAGGTGCTCACGGTAGCGGCCCTGAAACCAAGAATTGGGTTGCAACCTCCAGTCCTGGATGGAGTCACACTCTCCTCCAGTGACTGTGTTCGCAGTCTGGGGGTGCTCCTTGACTCGTCGCTCCTGATGACTAATCAGGTGAATGCGACGGTCAGGAGCGCCTGCTATCAGCTTCGGCTGATACGCCAGCTGCGCCCTTTTCTGGAAGTAAGGGAACTCGAGACTGTGGTACACACGTTGGTAACCTCCCGCCTCGACTTCTGCAATGCACTCTACATGGGGCTACTCTTGTGCCTGGTTCGGAAACTTCAATTAGTACAGAATATGGCGTCCAGGCTTGTATCGGGGACATCTCGGAGGGACCACATTACTCCGGTTCTGAGGTCCCTCCACTGGCTGCCTATGAGTTTCTGGACCCAGTACAAGGTGTTGGTTATCACCTTTAAAGCCCTAAATGGCTTGGGTCCAAACTATATCAGGGACCGCCTTCTCCCATACAATCCTCCCCGTGCACTTCGGTCCTCCGGGAGGAACTTGCTGCAGCCTCAGAAATCAAGGCTCGCAGCTACCTCCCGGAGGGCTTTCTCAGTCGTCGCCCCTAGGCTCTGGAACGGCCTGCCGGACGAGATCCATCTATTAACATCTTTAGACAGCTTTAAAAAGGCTGTCAAGACGGATTTCTTCCGGCAGGCCTTTCCGGACTAGTTATCTTCTTTAGACGAGCCATTCCCCCTCGGATAACTATTCCTGCACTCTGATGCTCCTCACGTGGCCCCATCATTGATGGAAGGAACATTGAGTCAGGCTTTTAGTTAATCTTGTTATTCGGTTTTAATTCATGTGTGATGTTTTAAGTGATTTGATTTAATACTGTTTTAAGGGGGGGTGGGGATGGGGGTTTCTTTGTATTATATTTTTTATTGGACTGTACTTTTAAACTTGTAAGCCGCCCGGATTGGTGTACCATTGGGCGGGGTATAAATAAATATTATTATTATTATTATTATTATTAGAAGTGCTTTCCTGCCGTTTTTTTAGGTGTGTGTTGTCTAAACGCCATGCTTTCAAGTCAGCCTCAAAGCACCTCTTTTTGCCCTTCTGCACCTATACTGTAAGATCCTGTGTGGGTTGACCCAAATCCTATGCTCATCAGTCACACTGTTAGAATTATGTGATGCTGGTTAAATTACGCTTTGTGTTTCTGTCTTGTGCAATATTATGCTATGTGACTTGTAGAGTATATGAAGCTTCAGTAACAGAAGAATTTTGAATGATCTTGCATACGGTTGATGATTGATAAGGAGAGTGAAAGTGTTGTAAAGGTGAGGTGATGAGCATGAGAATCAAGTTTACGGGGTGGAGGAAGACATTTTGGATCTAAGTGTAGAAGGAATGGGTATTCAATTAAGTTACTTGGTTTATAGTTATTAAAGTACAATAAAGTTATTTTGTTGTTGTTAACTGCCCTCAATCTCAACTCATGGTGGCCCTATGGATGAGACATCTCCAAGAACCTCTGTTCTCCACTGCTCTGCTTAATTCTTGCAACCCCTTAATACCTGTGACCCCATCCGTCTGGCATGTGGCCTTCCTCTCTTCCTACATCGCTCCACCTTTCCCAGCATTATTGTTTTTTCCAAAGAGTCCTCCCTTCTCATGATGTGTCTGAAGTACGACAGCCTTAGTTTCGTCATCTCTGCTTCCAGGGAGTTTATCGGCTTGATCTGCTCTAGAACCCACTTGTTTGTCCTTTGGGCTGTCTATGAGATCCTCAGCACTCTTCTCCAGCACCACATCTAAAATGAATTGACTTTCTTCCTATCATCTTTCTTAACTGTCCAGCTCTCACATTCATATCTGGTAATAGGGAATACAACGGCTTGTATTTATTGTATACAATAAAGTTATTATAGTCAATAAAATAAATTTCAATAAAAACATAAAAACATAAGTTCCATTTTATATCTTCTTGAGGGCAAAAGAGCCTTCACAATACATTTTGTAAGTTCTCTTCCTATAGGGAGATTCCCATTATATGCAGAAAAATGGTTGAGATCAGGCAACAGCCATAAATCACAGTTTTAATCCATAAATGTACAAATATAGGAATGCTGGGGCTGTGTTGTGACCTGTGTGGGTAGACTCCCACATTACATTGCTTACAGATGTAACTGTAAATTAATTGTTTGTTCTTGTGAACCTAGGGGAATGCCCTCTTGCTATGTCCTTACTCCCATTTGCTTTATTGACACCACAATTACACTGAAGTTTACAGTAAGTTCAATCAGCACCAGATTTTGGGAATACGATCAAAACCCAGTTTACAATGTTCATTTTCTGTATTCAGAGCTTAGTACTGCTGTTGGCCATTAACTGTTGTTGGCAATATATGCTGCTGAACAGAGCACTGGATCAAAATGACAATCCTATCTGTATTTCACTGTATTATGTCATCCCCTATGGAATGGATTGTACAATGTACTCATATCCTTTCCAATCGTTCTCTTTGGGAATAACCTAATCTATAATGTTGCACATCTGTTGGTGTGATTACATGAAGCTGACAAACTTGGATCCTGCCTCTGGTTCCCATATCTCAGTATTAGTTGTTTGTGCATTTTAAGAAATTATGGTTAATAAAATATTGAAAGACAAACATCTCCCCACCCTTCACATTATTAGGCAGTGAAAAATTCACAGCACATGATGGAGTCACTGAAGTGTGTATACAACTGTGGACTTCAAGCTGAAAATCTAATAGGTTAAGAGAGCTGGCTCTACCATTAGGCAGAGTGTGGCTTGGGGTGGGTGGGGGTGGTATCTCCTCTGGCTGTTTTTTGTAATCCATTCCCTGGATCTTGAGTGAGTAAGCGGGATGAGAGACAGCCAATCCCAGAATTTGGAAACATTACTTTTTTGGATTTTTATAGGAGTTGTAGCCAGAAAAAGTAACTTTCCCATCTCTGGGCAACAGAGGCTAAACACTCAAGTAGGCATCGTGAGCCTACTTGATGTTGTTCTGATGGTGCGACACATACTGGCAACATTTATTGAAAAGAGTAAAGTGCAGAAGTGAGATGTTGAAGGACATAGCGGTGGATGGCATGTTTAGTGTGCCCTGGAGCCCTCTAAACTAGCCTGGTACCCACAGGCATGCCATTAGTGTTGAAGTAATGTTCAACTGCTAGCGTGGTCAACTCTTGTAAGTGAAATGTGGGAGCAGAGAGGAAACATCTTGTCCTTTGCTTCAGGCAGCAAAATGTTTTGGGTGACTCTGGAGGCACCCGTATGTCAGAAATAATCTGGTTTGACACCACTTTGCTCTGGTGCCACAACAAACTACAATTCCCAGAATTCCATAGCCTTAGGCCATGGCAGTTAAAGTGGTATCAAACCAGATTATTTCTGCCATGTGGATGCAACCTCTGTTTTCAGAAAATCAAAGCAGTGTCTATTGCATGAATCTCCCAAGCACTCAAATGGATTCTGTGATCTAGGCTTAGTGGTGGCCACTTCCTAGCTCCAAACATACCTCTATAGAATGGGAATGACTGGGAGGTACCTCCTGTATGATTGTGAAGGCAAGAAAAATAAAAATTCTAACATTCTCTATATGTTTGAAGATGCTCTGTCAATGCAGGATAGAAAGCTTATATTGCAAAAACAGAATACTTTTTCTCTCTTCTACTTAAAAAGAATAGAACTTCAATTATGGAAAGAGTTTGGTTGAAAAAAATATGTTGGCCTGTTAGATGGTTCCTGGAAGTCTATTACTATTATTACTATTACTACGATGATGATGACGATGACTGCTACTACTACTACTATTATTTAATTTAATTTATAATTTGTTTTGAGAAAAGGAAACAGTTGTTGCACATATGTCTCTGGCGTCCTGACTGCAGAATCTCTTTTATGAAGTAAATATGAATGTGTGCAGATTCCCTACAGATCTGAATAATTATGTAACACATGGTAAGTCAGGGCTGCAGGATAAATCTGCTCTATGGAGCTTGCACATTTTCTGAAATCCTCTGTTAAACCACCAGAATTGAAAAGACACCAAACCAAAAACTCCCCTCCCTCCAAGACATTCTTTTCACTGAGATCCTGTTAAAGCTGTTGGGAAACTGGATCTTTTGGAAAGAAATTGCCTTTTCTTCCTTCAGTGGTTTTATTTCCCCTTGAAGGCTGCAGTAGAGGAAGGAGTGAATTATTTCCTGGGGCAGCTGCTGTGAAACATCAGATATTTTATTCTATACAGATTATAAAATAAACAAATCAAGGAGAAAAAGCGACAGTACTTGAAGAATTCCCAAGAGCTGAGTCACATTTGGGATTTCTTCTTACTAGAACTGTCCATCTCTTCTATCAGTTTCTGTGGGTCTCCTCCTTGCCAATTCTCACTGTTCTTGTTCTCATCCACCTCATCCTGGTCTTTCATTCTAAAAGCAGACAAAATATATTGGGAAAAATGCATTACCCGTTCACAGCTAATAGTAGTTATGATGATTATTGAAAGACTGTGTAAATACACTCATCCCTCAACATTCGCTGGGACTGGGGCACAGAACCCCTGTGAATTTGGGAAAACTGCAAATAACAAAAACACTATGTTTTTACCCGAGAGAACACCTGTCTCAGAATCTCTAGATCCTCCAGTGCAACTCTGTGGTCAACATCTGTCAGACATTGACCATAGAATTGCATTGGAGGAGCTACAAATGTCTAGCGGAATGTTCTCTCTAGGAATCTCTAGGTCCTTCAGTGCGACTTTTGGTTAAAGTTGACCATAGAGTTGTGATGGAGGATCTAGATATTCCTAGAGAGAACATATTAATCAAATCCATGAATAATCAAATCTGCAAAAGTAAAAAATGCAAAAGTGGAGGGATGAGTGTACAATTATATTGAAGAATAAATGTTGTAATAATAATTTAATCAGAGTTACAAATTCCATTTTAAATTACAATTTTATGTAAGGTGTTCAAATTGTTGTCAACTCTTTGGCTACCAGCACAATGGAAACGAAAGATTAAATTTATTTCCTCTATTTTATCCGTACTATATTGTTAATAATATTCACACTAATTTGCACGTTGTTGGGCCTTGATAATCTCACATTACCAAGATCCCCTGTTTCAAGTTGATAAATTTATTTATATATTCTTATTCTAATGCTTGTGTTACTATACATTCCCAATTTAAGTTTAAATAGTCAACCAGACCTGCCTAATCTTTTTTGAATTTATCTATTGATCTGTTTCTGATCCTTTGAGTCAATTATCAATTTCTATATAGTCATACATTTTCTATACGCATTCTAACATGTCTGGTATTTGTCTGTCCTTCCATTATTTTTTTGCATAAATTAGTCTAGCAGCTGTCATCGTTTTTTCACCGTTTATGACATTTGTGTACTTTGGTCATCATATATTGCTTCTGTCCATTTAATAAAGTTGTCTCCTAGATGCATTCTTCATAAAATTTCAGTCATGAATCACCAATTGATGTTATCAAAAGGTTTCTCCACATCTAGGAATATTATGGCCAGTTGCTCATCTAGTTTCTTCTCATTATATTTTTTTATATCAAGCAAATTTCTTGTATTTTTCTTTAATAATCTGGTAAAAAAAAATTGGGATGTTTCAATCAAACTGGCTGCACCCTTAGTTTACTATGAAACTTGTCCTGGCCCATCCTCCACAAAACTGAGAGAAACTCATGAGCACCCCAGTTGTCAGCAGAATGACCTTCCTTTTCCTCATACAGCTGATGTTGGGTAAAATAGATGGGGGTTATAAGCATGGCAATACTGTCAAAATTGTGACTAAATAACAGTCTTGAATATGAAACAGTTACAGATGAGTAATTATTCTGTATTCACAAATTATACTATTCATTTTTAATTGGTTTATTGCTATTTTTAATGGTGCATATCAATCAGTAGATCCATTTCCCCTTTGTTCTCTCTTCTGATAATGAACTCTCTCTCTCTCTGTGCAAGTGACTGTGGTGTTGCACAAATGTTTGGGTATCTTTTACTAGGTAAGTAGATAAGGTTATCAAATCGTGTCTGACAGTAAGGGGCACCTCCATTACTAAGCCAAAGAACCAGTGTTGTCAGAGACTACTCTGTGATTATGTAGCCGGCATGATTGCACAGAACACTGTTTACCTTCCCACCAAAGTGGTACCTATTTATCTACTTGCATTTTGCATGCTTTTGAACAGCTAGGTTGGGACTAGTGATGGGAGCTCACCCCATCATGCAGCACCTGGGCCTCGAACTGTCAACCTGCCAATCTTGCAATCAACAGAGTCAGCATCTTAACCACTTGAGCCACCACATTCCCATACACTAATAACTTTTACTAATAATATGAAATAATAACTTAAACAATAATAATGAAATCATGAAATCATAATGAAATAATAACATGAAATAATAATTTTTACTGATAACTCACAAAGTGTTACCCCCTGAACCAATTACAGTGGAACATGGATAATTCAAACTTCTATAATTCGAAATCTTCTTTAATTTGAATATTTTCCCTGGTCCCTAGAATCTTGTATTAAAACAATGTTAAAAAATTATGGTTAATTCGAATTATATATTGGATAATTCGAAGTTTTTCCAAGGCAACCCCAAACCTCTGCAGCCCAAGGGAACTCCCCCAGCTCCAGGAGGAGGAGGAAGGAGAGGCGGAGAGGCTGCGGCGGAGTCCCAAACTGCCGCAGCCCAAGGCAACCCCCCCAGCACCAGGAGGAGGAGGAAGGAGAAACGGAGAGGCTGCATCGGAGTCCCAAAAATGTATGTGTACTGTATTTAAATTTTGCAATACAGTATCCCATTTTTTGGATAATTCGAATTTTGGATAATTCAAATTTTTTTACTGGTCCCTTGGGGTTCGAATTATCCAAGTTTTTCAATATGGTTTTTCAAATATGGTTTTTCAATATGGTTTTTCAAAACGTGCATGGCCTTTTGGCTCAGGTGTGTGTATACAGAGTGAGTCATGACACATAAGTTTATGCCAGGCCCACAGAAATGATGCACTACAGTCACTTGTCACCCTTTCTTTTGATTGCTTTTGCCAATACCTAAAAAATGGCTACAGTAAGTAAGGAGCTGTGAGATCTGTTGCTCCTGAGGGATCACATACTAAAGCACAAAGGGTATGTAGAGAGATCTTGTAGCACCTTTGAGACTGAAAGAAAGAAGTTGGCAGCATGAGCTTTCATAGACTAAAGTCTACTTCTTCATATGCATTTTAAAGCACAAATTGTAAACTACAAATCCCCATATTATCTGTGCTCACCCTCTTCCTTTACATCCCAAACAGATAAAGGAAAATAAGTTTGCATAAATATTCTGAAAATCTCCTGTAGCTCAGCCTCAAGTTTTCCCCTCATGTTAATTGTTTGCTGCCTGAGCTAGTCCCCCGGTGGTTCAGGTGTTGTGTGCATGTTTTCTTTGCTCTGCTTGGCCTGTGGTTAAGGCTCCCAGTTGTGCTGCACATTTTATTCTTTAGCTCATGTTCATTCAAAGTATATCTGGATGATGTAAATAAGAAATGTTGGAATGTTGGAGAAATCAGACCTGCCACAGCACAAAAGTTTTCATGCACCAGCTTTGGTCTTCCAAACATGATTAATTGTTACCTAAAGTTCTCTTGCTAACAAGATCCTAGTGGGTGCAATTATATAGAATGATCCAATAGGGTGCATTAATTAAAAACACACAACAGAACAATGGGAAAAGACTGACTGAAATGGTATGAGAGGCTGTGTACAGGAAATTAAAAAGCATGTGTGGCTTCAAGAAGAGTATGTTCCTCCTTATATCATGGTCCTTAAGGGACCTGGAATTCTCAGAAGCCACCATTATAGAGATCAAATGACTTGTAAAACCAGTTGGTTGATGCTTTCCATGTTGAATTAAAATCCCCTGCCTGTTGAATTAATCAATGGCTTCATTCTTCTCTTTTACAACTTGGTTATTAAATCAATGGTTTGTCCTAAACTTTGGACTCAGATGGAGTGCTAACAGCACTGGCTGAAAGCCCATTGTATTTCTTGTGTATTGCTCTTAATATATATATATATATATATATATATATATATATGACGTGAATTGGTGTGTGACCTCTGCAGTCACAGCAGTGTGTTTACAATCTAACTGTTCGCAAGCTGGCATGCTTCCCTTCATGCCAGTGGAGTGACATGATTTATGCCTGACCCACTATCTTAATCTTGCCAGCTCAACTCTGAAGGTAAAGTTTGTCACAAGGACTTTGGACATCCATTAGTCATCAGCAGATGTGTGGTGCAGAGATAGCTAATTTTCTCTCAAACAATATTCAGAATAAAACTTATTCCAATGATCCAAAAGAGGAGGTATCTGTTGGATATAAAAAACAACCTCTACCAATTCTGCAGTTTTGGAAGTTTGAAAGTATATCTTGACTGTATTTTGGAATTACTGCTTTCCTTGATAAATAAGAGAATAAGAGTGTTGCCAGAGGTGGGGGTGAGAGAAGAAGAACACACTTATTTAGGGTGCCTGGGAGTAGGGTGAAAATTTACTGAACAATGTTTAGACTGTTGTACTTTATATGGGGCAGCATTTGGAAGCAGCTCAGAAATCTCAGAGGATCCAAAATACTCCAGTTAGAATGCTGACTGTGGCCAGTTACAAGGGTCACATCTCTCCCTGGTTGAAACAGCTGCACAGATTTGGCTCTGGGTATAGTGCAGTGGTTTGAGTATTGGACTTTGGAATCCCCACTCGGCCATGAAACCCACTGGGTGACCCTTGGCAAGTCATACACCCTCGGTCTCAGAGGATGGCAATGGCAACCCCTCTCTGAAGAAACATGCCAAGAAAACCCTTAGGGTCACCATAAGTTGGAAACAACTTGAAGGCACACAACAATAACAATTCGAGGAGCTACTTATGACCCATAAAGCCATATATAGCTACAGTCCATGCCACTGGAAAGATCTTTTCTCCTTATATAAACATATAAAAGTCTTAAGAGCCCCAAGGGAGGGTTTCCTCTCAGTCCCACCACTTCACAGGCCTGTCTGGTGAAGACACAGGAATGAACCTTCTTGTTGGCTGTGGAATTTCACTCCATGGGAGGCCAGGCTGGCCCCTCTCGTCTGTTTTTTTTTTTTTTTTTGCTGGCAAGCAAAGACTGTTTATTCAAATTGTCATTTAATGATTAATTGGTCATAGGGAGCCTTTTTGTGGAGTGTGTGCTGTATTTTGAACTTTATTGTTATGTTTTTTAAAAAAATGATTTGACACTTTGACACAATTTAATGATGTTTTAATATGATTACTAGTTTAATTGTGTTTTTCATTTTTTATTATCATTTTTTTTGGCTTTATATTGTTTTAGACTTGTAAGCCACATTGGGTCCCATGTGGAGAGAAAGGTAGGATGGCTCTGTCTGTCTATCTATCTATCTATCTATCTATCCGGGATGATTTTGATGAGAAATTATTTTGCCTTCTATTCAATTTAAGTTCTAGAATGTAGTATTACATTTCATCTACTTCTACCAAGTATATTGTTATTTCAGTCATTACGGTCACATCAACCATGAAGAAAGAAAATGGCAGGAATCCTGTTGGGCAGTTACAAATGTATAATCTAAAGTTATGCACTCATGACAGTTTTGTACTCAAGATCTCTATATAGTCTCTAGTTTAGGGGCAACTTAGGGACCATTAATGCCCCCCACGTGCAAGAATAAATGGTCTCAGCAATTTTCTCCCTGCTCCATGAGAAAGTGAGTTTCTGTGCAGTTTTTGAGCAACATTCATACTTCATGATTTCACTGGGGAAAATTCATTTGTGCAAATACATGGATCCCAGTGCAAAAGAACCATGTGTAGTTTTCCTCATTAGATTTTCTGTGCAAAAAACAATGGGGGGAAGCAGACGGCGCAAAGTGCTGTCTTCAGGGCAAGGAAGGGGAGGGGCAGCCGCATGCTGGGCACCCCAACCCCTTCCCAAAGACATCGTCGGAGCGCTGGACCTTCCGCACGTCCAGCGCTCCGAGGATGCCTATCTGCCACAGCGTCCGCACACGCTGCGGTGAAAAATGTGCTGAAAGTGTTCTGGCAGCCTTTTGCGGTGCACTTTTGGCGATTTGTGGAAGGAGCGCTATTTTAGCGCTCCTTCCTGGGGCGGCGAAGCTGCGCCGCGGGGCTGAGGAATGCGGATGCCTCGGCCCCAATCCGCAGCTTCCCGGGGCGGCCCCATGCCACCCGTCTGCTTAGGCCCAATATTTATATGCAAGAGTTAATGTATTTTGCACAAAATAAATGCTTTCTGGACTAAATTTCTTTTTTTTTGGCACATAAAAACCACGTGTATTCCCCCCCCCCCCAAAAATTAATTTCCTACCATGACTTAGCAGTCTTGTGTAAGTTTGATTGACTGTGCAAACAATCTTGGGGCTGATCTCCTTTTCCTTGGCAGAGTGTCTCAAGTGTTGACACACACTTTTTTCATTGGGGATGCAAATATTAACAGGCATTTTCACTTCCTTATTGTATAGTTGCTCCAAATCCTCTTTTTTGATGATGCATCAATGGCCAATCTAGGAACATTACTGGGTTGTTTTGTGAGTTATAACAAATTGACACACATGAAGTCCTCTGAGTGCTCCATAGTGTGACACACACACACACACACACACACACACACAACTATTATTAGCCACCTCGGGTGCCTTTTTGCTTGGAAAAGCCCAGTAAATATTAATGTGGGAAAATCCATGTGGGCAAACAGTTTCTCAATTTATACATTTCCCCTAGGGCTTAAGCTCAAATTTCTCCTCAAAGTTCATTTCTAGCCAGTGTGTGTGTTGCTCCTGACTTTTCAATCCATACTGAAATTCTACAAACTATGATATATGGCCCAAAGAACTAGTTGTAACTGCCTTCTCTGTTTATTAACACTTCAAATACTTGACAGTGATAGCTCAGCAGAAACAAGCTGTATGTATTTATGACTTTATGACAGACAAATATTTTTTCTGCTAACTCAGACATTTCAGACAGCATAGTACTTAGCTGGTTATTAAATGAGCCCAAAGTCCTGCAAATACAAACAAACCAGCCTTCTTTTTCTTTTCCTTTTCCTCACACTATCAGCATAAACATTAATGATCAGTGATGTTATGGAGGGTGTTTGGGTATGGCCTGCACATTTGGCCAAACATTACCAAGTAGTTGCTCGAGAGGCCATGCCTGCACATTTATTGACTACCACTGAAAGGTGCTGAGAAACTGTGGGTGCAATCTTTGTGTAATTGTTACTCCTGTCTGCAATGAGAGGATTAGCATAGAGCTATGTGCTGCAGAAAACAAGAGCCTGCCATTGATGATGTCAGCCTCATATGGTTTCTTCTTCTTTCTCCTCTGCAATATAGGTTGAGTATCCCTTATCGAAAATGCTTGGGATTAGAAGTATTTCATAGTTGGGATTTATTTGGATTTTGGAATATTAATAGCATAGTGTGTACTTGTACTGTATTTCCAAGGCTGGAGAGAGATGCACCTGGAGACAGACATGAGGACCTGTGAAATGGTGGGAATCCAAGTGTTGTGCTTGGGTACAAATCTATGTCTCACGCCATTTCATAGTTTCTCATGTCTCTCTGCAGCCACCTCTCTTTCCAGTCTCGTGTCTCTTGTGTCTCTCTGCAGCCTCATAAATGCAGTACAGGTACATACTGCACTACTTGTACAGTATATTACAACACCCAAAAATATTAAAAAATCAAAGTCTCTATGTGTCATGTCAGCATTCAAAAAGCTTTAGTTGTCAGAGCATTTCAGATTTTGGATTTCTGGATAAGGGATACTCAACCTGTATCTAATTGAGCCGGGTTGGCCCAAGACAGTTGTTAGCTGCCTGTAGTGAAGGATAAGATGGTGCTCATCCTCCAATTAAGTATACAGAAGCCAATTGGATGAACAGATGAATCTTAGATCAACACAACACTGCCCTTCACCACTCCTGAGGCTAACTTATAGGCCTGTCCTTCAACATTTTGCTACTTCTCTTCAACTCCTCCTGCCATAGCATCTGCTGCCTGTGGAGGCTCATATTGCCTAATGGCAGGGCTGGCCCAGAGTTCAGCATACTTAACTCACTGGCAGGCATGGGGTGTAAAATGCTCCCCCCAAATGAAATTTGTTTTCAGTTCTCAAATTTCTAGCATTGCACTAACTTAAAACTTTAGATAATCATTTGGGGGGATGGGACCCTATTTAGGCATCAAAGTAAAGGGACAGCAAAGTTACCAAGGAAATGTGAATACAGAAAATATGAGTTCTGGGTGTGAACAATGTTCAATGTCTCACTCTCTGCAACGCTAGAAATTTGGGAATGATGGAATATTGAGGAAGGACAAAATGTCTATTTGGATGGTCAATATCCTAATCCCCCCTTCCACTGGTAATAATAATAATAATAATAATAATAATAATAATAATAATAATTTATTTATAGCCCGCCCAATCACAAGGAATCGTGTGGAACCTCCTGGTAGTATTATGTTGAATATTCCTCAAACTTATTGCTTGTTCCACATTACTTGCTGGTGCTGGTAGGAGTGAGGGTACAGAATTGCACATTATTTGTTCTTAACAACAACCAAAATATTTCTTAAAGGATTTTTCCTGTAATAATAAATTATAGTAGCTCATACTGATTTCTAAACATAAGTCCCTTATGACCACACTCCGAGCAAATTACAAAGTGTTGGTTATTACCTTTAAAGCCCTACATGGTTTGGGTTTAGGTTACCTACAGGATCACCTTCTCCCATACAATCCTCCCTGTACACTTGGGTCCTCTGGGAAATGTTTGCTCCAATCGGCCAGGACTAGACTGTTAACAGTTTCCCAGAGGACCTTTCTGTCTCCTGCCTCCAGACCAGGGGTAGGCAACCTTTCCCCTTTAAGGGCCGAGGGACTTCAGCTCCCAGAATCCCAGGAGCTATTGGCCAAAATGGGACTATTGGCCAACATGGCTGAGGCTACTGGGAGCTGAAGTCCCTCGGCCCTTAAAGGGGAAAGGTTGCCTACCCCTGCTCCAGACTGTGGAATGACCTGCCAGAAGAGATACAACAGCTGAAAACACTGACTGCATTTAAAACAACATTAAAGATATATATCTTCTGGCAGGCCTACCCAGTCAATTTTAAATCATGATTTTTAAATTTGTGTATTTTAAAAAATGTACGCATAGGGGTGTACTTCAATGGTTTTATAGTATTGCATTTTAACTGTTGGTTTTATGTGTTTTCTTTTTAATTGTATTTTGTATTTTAATATGTTGTACCCTGCCTTGAGGAAAGGCAGGAAACAACAACAACAAGTTATGTGGCTGCTTATATTGCCCTACCTTTATATTATATGCAATATAGACTTCCGGGTGGCATGGCGTCCCTTTGAGAAGCACTCCAAATAGCCTCTGGGGGTTTCTCTGGAAGTGCGGCTTCTGATCCACAAGTGGACCAACTTTTTTTGGATCGTAAGTATCCCCCTTGGAGTGGGGGATCCGGATGGCTCTTTTGGGAACACTTTATTTGTTGGACAGTCTCGGAACCCTCGGTGGATCCGTTTCCACGAGAGGTGAGGAGGCTGTAAGCAAGTAGTCCCTAGAGATCGCGACCGTGCTTCTAAAAATCTTCCTGCGGAAGACAGGGACGCCACCATCTTTTTTTTTAATTTTTATGGAAAAAAGAACTGTGGGCAAATATAGAAATAATATTTGGGGGGTTTAGTATGGTCTTGGTCGCAGAACTTCGATGAATATCATCATTTAGAGACTTTTTTTGGACTGGAAAGTATAGAAGATTAACGTAGTTGAGTTTTAATTATCTAAGCCCCTGGTGGAAGAGGGGGAGAAGATATAGAAGGGTCTTTTAAAGAGGACCAAAAATAAAGTAAAAGGAGCCCCTTTTTTCCCTCTTGTTAATAGTTATTTATGTTGTACCATGCCTGCTGAACTGATGCAACATAATAGTAATCCCAGCTCGTAGAATGGACTATTTGAGCGGAGTTTTTATATATATAGATATTGCGGAGTTTTGTTTTGTCCGCCTGTCCTAAATTACTGAGAGAAATAATTTGAAATCCTCGGCCTTGGATTCTAATAACAAGTTGAATAAATTGAGCTGGTTAGTGAAGAGTCAAAGTTTACCTTCTCAGGTGGAGGAGAGAGAATACTTGGACGGCCTTGCAGCGGATGACCTTGGGGCGAGGCGAGAGAAGAGGAGATTGTTTATTTTTCAGCGGCGTGAGGTGGGGGACGTGAGGCATCATGAGGTGGAATCCAGTTGGCGTATCATAGAGTGAGAAGGCAAGAGCGGCGACGGGAAATAGCAGACTATAGAGTGAAGTGGCAAGAGCGGCTTTGGAGGACTTGGGTCGGCAAGAAGGAGATTAACTTGGAGGATTGAGACCGGAAAACGTCGAGGAGGGAAAGAGGAGAGAGGAGAGCGGCTAGAGCGACTGGATTAGAAGGAAGGGAGGCAAGGAAAAGCGAACTGTGCCCCAGTACTCCAGCTTAAAGCGGCTTAATCAAGAGTAAAAACTATAAAATAGAACCTCGGAAGGAAGGATATTGCAATTAACCCTATTGTATAGGTATTGGGATTTGAGTAGACTTGGAAGTTTTAAGCTAATAGGAAGAGGACGATAATTGGTGGTAAAGGGTGTTTTTTTTGTGGGACATTGGATGTAATTATCTTGTTTCCTTCTGGATAAATTTGTTATTAATAACCAATATCAGGTATATTTTGAAAAGAGAGGATAAATAGCTAAGAAGATATATTGAATGATTAAGCGCTGAAGGGATATAATAGGTGGAAGTGTTGGGAAGCAGGAGAAATTAATGGTCTCCTTCAAAGATCTCTTTTGACCGAGAATTGGAAAAAAAAGGGGGGGGGGGATAATAACGGAAATTATTAAATAGGAAAATAGGAAAAGAGGGCCATTCTATACTTTTTTTTTTTGGGTTTTCTTGGAAAAGTATCAAAAGAAACTTTCTTTCTTCTTTCCCATTTCCATTTCTCTCTCTCTCTCTTATAGAGATAAAGTATATCCAAAACCCTGAATAATCAATAACAGCTGGGACTGAACTGTTATATAACCTGTGGATACTAATTCGAGTTACACTTGGTATAACGCAGGTAGAATATGATGTCACGGAGTCAAATTGCAAGAGCCCAAACTTCAACCCAACTACCTAGGCGTGCCTCCTTTGATCAAACAAAAGGCAATGACCCCAACGCTGGGCTACTAGATGAAATACGAAAATGTATTAGATACGAGATGCAAGAATGTAAAACTGAGATGCGCTCAGAAATTAGGGCGGAGCTACATGAAATAAATCAATCTGTTGAAAAAATAACAGGGGAAATCACAACAGTTAAGTTTAGGGTCAGTAACTTAGAAGATAAAGAGGAAAGACTGGCGGAGGAATTGGAGGACCTTAGGAGACTGAGAGAAATAGATTTGGATGGGAAGGTGGTCTGGGAGCAAAAACTAAGAGAGAAATGCGTTAAGATTAGAGGTGTATCAGAGGGAAAAGATGAGAATTTAATGAAGTTTCTAGTGCCTAAGCTGGCTGAGTATGTAAATAAGGATGAAGCCTCCTTTAGTTTGGAAGTAGACAGAATCTTTCGACTGAATTCGAGACTTGCTAGAAAGAAAAACTTACCAAGGGATATTGTTGTGTATTTGGTGCGAAGGCAAACAAGAGATTTGTTATTAAAAACGCATAACGAATCTCCGTTGTGTATTGATGGCAAACAGGTGCAGATTTTAAAGGATATCCCGGTCCGAATTTTGAGAAGGAGAAAAGAGTATGCCTTCCTAACTGTATATTTACGACAACAAGCTATTCCATATAGATGGGGCTCTCCAGAGGGTTTGGTATTTTGGTGGAGAAAGAAGAGAATAGTTATTAGGAATCTAGATGAAGCGCGCAAGTTTTGGGATCAGGTAGAAAAGAGGAATAGAACGAAGACGGAAACCCAGACAAAACAGGGAGGAGGAGTACAAGATAGTCATCTCGTAGAGGATAGAGAGATGGAGAGAGAGAAAGGGAAGGGTGAGGAAGACAGTTTGGAAGAGGTGGAAATAGGAAGGTGGCAGAGGAAGAGAGAAGAGGGTGAATTTGAAGACCAATCGCTAAGCAAGTTAGAGGAGGAGATACACGATTCAGAAGATAATTTGGAAAAAAGGGAAATAGAGAATTAGCTGAAATTTAGAATGTAAGTACGGGGTTTTTTCTTGTTTGTTAATAAAGGGGGCTTCCTTAGTTTGATGTGCGGTGGATTTTTCTTGCTTCTTTTCCTCTCCTTTTGACAATGGAACACTTTAAATTCTTAACGTGGAATGTTCGTGGATTAAACACTCCCCAAAAAAGTAAAAAAGTATATCATTATCTGCAGAAAAAGAAGGCAGATGTAGTGTGCCTTCAAGAAACGCATATTAGATCTAAAGATGTTAAATATTTGGAATATAAAAGAATTGGTAAAGAATTTGTTGCGGCAGCTAAGAATAAGAAAAAGGGAGTGGTAGTATATGTGTCTACTAAATATGAATCAAATTTGTTATACTCTGATCCTAATGGACAATATGTTATTGTTGAGCTTAACCTAAGAGGGGAAAATATACTGATAGTTGGGGTATATGCTCCCTTGTCAAATAAGAAAATTTTTTTTGACCAGTTATCTGATATAATTCAATCTAAAAATAATGATTCAATCATTGCAATGGGGGATTGGAATGGGGTGATTGATCCCCAAATGGATAGATCGTTGGGTAAAATTAGAAAAAGGAAGAATCAAGGTAAACTACCACAAAGTTTTTTTGAACTTCAGGAAACATTGGCATTGAAAGATATTTGGAGAATATTGTATACCAACGCAAAAGACTATACATATTTTTCCCAGGTACATGCAACCTGGTCACGTATAGATATGTTCTTAATCTCTTCACATCTAAGTAATCGAATTACAAAAATTGACATATTACCTGCCATTTGGTCTGACCATAATCCATTGATTATGAAAATGAAATATAGAGTTAGGGATTATAGATGGAGGCTGAATGAACATCTGTTAAGGAATGAGAGAATTCTCAAAGAAGCTCAAGAACAATTGCAATTTTTCTTTAAGGAAAATATAAATGAAGAAACCCCTATTAATGTGATTTGGGATGCCTCTAAGGCGTTTATGAGAGGGTTTTTTTTGAAAAAAAACTGGGAAAGGAAAAGAACAAAGGAAAAAAAGATCAAGGAATTAGAAGGGGAGTTAAAAAAATACGAGGACCAATTGAAAAAGAACCCCAAAGGAAAAGGATTAATAGAGAATATTCGAAGAATTCGAAGTCAGATATCCATGCTCTCCATGGAAGAAATACATAATAAAATTAAATTTGTTAAACAAAAATATTTTGAATCTTCCAATAAGCCAGGAAAATTATTAGCCTCATTAGTAAAAAAGGAACGTGAGAAGCAAAATATAGTGGCTCTTAAAGACGGAGAGAAAATACTCTCAACTCAAGATCAAATGAAAACAATAATATTTAACTATTTTTCGAATTTATACAAAGAGACATATGATAACCCCAAGGTCATCAAAGAGTATTTAGAAAATCAACCAATGGGAAAGATTTCAGATGAAATGAAGGATAAATTGAGTAAAAAAATAGAATTGCAGGAAATAACAGAGGCGATTAAAAGTTTAAAATCAGGCAAATCCCCCGGCCCGGATGGGTTTGCCGCTGAGTATTATAAAGTATGTATGGAACAATTAGCAGCCCCTTTTCTACAAGTAATGAATGGTATCTTGGATGGTCTGATTCCCAAAACTTGGTTGGAAGCCACTATTATACTTATACCAAAGGAAAAAAAAGACAAAACAAATCCTAAAAATTATAGGCCTATTTCGTTATTGAACAATGACTACAAAATATTTGCCATGATCTTAGCGAATAGACTTAAGAAATGGTTAGTAACATGGATCCATGAAGATCAAGCGGGGTTTTTACCGGGGCGGATGATTAAAGATAATATACGGCATTTAATCAATTTAATTGAATTCCATAATAAGATGATTAATAATAAAGTGGCTCTAATATTCTTTGATATCGAGAAGGCCTTTGACAATTTAAATTGGGCTTTTATGTACTCCCTGTTGGAAAAACTAGATCCTGGCAAAAACTTGTTGAAATGGATAAAGGCTATTTATCATCATCAGGAAGCTAAAATTATGGTAAATGGAGAACTTACAAAAGCGATTCAGATTGAAAAAGGAGTAAGACAGGGTTGCCCTCTCTCCCCTCTCTTGTTTATTTTAAATTTTGAAATCTTATTGAACAACATTAGGAAAAATGAGGAAATTCAGGGTATCAAAGTAAAGGGAGAAACTTATAAGGTAAAAGCGTTTGCTGATGACTTAATGATCTCTCTTTCTGACCCGTGTCAAGGTATTACATCACTGTTAAAGGAAATATATAAATTTGGGAAAGTAACAGGCCTTAAAATTAATAGAGATAAAACTGAAATGTTATTAATGAATTTAACTCATATAGAGAAGGAGGAATTAAAAATAAATTGTAAACTACAAGAAGCGAAAATGGTCAAGTATTTAGGAATTAATTTTACAACTAGAAATAGTGACCTTTTAAAAAATAATTATGATAAAAAATGGGCAGAAATAAAAGAAGATTTAAAGAGATGGGACAAGCTAAAAATTTCATGGATGGGACGTATCTCAACAATTAAAATGTGTGTGCTCCCGAAATTAATGTATTTGTTTCAGAATATTCCAGTGATTTTAAATGACAGGGTGTTTGAAGATTGGAATAAAACAGTTTCAAAATTTTTATGGTCCAGGAAGAAACCAAGGATTAAATTTAAATTATTACAAGATTCAATAGATAGAGGTGGGTTGAGTTTGCCAAATTTCAAGAATTATTATTATGCCTGTGTCTTATTTTGGCTGATTGACTGGCTTAAATTGACAAACGAAAGGAATCTTAAATTGGAAGGCCACGACAACGTATATGGATGGCATGCCTATCTGTTCTATGAAAAAATAAAATGTCATAAAAATTTTAATGATCATATTCTTCGGAAATCTCTCTTAAGAGTCTGGAATAAAGTTAAAACAAATTGGCAAGATGTCCTACCCAACTGGACAGCAATTGGGGAAGTTGTTGCAAAAGACAATAAATTTGGTCAAAATAAATGGTTAACCTATGAAGAATTATTAATAAGGGAGGGGAATAATGTGGAAATGAAGTCGCAAGAACAATTAAACGCAGAGGGGTTCAAGTGCAATTGGTTCTCGTATAGACAGTTAAAGGAACGTTTTTGGATTGACAAGAAGACTCGATTGATAGGTATTTTGGATAAGCAGTTTGAAAATGCGATTTGGCAGAAGGAAAAGCATCAGATATCCGAATTCTATAGGATACTGCAAGAAATTGAAATGGAATCAGAAAATATTAAATACCCCATGATAAAATGGGCACAGGATTTTGGATGTACAATAGAACTATCACAATGGGAAAAATGTTGGACAAAGAGAGTAAAATATACCTTGAATTATGGCTTAAGGGAAATTTTTTACAAAATGATGTATCGTTGGTACCTTACTCCGGCACGCTTAGCTAAGATGCACAAATCATACTCAAACTTATGTTGGAAATGTAAGGATAAAATCGGCTCATTGTATCATTTGTGGTGGAAGTGCAAAAAAGCAAAAAAATACTGGGAGGTAATAAGATTGGTCTTAAATGAAATTATTGAATATAATTTTAAACTGGATCCACAGTTATTTTTACTAGGGATGATTTCAGAAGAAGCTATAGAAAAGAAGCATGGAAAACTAATTTTTTACTCTTTGTCTGCTGCCAGGTTGTTGTACGCGGCAAGGTGGGACACTAACGAAATTCCACTTTTGAACGATTGGATTCTCAAAATGTTCGAATTGATGGAAATGGACAAACTTACGGGGATGATTAGAGGAGTAAATCATGAGAAATTTAAAAGAGATTGGGAACCACTGATTAGATATTTCACTCTGAGAGGTATCAGAATGGAAATTTAGAGGACGTTTGGCTAATTGCATTAGATTAGGTCCTTCTTTATGAAATGGAGTAAAGCGAGATGAAAATAGGAACTAAGTTAACAGTTAAGATATATATAATGATTTGTAGAAATATGTGGTTCCATATGATTAACTGTTTAATTACAATACTTAGTAATTAAATTGATTTAGATTTAGATTGATTTACATACTAAATGATGTGTGTTTCTTATCTTACTTTCTATTTAGTTAATAGTAACGCGTATAGAAGTCTCATATACTAGGCTGAATGGCAAGCTGTACTAAATGTGGAAGTCGTTTTATTATATGTTATATAGTAGCCTGACAATTTCCTATTTTTTCCCCTCTCTTCTTTTTCGCTTTGTATGTTATGATTTCTATAAATGTTGATCTTATATTGAAAAAGAATGGAGTATAACACATGTTAGTTATATATGTGAGTAATTATTTATCAGTTAGTTAGGTAGGTTTTCTTTTTTGTATGTCAATTTTTTTTCTTATATATGTTAATTTTCTTTGGATATTGTGGTGTTCTTATGTATTTGAAATTGTTGTGCTGTATGATTTTGTTTTTAATCAATAAACTTTTAAAAATTTTTTTTTAAAAAATAAAAAAAATATATTATATGCAATATAAAGGAGATAACCCACCCACAGTGGGAACAGAAAACCCACTGCCCAAATCAGGCACAAAATAAACTCAGCAGCTTTCAGGATTACATCTCCATTAAAACCTCAGGAGTTATTTATGCAACTTGATTCAGAAGTTGTAATGTCATTTTTCCTAACAAATTATTATATGCTTTAGGAGGGAATTTTGTAAGCTTATCGCACAGCACTTAAGGAACGGGAATGGAACGGAATGCAAGGGAATGGAATGGAGCAAAAATGCATTTTACTGCACAGGAGAATGCCACCGATGCTGCCGGGAGTCCCCGATCCATTCCCTCGCCATTCCTGGCAGCTGATTTTTGAAGGATGATTTTGAACAGTCCTTCAAAAATTGGCTGCCAGGAATGGCTGGGGAATGGATCGGGGACTCCCGGCGGCATCGGTGGTGTTCTCCCATGCAGTAAAATGCATTTTTGCTCCATTCTGTTCCCTTGCATTCCGTTCCATTCCCGTTCTTCGAAGTGCCATGCAATAAGCTTATTGGTCTTGAAGGGTCTGGCCACATGTGTAAAGCTTTGGAACATTTAAACAACAAAAGTGACAATGGCCTCCAAGCAATAAATGCATCATGCCCCTGTGCAGAAGCTTCTTTGCTGTAGGGAAGGCATTTGGTCTGATCTAGCATGGCCATTCCTATCCTCTACATTGTGCTTACTGAAATAACAAGATCTCTAGACATTTAATGTTCAAAGGGATGTCTCTTTATGCAAGTTCTGGCAGCTGTTTTCAGCACTTACATGCCTGAAACCTCTACCTGTTCTTTCTGTCAAGATCCCAAGATGTTCTGAGTTCACTCTTTTAGAAGCTAGGCCTCTTCACTGACTTTTTGGAATTTCATTGGATCTGTATGTAACCCTATATTTTTAATGGGTCTAAACTGAATGATATTTCCTTTGTTTCTCTTTGTGGGGGCAGGGAAATTGGTTTAGATCTTAAGTTGCTTATCTGTTCATAGATAACAGATGGGTAAGAATGATTTCCACCAGCTTCCCTCTTCATCAGCAGCTCCTGCCCCCATATTTCAGATTTTCTGGGGGCTGCAGAAGGAAGCAAGAGATGGAAAAACCCCATTTTGTGAGCATGACTTCTCATCACAAATGGGAAGTCAGAAGTACCCAACAAGCCACTGTATTTTATTGCATAAAATCAACTCTTTTCACTTCCTTCTCAGACTCTCAGTTTTGATGGCTTGGCTGTGTATTTAAAAACCAGAGTAACTTTTGTTGTTATTACTTTCAAGTCATTTCCAACTTATGGAGACCCTAAGGTGAACCCTATCACAGGGTTTTCTTGGCAATATTTCTTCAGAGGGGTTTGCTGTTCCCTTCCTCTGAGGCTGAAAGACGAGCATGGCTTGCCCAAGGTCAACCAGTGGATTTCCATGTCTGTGGAGGGATTCAAACCCTGGTCTCCAGAGTTGTAGTCCAGTGCTCAAACCACTAAACCATGCTAGCTCTTTATATAGTCAGTAATGAACATGCATTCACTTTGGCTTCCACTTGAACTGATGGAAAAGGGATAGTTGTTTCAAGACTTCAGTTATACTTTTGTTAACAAGTAGCCACATAATTATGAGATGAATGGGCAGGGGGGTGTGGAGTGGGAATCCAGGCCTTGATAGTATTTGGTTTTGGAAGGGTTACTGGAGAATACTGAGTTATCATTTGTTTTGAATAGCTGTCCTGGACAGACTAAGAAGACAACATTTCATAGTATAAGAAGCATCCTGACTAGAATTGTTGAGAACCTTGTGATTGTTCTCCAGTTATTAAAGGAGTACCTTGCACTTCTGACAACCAGCTCGTAGTGTTGCTTCATAGTCCTCCATTACTTACTTGGCAACATTTCAAGGGGGGGGGGATGTTTGAAAATTGCACAAGATCCTAACTCTCTTTAAGCTGAATGCTGGTTTTCAAAGTCCTTGATAGTAATCAGTGCAGATACTACCGGTAGATGTTAACCCATGGGACTTAGAGGCTTATGAATGTCGATTCTTGTTCAGAAGTCATTGTGGACATCAGTCTCTCTTTCAGCCTAAACCTGTACAACTGGTTTTGCAATGATGGCAGAAGAACTAAAGGGAACTAAAGGAACTTTAAGGGAACTAAAACAGCATTTTATATTGTCAAAGGGAGCATTCAGTTCTGTTTCACTTGCCAGAATCTAGCATGATAAAGCATATTTTTAGAGTTCCAAACATTTCACATAATTTATCTCAGGGCCAAACTACACATTACATCAAAGCATTTGTAATTTAACTCTTGATGGATCTCTTCCACCACATTGCAAATACAGCTGTGGAGAGGCTGCTAATTTGATCAAGGAAGTGGCTGGGCAATTTTTTAATCCTTCTATCACACTTATTTTCTTCCCACTCTAAAGAATTTCCCCCCTCGCAATCCTGCTGTTTCCTCTGTGGGAAGAATACAAAGATGCCTGTGTCAGTCCTGCATTCCACCCCACCCCCCGCCAGTGGCAAACAAGCAACATGGGGTGATTTAGAATAACCAGCCACATCCATTGCTATGAAAGAGGAAACGCACCACTAAAACAAGAACAGAGCGTATGGGACTTGGCATTGTTGTTGTGCGTCTCAAAGTCATTTCCAACTTATGGTGACCCTAAAGTGAACCTATCATGGGGTTTTCTTGGCAAATTTTTTTCAGAGGAGTTTTGCCACTGGCTTTTTCTATGGCTGCAAGAGTGTGACTTGCCCAAGGTCACCCAGTGGGTTTCCATGGCTGAGCATGGATTCAAACCTTGGTTTCCAGAACCACTGAAACCACTACACCATGTTAGCTCTCAATTACCTTGTGATTTTTTCTTCTTTAGCCATTAGTGTCTTCTTAACCAGAATTGCTAGCTGCTGCTCCACTCTCCACTCTCCAGACTGAGTTGGCATCACATCTTTAACTCTTTCGGTGCTGATGATTCCTTGCCCCATCATGAGATGATGCTATTTCTAAATTTCTTTTTTTTTAAAAAAAAACAAAAAAACAAACCCTGATGAATTTCAAACATCTGCAATTAATGAGGATGGCTGCTGGCTTAATTTCTCTTAGACTGGGGTGGTTCCATTTGCAGTATGATGGAAAGATTCCCACTTGTTTTGCACAATGCCCAGAGTTATTCTTAGCAGCATTTCCTTCCCAATTTAATTGAGCTGAACATCATATCCCTTAGATATCAATTTATAGTGGTCCTGAGCCCAGGAAAAAATCCATCATATCCCTAGTCAGGTTATTACCCCAACTGCTAATTGTTAAACAGCTTGTGCATAGTATGCATTTGTTTATTTTGGCTCCTCTCCACTACATCTAGTTATATTTTTGTCAGCTAAACTGAAGAAACATCTGCTATCAGACATCTTTCCATGAGGGGGATTCACAGCAATTTATTAAACCACCCTGTTAGTTTTCTTTGGGGAAAAACAAAATAGATATGTATTTTCTATCTGTCACTATAGGGGTGATTTTTTACAGCACAAAACATTATTTTGGCTTTTTGTAGAACCTCTAAAATTATCAAATAATTTAATTTTATGCATGTAAGTAATGACAAAAATGTGTTGCCTTTTATTTTTTATGATGGAAAATAGTATAGGCTAATGCTAGAGGGAGAATTGCCACCACTCAAGAGGAAATGGACTATGCTGAAGACTCTGTAGCCTATATTCCTTTAACTACTAGGTAAAAGTATCCATTTAGCCTTAACTGACTGTTTTTGCCTAGTTTGCAATCTAATTTCAATCGCCAATTCTTTTGGATATGCCATCTTTCTTGGTGCTTCTGCTCCCAGCAAGTACAGGCGCCAAGTATGCTTCAAATAAAGACAATGGTTAATTCTGTGGGTAACTGACTGGCAATTGTTGGTTCAGCCAAATGGAGAGAACCAGTTGTTTTTGCCCATTGTCTGGTGACATCTTGAGCTGATTCTGCCAGTTTGTAGACTCCTTAGGATGTCAGTCCACTTATACATAACATGGCTTCAATCTCTATCCAGGAAAATTGTAGGACTTTTCTGTCTCTCTCCCACCCCCTGATCCCCATGAGCAGCTAGTTGAAGAGTGTTGGAGGTCTCAAAAGATTCCACTTCTATGTCATTTTAATGGTCCAATCAATGTATTACCCAAATCTGTTTGGGATAAATATATTACAGTCATCCCTCCGTATCCACAGTTTTTGCATCCACAGCTTGAATATATTCCACAAAATAAATAAATAAATAAATTCCAAAAAGCAAACCTTGATTTTGCCATTTTATATATGGGTACTATTTTATTACTCTGCTGTATATAATGGGACTTGACCATGGGACTTTGGTATCTCTCGGGCGGGTCCTGGAACTAAACCCCAGTGAATACCAAGGGGCCTGCTGAACTGTATGTTGATGCTGGTGCTGATAGGTTTCCACTTTTGTTTGGATACAGTTTATACAATTCGTATTGTACAATCTGCTACAAGCCAAAAGACATTTTGATCTTTACATATGCACATTTCCCCCCAAATCTTTTTATTAAATTTTAAAACACAAAACCCATACCAAACCCATACAAGAAAAAAGCAATTGCACACATAACATATAAAAATCATAACCCTACACTAATCTTCAAACATAACTCTAAATTAAATTACTTTCGAACCCCCCAATTCTTCCCCCCATATAAAACTATAAGAATTAACACAATAAACCACCCCAAATCCCAATATCCTGTTGGTATATGTTGTCATCACTCTCATCATCATCACCACAGTTATCACCATCACAATGCCATCAGTATTTATGGTATTTTTAAGAGAACAGGTTGGAATTGTGTGGGTCTCCAGGGCCTTTGCACTCTACACATTTCTATCACTGTGATTGCATTTTAACAGCCATGGTTCTGTCCTAAGGAATCCTGGGATTGCTGTTTAGGGAGAGGCCTTTAGAAGTCTCAGTCAGAGCGGTCCTCTAGTACCAGACTACAAGCCCCAGAATTCCACAGGATGGAGCCATGGTAGTTAAAGTGGAATAATAGCACTACAATTCTGTGTGTGAATGGGCCCCAGATGCTTTTGGACTACATTTTCCAGGAGCCCTAGCTAGCATAGTGAGTGGTAAAGCTACTGTACAATGGCATCTGGAGAGCTGCATGATTCCCACCTCTGTTTCAAGGGATAAGCAAACAATATTTTTTCTCAAGGAGCTTACAGTTTAAACAAGCATGCCACTGAGGACAAGGAGGCAAATACTTTTGAATAATAATGCAATAAAATATTACTTTTAAAAACCCCTTTAAATTATTACAGTAACTAAGGTCCAAAACACACTGCAGAAATAATCCAGTTTGAGACTACTTTAATTGTTCTGGTGCTACAATAAACTACAGTTCCCAGGATCCCCTAACA
Source organism: Phrynosoma blainvillii (assembly GCA_026167975.1). Lineage (NCBI taxonomy): Eukaryota > Metazoa > Chordata > Lepidosauria > Squamata > Phrynosomatidae > Phrynosoma > Phrynosoma blainvillii. The sequence continues at coordinate 79,804,830 of JANUYF010000001.1, forward strand.
CTGAGCCAGGGCAGTTAAAGCGGTCTCAAGCTGGATTATTTCTGCAGTGTGTTTTGGATCTAACTAAACTTTTTGGAGAGGACCTTGGAATGGTAATTATAATTAGTTACTTTTCTAAAGTAATGATCCAAGCTTTAGGAATGAAGAATATTCCTGATTACAACGTTACATACTTGTGATGCTTGAAAGTCTATATGCCAACCGTAGATGTACTCCCAGGAGAAATGGGTTTTGCACTGCAGCCTTACGGTATCAAAGCAAATGAGAAGCTAGGGTGAGAAAAAGGGAGGAACACTGATAGAATATAAGACTGCTGACAGAGAGCTGTCAGAGATAAAGAGAGTACGGTACATGAAGAGAAGAGAACAGTGAGAGTAGCAAACATGTTGCTTAATTGTGATTTTGCATTTCCTTCTTGAACGGATTCACAAACAAAGGGCTCACACAGTGTTCTGCCCCTGGATTAGCAGATGTTATGCAAAGGTGTTTGGTTTCTTATTTGCCAGCTCACTGACAACTGCAGGTTTTGTATTTGCATGTACTATAATACTGGTTGCACCTACAAGGACAAAAGCTGGGTGACGTTGCTCTTGTTTTCTTTCAATTCAGCATGATCTTGACAGAGCTGTCATGAGTGCAAATATGCCATGACTGGGGAGTCAAATATATTGTAAAATTTAGTGATGGAGGAGCATCATTCAGACTTTTTCAGCACAGTGGATCATGTCAAATTTTCAAAGAAGAACAGCTGGCTGCCTGACTTTTATGTGCATCCACATGTGGCATTTACTGTGCAATTGGCTTCCTTATGAATTGAATTTTGTGGGAGTCCAGATGTCATTGTCTTGCATACATAAGCCTCCCATATTTTCCCACTGCTGGTTCCACCTTTATTTAACTGCAGAAAATCCATTGAGGAAAATATTCTTTTCTATGAACCTCCTTTTCTCATTGGTAAAAAAGCTTTCATTCATTAGTTTTGTTACATTTTTCCTTTTTAGCTGTTCTGTGATTCTGGTTTGTGGAACAGAGTACTTTAAACTTGACCTTTCAATTGTGATTTTTTTTTTTTTTTGTATGTTCAATTTTTAAATAGATCTTTATAGCTGCTTTGGGGACCTTTGAATTGAGAAATGGGAAAAGTGTGTAAGGATGTTATCACACAGGGAGTTGCAGGGAGAAAGTGGAAATAAACGGGACGAGCGGAAGACTTTAATTTACGGGATTTGTCCCGTTCCGCCTCGTCTGATAACTAAATTCGAATTTAAAAGGGGGTTAATTCGAACGAAAACCTGATCTTTTCAAATCCTCAAAAATCCCACAAATGAAAAGATCAGGTTTTCGTTCAAATTAAACCCCTTTTAAATTAGAATTTAGTTATCAGACGAGGCAGAACGGGCCAAATCCCGTAAATTAAAGACTTCCGCTCGTGCCCGTTTATTTCCACTTTCTCCCTGCGACTCCCCGTGTGATAATGTCCTAAGAGAGAATGAGTGATTGTACGTGAGTGAGTGAATGAATGAAGAAATAAATTGTTTGAAATTGCTAAATGGCCAACAAGCTACCCCTGAATGTTTTCTGAAGAAATAAATAATTCAGTTGAGTGATCCTTACTTGTCCAAATTTCATACACACAATCTGTTAGTTATTATTAATATTGCAAGTAAACACATAGTAGCTGTAGTTCAAAAAAGTAACTTTTCTAGTTAATTTTCCATATTTTTGGCTTTGTAAGTTAATACTGCAAATTCTTAATGCTCCCAGTGATATATAATTGTACTGGGGGCGGGGGGGAGCCAGTTATTTACATCTGTATACTGGCCAGCTCAGTGATGTTTTTTGGATTAAGTGGGATATTTTTTCCCCAATCTGTCTGTCTGCCTATTGGTCTGTCTGTCTGTCATCACTGGTTTTGTTTTTTGTTTTGCCTTGTTATTTAATGCAATTCCCACACATGATACCAAAATTGCATTTTGCATATTCTGGGTGTGTAGCACAAAAATAAAGCCCAAATTGACCAGAATGTACATATTTAAAAAAAAAAAAAAAAAAATTAAAAACATATAATTTAAAAAAAAGTCATTCTTCTACTTTTTGTCCCATATGAAAAACATCCATGTATTTACATAGATAGTATGAGCAAATACTAGATGTGAAAACACTTGTGTTTATTTTAAAGATCAACACTATAGTTCACCAGAGCTCATATTTGTCCCAGACTGTTTATGAACATGTGCACCATGTCTATGTCTTATCTCAAGCAACTACCTTTTTAGGGGCTAATTCATGGGACTGTGTGTGCTGACTGATTTGTTTGATGTCGCACAATATGCAAAGGCTAAAGTAGCCTCCTGATTGGTTCACTCCGATTAGATAAGTTCTCACATCTGGACACAGGATGAGGTAAACAGATAACTGCTTCAGTATTTGCTCAGCCATAGCATGGTCTCAATCAGCCCACACCTTGTTCCACTGAAGGGCTCATGTGAATCAGTACAAGTCAACACCATCTTTATGTAACACTGGCTTAATGTGTGCCAAAAAAGATGTCCCAGGCTATTGTCATTTAAAAAAACCCCCCACACCTATCTCCTTTGTCAATCTCTCTCTCTCTCTCTCTATCTATCTATTAAAAACACCCTCAATGTCTTCAAATATATTTTATCTCCCCCCAAAACAACAACAACAACAACCCATGACAGTAGCAGAAACCACCTTGATTTCAGGAAAATGGGCTCTCTGCCATTTGGCTGGAGTGTCTTTGCGCTTGCCATGAAGGTGCAGGTGGCAGTATATAGTTTCAACATCTGCCTTCCAAGCTTTTACTGCATTTATACCCATTGTGCCATCTGGACAGAGGGGCTACCAGAACAAACCAGAGAAAAGACTCCCTCCTAACCCATAAGCAGGCGAGGGGGCCTATCTCTACCCTGATGTTAATTATTTTACTTCTGCTTAGTTCTTCCTTATCTCACTATATAACTCAACCACCCTGAAGGTGTCTCATCTGACCTGACTGCAGAAACTAAGGCAGTTGGGCCTAGTTATACTTGATCAGGAGATGGCCAAGGAACACCCAGGATCTCCAAATATAGTTGAGAAAGAATCCTTCCTGAAACCCTGGAAACGTGTCAGAGATAATAATATGGGGCTGATGAACTAATGGTTTAATGCAATATAAAGCAGCTTCCTGTGTTTCTGTAGACTTTGCTTGGCTATTGGTTAATGCGACTAAAGCATGTTGACTGGTATTCTATTTGTCAAGTCTGGGATTTTTAAAACAGTTTTAAATTGTTTGAAGATTTTTCTTCCTTTTACTTTCCATGCTGCCACAACTGGCTTACTGTCTCTTGTTCTGTACTGTCACAACTGAGTTGACTGTTAGGCGTGTTATTTCAGGACACATGCAGGATGAATTCAATTGCATTTCACCAGAGAGGCTTGGGTAATCTGGGAATTACTGTCCAAAAAGTAATGTTTCCAAGCTTGGATTTCTGATCAATATGCCACTGTTGTGTGATCAATGACTGCTAGTCACCATGGCTACATATATTACTTCTAGTATCAGTGCCTGTATGCCTTTGATGGCCATTTGCTAAGGAACATGAATGGAAGGCTACTAATGCATTTGCATCCAATTTGTGGGCTTCCCAGAGCCAGCTGGTTAACTACTGGAACGGAATACTGAATAAGATGTGGTCTTATGACAGAAAGAAACCTTATAATGGAAGACAGTGTTTGGTAACAGTGTTGTGATCTTTACAAATGCCACAAAAGCATGTAAAATGGTATTGGGGAAGTAACTACATCATAGGTACAATTTGACGCCAATCTGTTCTGTGAAAAAAACATACACAGTATTAAAATTTAAGTATGCAGGCAGCTACCCTGTGGCACATCTTTGGCTGAGAAGGGTGGGTGCCCCTCAAACTAAAATAGGGGTGATAAGCAATCCCCTGCTCAGTGGCTAATGCTATAATAATAAAAAAAATCTTTCTGTTCTTCGTTTATTCATCATCTCAGCTTCTTTCTTATTCCCTTGGGAACATAATTTATTGTAGTTGCATATACTATGCATTTGATTTTTTGTGCATCCTTCACAATTAACATTGAATAAACATTCCTGTCCCACTTCCACTCCTATTGCAACTGGATCTTTTGGATAACTATTAACTTCATGGTTAAAAATGGTTAATCATCAACAAACTGTGCTGTATAAAAAATATTCTCTGTAGTCTTTGCCTAATTGTGGGAGAGACCATTTTTCCATAACAGTGACCTTCAGTAACACCTGGTACCTGAAGGTTGCAAAACACCAGGCCTGAAATTGTATCATGGTGGCTTATCATCTATCCAAGGTCATAAGCGATGTGAACAAGTGGAGAGTGTATTATGTTTCAGAGAGCTGGTGTTGCTCCAACATTTAATTCCCTTTCCACTGAAGATATGGTTCTCTGAGTCTTTAAAAACATGACTAATAAGCATGTTTCCTCCCCCACCTCAGGTTTGCAAGTTAAAGCTAATCTATGCTGTGTCCTGTGTTGCTGGGAAACATGATGTGGTCGCACAGCCTGTTCTGCATTCAATAGTCAGCTGAACTGTGTTCTGAACAAAAGTTTCTAGACTCCGTAGTCTAAATGGAAGATTATTTTCCCTTTGTGTTGGGGAGATAGAATTGTCCCCAAGTGGACAAACTAGAGTCTCAACCTGACCCTATGCTGGACACACATAGATGAAATACACTTATTAATTGGACTACCTGGCAGATCACTTATAAACTTTGCCAAAAACGAATCCTCCTGCAAGTAGGATATTCTGTTTCTTAGGCTGTAATCCTAAACACTGCTGAATTGGAGACAGGCTCACTACAATAAGTAGGACTTGCATCCAATTAACATGTATAGGAGCCAGCTATACTTTGATCTTGTATGCTAACAGTCTTATTGGCTTCATTAGAGCAATTAACAGCCCATTGTAGAAGGGATTTGCCTCGTAAGTGATTCTAATATGAAAAAAATGTTTTAAAATTATGTGTTAAAATGACTTATCCATATAACTGGTAATTCTTTATATTATACTTTGTGCATCAGCAGCAAACTAGCAAGGACAGATTTTAAAATGAAAATAATTCTCTTGATGTTTTGTTGGCTTTAAGAAGAAACATACTGTATATCTGCAAAAGTTCTGTTTCATAGTGTTTTGTTTTGTTTTTAATTACAGCAGTGAAATCCTAGGTATGTTTATTTAGAAGTCAGTCCAACCAAGTTCAATAAGATAAATGGTTTAGGATTTAGCACCCCAGGCTGGACTTATTACGAAAGGTATTGTTGAACCTTGGCACACACCCAAAAGATGTTTTCTGGAAAATCTGGTCATTGTCAAGGGCCAAGTGAATAGTATTCTGTGTTACAATAAACAGTTCCTGCAACTACTAGAAATCAAATGGAGTCCTAAATACAAACATGTGTCCAATAAGCATTCTGTGACAAACCTCAACAAAGGCCCTCTCTAACTGACCCAAGGAGCCTTCAAGGATGTATGTTCATGGATTCTTGCTTGTATTTGCAATGTAGAGCTCATTTGGTACTTGCCTTCTTGCTGTTACAGATGAACTGAAGGATGAACAGCACATGTGCATGATGTAAGTATTAGGCATACTAACCACAGTGTGGATTTCTTTGGATTTTTTGAGTCTGTGGTCAATGCAGAGTCATCCAGCCAGCCCAGTCTACTGCTCAGCTGTCACATTTTATAGAAAATGAAGCCAAGAAATGACACTTATTCAATGGACCAGGCACCTGAAAGGTTTTACAAAGCACTGACTTTTTCTGAAGTATTTCATACAAATAAATCTTCATAACAATGGCAGTCAATTTCTCTTTAAAGCTATGAGGGGGTATAGTAAAATTTTAATTATCACCTTTGATAATTTAAAAAAAATTGACAGAAAGTTTGTTTTGATTTGTAGTTGTACCATCCAAATTTACACAATTTTTCCAGCGTTTCTTGACCCTCCAAATACTATTATTGTAGAAGTCTGCAGATTGTGCCGTATGAGGATTTTACACTTTAGTCACTTCTAGCACAACCTGTCACAAACGTAAAGGACACAATGAGTTGGTTTTCTCAACATCATGCACTGAGGGACCAATGATGACACTGACAAAATTTCATCAATATATCATAATAACTTCCAGGAGATAATTATTACTTTACGATACCCCCTCATAAGGTGCAATTGCACCGACACAAAAATGACACCGTACTTAACTTTATGGTTATAAAACATGGCCACAACTTTATTTCACAGGGTAATCAACAATTTTAACACTTCAATTTAACCAAAATTTTTAATGTTCTTGACACATGTGTTTTTATACATATCTAATTTAACCAACTGTGTCAATCTATCCCTTTAATTCATGTGTCAAGAACATCAAGTTCTAAATAAACCCCACCTCGAATAATTCATCTCTCCCCAAACAAAATGACATCATACTTCAGCTCATGATGTAACATATCCATGCCGTCATCAATTTGTTGGGTGACATCATAGCAACAAATGGATTAACCCCTTTTGACGTATACTCTTTGTCCACTTAAATTTGAAACAATTTTGTAATTTCAATTAACTAACTTATCCCTGGGGGGAATCCTGCCCGCCATAAAATTAAAACAGTTTGGTATACCCTAACTTAACCAGTATCCTGACACACAGTTGTGACAAATTAACTTCACTTGTCCATAGTGCAACGTAAACACAATAACAATTATACAGTCATAGCAAACATGCTATCAAATACAAGCATACGCCAATTTATTCTCAGGGAGGGTGAAAAACCCAGGTCACAATAACTCTGGGAAAATTCCCTCCCGGCCCCGTAAGGCAACCAGCCGCAGCCTAAGAATAAATATGTGAACCACTTATTAATGAAGGGCGGGTGGGATGGGTTGCTTGTCTGCTAATTAAAATGGCTGCCACCACGAGGCAGCCTTGGGGCTTTATAGCCCTTAGTTCTCGTTGGTAGTCTCGCGATAAGCGAGACCACCAACGAGATGGGATCCTAGAAGGATCCAACCCTGATTGGTTGAGCAGCGAAGGAAGGGGCGGGACTTCCCCCCCCGCCCAGCCAATGAAGCGTCCGGCCTCCTTTTTTGGCCGGCGCAATGACGAACTCCTCCCCAACATGTCGGGGGGGGGGTCTTTTGCAGACTTCTACAATATCAGGTATTTGGAGGGTCAAGAAATGCTGGGGAAAATGTGTTAATTTGGATGGTGACTACATAGAGATAAGTTAATAACTACAAACCCAAACAAACTTTGACTAATTTTTTTAAAGGTGATAATTAAACTTTATGATACCCCTTCATATTGGCAATACAACCATGTATATTTGCATGTATATACCATATTTCACCATATGCATCAAAGCCACTGAATCTGACATTGTGGAAACCCTCTTTTGAAGACCACTTTCAAAGACTCTTTGGTTTTTTAACAGATGGCTACTGTGCCCTCTAGGAAAAGTCTCTTCCCATCCACAACTTGGCATGGGTGCACTGTTCAATCAATACATGTCCCTTAGGAATACATAGTATGTGGTTTTGGCAGTGGTGGCAGTTTCCTTTCTTAATGCAAGAACCAACTGTTCCACAATAACAACACCACAAATATTACATATAAATCCTTCCAAGTCATTTTGCTCCATGAAAAGAGAAACTGTGGCAAGAATCCATCCCTGACTCTAAAATTCAGGGCACAGCAGCTGCAAATATGGAGACCAATTACATGTATCCCCATGAATTATGTGTTGATCTGTTTGCATAAGCTCTCTGGCCTGCTGGTTGCCCAAACTGCTTTTTGCTGTAGAAAAGAAAAACCAAACCCAATGACCTGATTTTTCAGGTTGGCAGATTACAAGCTGGATCAGCTGGCTACTTGAGCAGCCAATTTCCAAAGCCACTTTGCAGCTGAGGAGATTTTTTGGAAAGACTAGAGCCTTTAGTAAAAGTCATTTATTTTTCAGATGGAAAAGTGTTGGCACTGGTGGGGCTGGGGAACTAAACGCTAAACTAAACCAACCCTGTCATTTGGGAATGTTTTAGATACATCCTGCTACTAAACTCACAGTTCTATTATCGGTTGATACAGAGATGTCATTCTGTGTTTGTTTCATTGTTGAAGGATGCAATAATTAATTTTAGAAATTTTCTTACTGCTCCAAGAAAGTCTTGGTAGATTGTACAGCTTTTGAAGACTATTTGCAGTTCAGAACACAATTCACATGTAATGTCATTGCAGTGTTTCCTGCACAAAAACTTTTATGCCAAATAAGTACTGAACTATCAGTATTTTCATCAGCCCAGGATTCTCCTTGTCATGGTTTCCTGACACCTGACAAATACAATTTGACCATTTTTATATATAATTGAACATTTCCATTTTCTTTCCATTTATTTATTTAATTTATTTATTTAATATCTACCCTTTCTCCCAAAAGGGACTCAATGGAACTTAAAATGGTAGACTCCCTATGCTAGGATCACATGGCCATTATGGTGATTTAAACTGCATGGTGATATGGATGTTGACATTTGTCTATGTGGCTTATTGAGCATTACTATGCTTTAGTTTCTCACCTTGTTGAAGGAGCAGCGTTATCTATTATTATTATTATTATTATTATTATTGTTATTAAAGTCAGCAAAAGGTGTGCTGGCTGCTGCCATCTAACAACAGCTGCTGCTGAATCACTCAACATTTTTATTTTTTCTCCCAAGAACCCTATACCAATACTGCACTACTAGCATGTAGTAGGTGGGTGGTGGGTGGGCAGGGAGAGATATGGCCCATGTTTAATATGTATTTCTTTGGGGGTACCCATGCAGCTTTTGAGACCTCCACTGATGTTCCCAAGGGTCTAAACCACCATGAGCCCTGGTGGCACAGTGATTAAATGCCGATACTGCAGCCACAAAGTTGTGAGTTTGATCCTGCAGGGCTCCAGATTGACTCAGACTTCCAACCTTTCATAGGTCAGTAAAAGCGGTATCCAGCTTGTTGGGGGAAATGAGCTAATACATTGTAAACTGCTTAGAGAGTGCTTAAGTCACTATGAAGTGGTATAGAAATGTAAAGTGCTATTGCTATTGCTATAAACCAAAATGCTTAACTGTACAGTTTTTGAGGGCATGGGTACCCATCTCAAAACAGCCAATAACCCAACAATGGCCTTAAACATGACCAGAAGTGATTGAACATCATTTCCACTGACCTCAAATCTTTACACCATGCTGCAGACTTCTGCAGTTCTGGAGTAGTTGAAATGGAGAGGTGTGGACTTCCAGTCTCCAGACTGTGCTCAACCCTGTAGACTACAAATGCATAGGCACTGGAAATCTATAATACAGCAGTTTGGCTTTCCTACCTTTGCTAAGTTTCTGGGTATGATAATATCCGACATTTCATCTCCACATTGAAAAATGTCCACTTTTTTAAAATCACTACCTAAGGTTTCATGTTATTTTAATAATTCTTTGTGCATGATTTTTGATACCCATTGTGATAGCCACATCCAGGTTGTGTTTGTCTGGGGCAGATGATGCTTCACATCCCATCTTAGTGAAAGTCCTAAAGCAAAGGTGCATTGCCTCCCATGGGCCATCTACAAATCTGATGGGAGAGGAGTATTCAAAACAGCTTCTCCAAAGGTTGTTTTGCAAAGATTTTCTGACTGCAAGTCAAGAAAAATTGTTACATGCTGCTAATCCTGCCCCTAAGAATTAAATCCCAGATTTTAGGGCCCTTTTAAAAGTAGCACAGAGCAAAGAGACACCAAACGTCAATGCTTCATTCCCCACTTGTGGCAAAAATAATAATCACCACCAGCAACAAAATAAGTCTAATCTGTCTGCTTACTGTGAGCCTTCAGTGTGTCTGATGATCTTCCAGAAAGAAAGCCACAGAGGGGCTGCTATAAGAGGAACAAAGAGACATAGGGGGGTTGCAGACTGCCAGAAATAGTGCAAATTGAGTCCACTTTTAGGGTTAGGGTTAGTGCTAGGGAATTATGGGAATTGTTTTTTTTTCTGAGACATTGAGCCTTCTCTGTCAGAGAGCTCTAGTGCCACAATAAAATACAGTTCCCATGATTCCCTAACCCTAACCCTAACCCTAAAAGTGGACTCAATTTGCACTATTTCTGGCAGTCTGCAACCCCCCATATATTCTCAAAAAGGTGCCAATGGGGCTCAATTTTTTAAAACCTAACATTTAGAAATTGGCTGATGGCCCCTGGGCACAAGGTTCTAATTGAATGCATACCTGAGTCTGTTCCTGTATCATACAGAACATATACACCAGAATATTGTGGAATATTCTGGTTGTGGGATTCCCTTCCACAGGAGAGTCATTTGGCCCCCTCTCTCCTTTCCTTTTGCCAGCAGGCAAAAACCTTTTTATTCAGGCAGGCCTTTGGCTCATAATTTATGGAGCAGAAAGAGCTTTTAATGGGGTTGTGTTTTTATCTTTTTTTAAAAAAACAATGTTTTGATTATGTATCATACTGTGTTAACACTGTGTTGTTGTTTTTTTAAAAAAAGATTGAACTGGCATTTAATTGTTTTTAAACCTTTGTATGCTTAATTTTTAAAAACTGTACCTTTTTTTTTAAAATCCATATCAGTTGCCTTGGATAGTTTATGAGTAGAAGGGCAGGACATAAAAGAAAGAAAGCAAGCCTTCCAAGGCATGGAGTTCAGCAGAAGGAAGGAAGGAAGATCAGAATTTACGTTACCTATATGAAGTGGGATGCAGTGTCTCAAGTGGTTAAGACACTGACTCTGTTGATTGCAAGATTGGCAGGTTGGCAGTTCGAGGCCTGGGTGCTGCATGATGGGGTGAGCGCCCATCACTAGTCCCTGCTTCTGCCAATCTAGCAATTTGAAAGCATGCAATGCAAGTAGATAAATAGGGATCACTTCAGTGGGAAGGTAAACAGTGTTCTGTAATCATACTGGCCACGTAATCACAAAGTAGTCTCTGACAACACTGGTTCTTCGGCCTAGTAACGGAGATGAGCACCATCCCCTATGGTCGGACATACTTGACAACCTTGTCTATGGGGAATACCTTTACCTTTATATGAAGTTCTGTTTTTGTGTCCTTTAAAAAAAACACCTTGGAGTGAGCTGACTTTTAGTGATAATGTCCCTTCTTGGTGGTTGGAAAATGTGCAGGAATATGGTACCCATCAGAAATACATGAAGGCTCCCTTGGCAGTCCCCCACCCACCCAGAGGAAGTTCATCTGTGATGATGGAGCTGGCAAAGCTGCCCTCCATGAGTGGTAGAGAAAGAGGAATGCTACTCTGGTGTGTGTATGAACCTTTTCTTGGTATTACTACTGCTCTGTCCACAGCTGCAGTGTGGGAAATCTGCCCATGCTAGACCCTGTTCCTCGGGAGGCTTGGCACTGGCTGAACAACTCAGAGCAGCTGGAGGAGGAGCATAAGTAAAACCACCCCCACAGTAGCAGTGTCACCAGCTGCCCCAGAGGAAAGAAGCCTGCAGCTGGTAGTAGGAGAGCCAGTGAAAATGGAGACAGAGAAAATGGGCAGGAGACAGAGAAAATGGAAAGGGGTCCATGCTAGGTATAGCGGAGAAGTAGAAGCTCCTCAAGTTCTGGATAACATAATAAGATGCATCTCATGAAATGGGCTATGCTCGAAGAAAATGGTTACTATAATAAAACTATTACTCTTTCAGGTGCCACAGTACTCTTTGTTGTTTTGGCTGCAGTTGACTAGTGTGACTCTCCCTTTGTAGATAGAAATGAATCCCATTTTGGAAGAAAAGCAGGATAGAAATCCAAATAAATAAATAACTGTGTCAACTGCTTGGCCTGTGAGATAGCATGTGGAAATTAAGATGGCAAGTGCAAACAGTTACACAATATCAGCATTTCCCCTAATGCTGTGCTGTTCCTCTGCCTCAAAGCAAGAGGAACAAGGTGATGAGTCTCCCAAAAGCCAAGCCAAGTGGCAAAAATTAATGCCCTGTGAGGACAGGGGCTACAGGTAACTGGCTGCCCTCTAGAGAGAACTCTTAACAATGTGATAAGCTTCTGTATAGTTGTATTCAAAGGCATCCAATGGCATAAGTGGGCAAAGACACACTCCAAAATAATGTGGTGATGTTGCTCCCTTCACTTGGATTGTGAGCTGCCAGTGATTCAGTCCATGGATGTTTAGGTGCCATTTCTAATGTGGGACTGCTGCTAAAGTATAGCAAAATTACTGCAGTTAGAATATATGATGAAAATTATTGCTATTGCAAATCAGGATCTAAGACAGGGGTAGGCAACCTAAGGCCTGGGGGCCGGATGCAGCCCCCCGAGGCCTTTGGACCAGCCCCAGGCCCCCCGCCCCCCCGCCACCGCCCACCGCCATGATGATATTGATTATTGTTGTTATTACTTGTTCTTGGGGTTTTCTTGTCAAAATCTCCACAGGGGTTTTGTCATGGTGAATTGGTGCAACTCAAAAAGAACTGGTTCTTTTGGAAATGGGTCAAATACAGGTTATTTTGAAAAGAACTGGGATACAAGCATGTTGAATAAATGGGCAGATGGTGGGCAGAGGGGTGGTACCCACCCCGCCCCAAAGATCTTGCCAAACCACCCCCTTTGTCCCCTCTCAGTGCTTGCAGCAATTCATGGGGCTCCATAGGATTTTAAATTTCCTGCACTGTCAAAATGGTCCCTTTCAATCCTCATACAGCTATTTTCTGCTTCTGCCAGTGTTTTGATGCCCTTTTTGCTTGTAGGGAAGAGGTTGAGGAAGTCGGGGGGGTCCTTGGGGGGACATAGTGTGGCTTAAAAACAACAACTTTGGCACCTGCTGCATGGGTTCATGGTCACAGTTGCATGGGTTCATGGGTGCAGGGAGTCAGTGGGGGGAAACTGCCTCCCTGGCATGCTTGCATCCCACGGCCCCATGCATGCCAGAGGGTAGTTTCCACCCTGGCATGCTTGGATCCCAGCACCCCATGCATGCCAGGGGGGCAGTTTTCCCCTTGGCATGCTTGGATCCCATGGCCCCATGCATGCCAGGGGGGCAATTTTCCCCCACTGAGTCCATGACTCGCTGAACCCATGAACCCATGCAAGTGTGACCCTGCGCAGTTGTGGAGGAGGTGCCAACATTTTTTTAAAAAAACAAAAAGGACACCAAAACACCGGCAGAAGCGGAAAATAGCTGCATGAGGATTTAAAGGGCCCACTTTGACAGCATGGGAATTTTAAAATCCTGTGGCGCCCCAAGAACTGCCGCAAGTGCTGAGAGGGGAAAAAGGAGGTTGTTTGGCAAGACCTTTGGGTCAGGTATGTTCCACCCTTCTGCCAACCCTCTGCCCATTGCCCCTCCCTCCCAGATGCCAGCTCCAATAGCCATTCCAAATGTGAACTACATAATAAACATGGACAGATTCAATAGTGGCAAAGATAGTGTGAACTTTGCTTCGGTGCAAATTGTTTCAGCGATCCTGAATCTATGCAACTCAGAAACTGGTTTAAATGCAAGTGGGAATGAGTTCTAAGGGTTTCTTCTTTCCTGTTGAAGTTGTACAGGTGTTTATGATTTCAATGGCTTCCCTGTGCATTGTGACCTGATAGTTTTTTGGCATGGCCCAAAATTTAGAATAGCATTTTATGCCCAGGATGGTTTATCACATGTTCTGCTACTATTGATTTTTCTGGCTGACCCAGTCTGCAGTGTCTCTCATGTTCCTTGGTTTGTGTTTGGGGTTCCTATGTAGACACCAAACACCAAAATCAACACCCAGAAAATGCAAATGTAAATCATCCAGGGTGAGGGGGTTTCCAGCAGACAATGGATATTTAATAATAAATAGGCACCCTGAGGCCTTGCTATTCAATAACAGAACAATACACAGATTAACATGTAAATAGCTTCCTCTTAACCAGCAGTATATATACCCCACTCTCTTCCATGCCAGCATTCTCTGAAGATGCCAGCCACAGCTGCTGGCGAAATGTCAGGAATAAACTCTTATAGAACACGGCCTCATAGCCTGAAAAACCCACAAAAAACTATGGATGCCAGCTGTGAAAGCCTTCAACTTTACATAAACATTAGGATTACTCATTATTGGGGGGATTTGGTCCTTCCTTTAAAAAATCCTTTTAATTTTTTGGGCAACGGAGGAAGAATTAATCAAATTATCAATGGTGAAATGGGCCCAAAATATAGGTCATTCAATTGATTTGGATAAGTGGGAGACGGTATGGAGTAAAACAATTAGAATTTCAGCAGCTCAAAATATAAGAGAGAACATATATAAATTACATTACAGATGGTATCTCACACCTCACAGTTTATCTAAGATGTATAAACAGGTAGATAATTCCTGCTGGAAATGTAAGAGTGAAATAGGCACTTTCTTCCACTTATGGTGGACATGTCCCAAAATTAAGAAATATTGGAAAAACATCCATTTAGTAATTGAAAAAATATTGGATATTAAACTGCAATTGAAACCAGAAATTTATCTTCTGATGATGATTGAAGACCAAGTAGAGTCAAGAAATAAAAAGATCTTATTTTATATGATAATAGCCGCTAGACTATTATTAGCTGAGAGGTGGAAAAAAGATGACATTCCAACAACAGAGGAATGGTTAGAAAAAGTACTAGATATGATAGAAATAGATAAGTTAACATGTACATTAAGGAATGTTCAGCAAGGGAGACATTTAGAAAACTGGGAACGGGCTTCAAAATTTATAAGTGATCGATGGAATATTAAAATAATATTAGATGTTTAGGACTACCATGTTGAGCAACAGTTGGGGAAATCAAAATGTTGAAATAATTTATGAGAACGTGTTAGTCCAATGACCTAGTAGAACTATGAAATAGTTAGAAATGGAAGAGATTAAGAACAGCTGAAATAAATTGGAGGAAAAGAGAGCTATGGAAATAAAGTATTAAGCAATATCTAAGCTTCACTAACCCGGGAAGTCTTTTAATGTTTTTGTATATATGGATGTGTATTGTTTATTTGTTTTTTGTATGTAAACGTAATATGTTTTTTCCCCACTTCTTTTTTTTGTTTTTTTTTCCTGGTAATATTCATGTCTGTTAAGGTTTGGTGGTGTGGTTGTTATTATTTAATAATAATAATAATAAAAATTAAAAAAAATCCTTTAAATTTTTTTAAACATTGCCAATTGCATATTATGAACATATTACATAACAGAATTAACGACTAACAAGTAACATGTTGATTTTTAGAAAAACAATTCCAATGTGAGAAGGACACTTATTGAGAGCATTTTGCCCTGGATCCATCTGTCTCAATACAGGCTCCTGTAAGTTGCAGCAGTTTTCCAAAATGGTAAGCAGACTCTTTTCAAATCCTATTATCCCCAATTCTCTGATAACAGGGGCTGAACCTGGGCTCTTTCATGGAAATCATGTACTTGACAGCTGACCTATACCTGTCAAGACAGCTTGGAATGGTTTTATTTTAAATATATAGCCAATGGAAATGATTGCCTACGTCTATTCCACATTGCCCTTGTATTCCATATTGAGTTTAAGTAGATTTTCTTCCTTTCAAAGCCCAAACCATTTCTCTCAGTACTGCTTTACAATTGTTCATTTATCCTTCTGTCCTTACTGCCTACCTTGATTTTATTTGGGGAAGGAAGCCATCTCAAAAGGAATGAAAAGAGTGCTATTTTAGGTGACACATTTACTAAAGCAACTGTGTTGACCTCCTTTTTTGGTGCACAGTAGCTTCAGTCTTGTACCAGGCATCAATATTGGCCTTGGGTTTGTTATTGGAACTGCCACTGGTGATTTGCCTTAAATAGAGCCCAAGCAAACCCGCTCTGTTTGTTTTTCTTGACATGGTATCGAGTGGTGCTTTCCAAGAAACAAGGGAAAAAACTGGATTTACAGTGGTGACTTTGACTCCATTTGGCAAGAGCAAAAGATGGTCCACTGAACAAGTACAAGTATGGAGTAAATGGGCTATTCCGAGAAGCAGTGTTTTCTTTTACAGCCCACTGGTCTGCAAATAATGAAACCTTACAAAAAGAACTAGTAAGACTATCTATTTACACCCTCTACCTCCATTATACCAATCATGAACACACTGTCCAAGCACTTACTGGGGGGGGGGGGAATCATTTGTCAGATAAATAATATTTATACTGCAACTCTGCAATCTAGAATTAAATCCCATTGAACTCAGTAGGTCCTACTTCTGAGGAAGCTGCATTGGACTGTGCTATTGCTGTTTATGGAATTTCAGCCTCGAGTGCTCAGACATTATCTCAGTGATAATTTGCTAACAGCTCTATAAGACTGTTGTTGTTGTTGATGTTGTTGTTGTTGTTGTGTGCCTTCAAGCAATTTCCTACTTTTGGCAACCCCAGGCTAACCTAAGGGTTTGTTCAGAAGGTGTTTGCCTTTGTCTTCTTTGGAAGCTGAGAGAGAATGACTTGCCCAGGGTTGGTTTCTGCAGCTTAGCAGCAGTTTGAACCCTGATCTCCAGACTTGTAGTCTAATGCTCAAACCACTAGACCACACTGGTTCTCCTATGAAGACAGACCTCTGTTTATAGCCCCATTTTAGAGACAGAGGACAGCAACCAAGATAGAGGGGAGAAGCACACCAGAGCGTCGGGGACGCCCTGGGACGGAGCGCCGCAGGACCGCAACCTCCGCACCGCGGCGCTCCGGCGGCATCCCTGAAAGGAGCGCAAAAATAGCACTCCTTTCAGAAATCAGGGAAAGTGCGCCCTAAACGCGTAGGGCGCACTTTCCCTGACTTTTCCGCCGCAGTGTGTCCGGATGCTGCGGCGGGAGGTTACCCCTGGAGCGCCGGCCGTGCGGAGGGCCGGCTACTCCGAGGGCAACCTCGGGAAGAGGAAGGGGCGCCGCTCGTGTGGCTGCCCCTCCTCTTCCCTGCCTCCAAGACGACTGTATTAGTCGTCTGCCGAGGCCCATAGCTTGTTTGCCTAAGACTATGTCCCATCTGCAATATCTGCAAAATATACTTTACAGTACAGATGTCCAATTTGCAGTTCATCTCTTAACCATCACATTAAGCTGGCTTCAAATATGTTGCAAGTCTCACAATCTGGGGAACTTCACGGTTCCACCCAACAGTGAATTTAGGGTTTGCCACAAAGTTGACATTTGACAGGAAGCCCAAATATGTGGCAGTTGAATGGAGTTCCCTCCAGCCACTCTGCTGCACCAGAAATTCTAAAGGAGAATTTAGAACTAGAGCTGAAAGTTTTAATTCTGGGCCTCATCTAAAAGTGTAAAAGCAAAACAATTGGGATGGAACAACCATATATTTTCCCCACATGTACCTAATACCTGCCCATCTCATTGTTATTTATTTATTTGGGCCTCAAATAAATGTATTCATCTCAAATCAATACTGAATTTATTCAATTTATTCATCTAGCATAGAACCATTAAATCAATTATTTGAATAGTAAGCTAACACTTAGATGAATTCCATTGATTCTTAGGGTGTACTCTCGCTATTTAAGCTTGGGAGTTATACAGAGAGTTGTTGTCAAGTTTTTCTTCCCATCAAGCTATCTGTCTTTTTAACAGCTCTGTGGTAGGCAGAAATCAACAGAGTGAAGCTGTCTTTTTCCATCACAACATCTGCTTTGATGTGCAGAGGAAAGCTGGCCCTACTGAAGCTCTCCTTGTCATGTCACTTTTAAAGATATAGCAGTCCCACACATGATTATGGGTGGGACCACAAGGGTTGCTAGAATGAAAACTGGAGAAAGCTCTTGTACTTCTAATGGCTATGTAGAAGGGGGAACTTCAGCAAGTGTTATTACCTGGTTGTTTGCAGAAATAGACAGTGACATTCATCAGCATCCCTTTAAAACCCTGCAGCTCAGTGGAAGAGAATGCATGAGTGGAGCAAGGCTCAGCGGCTGGAAAAAGGAAGATGCCTCAGGTGTTTTTTTAAAAAAAGTTTTACTCCTTTCAAATTTTCTTTTAAAACATCACATCTAACCAAATTTTCACTTTTTTCACAAATTTTCACTTTAATCACATGAAACTATGTAAATGTAAATACATTTAGGCTGTCCTTATGATATTGTAATTTTAATTTTGCTAGTTGTTAATGTCATAACTATTGCCATTACATTCAGTGATATATGGGAATAATGATTTGTAAGTAACATTAGAACAACCCCCCCCCCCACAACATTACTAAGAATTTTATATAGTATGGTAGGAGAGGAGGTAAATGAGGAGATGACACTATGAGTTACCGCACCACATGATGCTAACCTAGTGATTTTGGATTAGATTTTAAACAAGAACATATATGGTACTTCTGGGCCAGATTGTTTGCCAAATGTTACTATTTACATAAGAGAAATGTGGCAGGCCAATGTATTTTATAGAGAAGAAATCTTTGAGACCATTTTTGCATGAGTCTTTCTTCAGCTTATCTGGCCCTGTTCTGTCTGGGGCATTGATTTTATTATAGGCATGTCTATAATAATGGATCACAGTGCATTATATACAGCAGACTCTCAGATAATACTAAAGTTGGATCACAGAGCATTATATATATATATATCATGCGCTGTGATCCAACTTTAGTATTATCTGAGAGTCTGCTAGTACCGTCTGGGTCACTTGGCTGGGCTGAAAGACAATCATTATTTGCAGACACAAAGAAGTCTTGTAACATTGATGCCAATGGCAGTAACCCCTGGAAAAATCCATAAAGGGTCTGTTTCAGTACTCAGCAAGCTGTCAGTCTTTTTTTTTTTTTAAACTGCTACACTGAGAATGGTTCCAATGTTTCAGAGCTGAAGCAAAATGACTATCAGAATTTAAGTATTCATTATATGAAGGTGTGTGTGTGAGTGTTTGTGTGTGTGTGTGTGTGAGAGAGAAACATTTAAAGTAACTATTTGTTATATTTTTTCCAAACATGCATTCAAAATGGATTATGTATATACTTTGCAGTTCATAGTACAAGATTTTTTGCCTCAATAATTAATCAGAGGAGCCCTGGTGGTGGTTAAATGCCTGTACTGCAGCCACTCATTCACATACTACAAGGTTGCGAGTTCAGTACCAGCCAGGGGCTCAGGGTCGACTCAGCCTGGCATCCTTCTGAGGTTGCTAAAATGAGTACCCAGCTTGTTGGAGGCAATTGGATTACACATTGTAAACTGCTTAGGGAGTGCTTAAGTGCACTGATAAGTGGTATAGAAATGTACTTGCTATTGCTATTGCAGACTGCAGTCAAGAAATCAGAAGAAGATTAAGACTTGGGAGGCCAGTTACGAAAGAACTAGACACAATTCTGAAAATATAAAGATAAAGCACTGAATACTAAAGCTAGGATGGTCCATACCATTGTATTTCCCATTACTATTTATAGGTGTGAAAGCTGGACAATGAAAAAAGCTGAAGAAAAGCACCCATTTGAGATGTGGTACTGGAGAAAAGTTCTGTGGATACTGTGAACTGGTAGAAAGACAAATGAATGATTCCTAGAGCAAATTAAGCCTGAACTTTTCCTAGAAGCCAAGATGACTAAACTGAGACTATCATACTTTGGTCACATCATGAGAAGAAATGACTCACTAGAAAAGATGTTAAGGTTTGGTAAGGTGGAAGGAAGTAGGAAAAAGAAAGACCTCATTCCAAACGGATCAACTCAAATCAAGGAAGCCACAGCCTTGAGTATGAAAGACCTGAGCAGAGTTGTTGGTGATAGAGTGATTTGGAGGTCTCTCATTCATATGATCACCATAAATCGAATGTTGACTTGAAAGCAGTTAACAACAACAACCAAATAAAATACTTTCAAAACATACGTTTGGTTTTTTTATTGTTTCATTGTACAGCCTAATAAGAGTGCAATATAAAGGGTAAACAAATAATAAACAAATTTAAGTCAAGACTCTTGGTTTTTGAAGTAGTTTTTATGTATATTTTGACAATTATTTGTAGAGAAATTATCTATTTGTTGGTGGTTGCTGAGCATTTGCAACAATAATCTGCCTACTATGCATAGGGATGGGCAAATGTATCAATTTAGTTTTGCACCATATATGAATTTTGGAAAAATCTAATCAAAAATGAACTAAAGCAAAATGATTTCCCATTGCTACTGTGTCCTGTGGTTGCATGTGAAATTGCTTTTTTCAAAAACTTGCAGAAGGTCTAGATATCAAGTTTACCACACCAGGACAGAAATGCATTTTAAATTTCACTGTCATTTTTGATAAATGGAGACTTCTGTTGCTCCTCCAATTTATATCTTTTAAAATATTAATAAATGTTGTTATGCATTGTGGTAGTTAAATACTAGATCAGAACCGGTAAGTGGAATAGGCTCTTCTTGAGGGACTATTATGGTACACAGCTGTAATTATGTAATTCTGCATAGAGGGAGATTGAACTAAGTGGCCTTTAACTCTGTGATTTTCTTTGGAATCCTGTTGGTAACGTGTGTGTATATGTCCTTTCATTGGATGTTGCAAAGGAGGTACTCAAAACCTCCTTATGCAATGTGTATGCTTCTCCCTCAGTAGCTTCTGTGTGCTTAAGACACACTGCTTGACCAAGTGGGAGAAGGAGAGAAGTGCCCAAGCAGCACCCAGCAACATTTCTGCAGCCAGGGGAAGAAAACTGGCATTACCATCTCAAATCTCCAGCAGCACTCTCACAATGGTTTCCAGAAGGCCATGTCAGTTCTTTGTGCTGCCTGGGTTCCTGCTATCCTCTTACACTCAGCCAGGTAACATGCCACAGGATCACCTCCCACCATCTCTCCCCACTAGTCAGAAAATAGCTGCCACAGAACAGTGTGGAGTGGAACGGATGAAGAACTATGCCACTCACATGATACAGGATCTTGGCATATATATACTCTGCTGAAATGTCAGTGCAAGACTTTGTGGAAGAAATACATTAGATGTCTAAATATTAAAAATATAAGCGCCTTTATAAAATATATATAATCAGCACTTATATTTTTAATGTTTAGACATCTAATGTATTTCTTCCACAAAGTCTTACTGTGCCATTACAGTGTGGTTTGGAAGAAATAAAGCCTATGCCAGTGGAGTGTAATCTCTGTCAGATTCTACTAAGTTTGTAAATCTTCAAGTATGGCCTTGACTGAGGATTGCACATGTATCATCTGAGAACCAGCCTAGCTAGGGTATATGGAGAAGCTCATCACCTGAAGGTTGGACAGCAGTTGATGAACTGGCCCTGGGCAGCTGTGAACACAGTGATAGAACACATGTGGCCAGCAATAGTGGAATGACTGTCCACACTAATGGAATTCTAAATCTTCAAGTTAGTCTTGAAATATATTTGTAGATTTGTTTTGTAGATATTTACAATATATTTGTAGATATATTGTACATATATTTGTACATGAATGACCATTGATTGAGCCAGCATGGTATAGTAGTTTCAGTGCTGGACAAGATCTCTGGGAGACCACAGTCTGACCATGGAAACTTAATGGATGACCTTGGGCAAGTTACACTATCTCAGCCTAAGAGGAAGGCAATGGCAAATTCCCTATGAATAAATCTTTCCAAGAAAATTGCTGATAGGCTTGCCCTAGGATTTTCATAAGTCAGAAATAAGTCATACAACAACAACCAGAGGGCTACAAGCATGCTATCATCACTCCCATTAGGGCAACTGGATGTGACATGTTCATTCCAGTTGTCTCTCCCACTGTTTTGAGGCTGTTGGGAGAGAGGGATTCTGGAGCAACCTGGGGCGTAGAATAGGCCTACAAGGTTTCCCCCCAAATTGAAATGGGGGGGGGGTTGCACTGAAAAACAAAGTTTTTCCACCACCACCACCACCCAGTGGGGGTGGCAGAAGCTTTGGAGGGTTGGTAGCTGCCCTAGAGGTAACATTGCCCCTCCCAAGAGCTGTATGCAGTCCATGATTCACATTATTCCTACTCCTTCTCTAAAACTTTAGCTGTATTGGTATACGCTCCTGTATTTCTGTTATTCCTCATTGTGAGAGCACTCACCACCCACCATGCCCTCCCTGGCTGAGATCCTGTTAATGATACACACAAGTTTAAGCCTACCTTATGCTTAGGTATGCCTTTTTTTGGTCATTGCACAAGTTGATATTTTCTTCCATCATCCAAACTGACCGAAACAACAACAACATCCCCCTTGAACCCTGTTTCAACATCTCTTGAACAGTCATTCTGTGAGTGGAGAGCATGGGGGAATCAGGGAAGCATCTTGCTATGCTCCATAGCCACACATAGACTGATGAAATCATCTGCCAAGACCTCAGTGGATTTAAGCAAAAGATGTCATCAGTGACTGTTATCAGCCAAATGATTCTGTGATCCCCTCACTTTTTACCATCTATGAAATGACTGCTTGGGAGAAAGCTATTGGAGTAAACCATGAGTTCTGGAGGTGTTGAGTAGGGAGTGATAATAGAGTTTTTTCTGTGGAACTCTTATGCCACCCTGGTTAATGTAGAATCTCAGTCCTTGTTTCTAAGAAGTAGTGGAGGAAAGTGTGTGCATCTGTGTGTGAGATCTCTTGCTAAAGAAAAACAAGGTGATGCCTCCACAGCAGTTTATAACCATAACACTAAATTCTATAGAGATCAAAATATATTTTTAACTCATAAGGATCAAGGAAATGGGGAAGCAGGAGTCGTCTGTGTAAGGATTATAACACATCTGCAAACACAAAATGGAGAGGGGTATTAGGGGTTAAGCATATTCACATCTCATACCATAGTCCAGATCACAAGCAAGATGCACATAAACAAACCAAAATGCAACAATGTTTAACAGAGGTTTATTTTAGAAAAAGTCACAAGAGCATTTGCAGAGGAAAGCAACAAGAAGTTTCAAGAATGGACATTAAATGGTCAGCACTATATAGCACAAATTGTCAGTTTGGATGAACCTAAAATGGAAAAGTGGAACAATTATATGAAAAAGGGATAGAGAACAAAAGAAAGAGTGGAAATCCTTTTTAGAAGAAAAAGGCATAATACTGAGAATGTACTGTTGTGGTAATATAATAATAATAATAATAATAATAATAATAATAGGTTTTATTTCTAACCCGCCCCTCTGCAACGCAATCGGGGCGGCTTACAACAGTTAAAATAGTACAATTAAAACAATCCAATATCCCAATCCCACCTCCCATGTCCCACCCACCCCATAAAACAAGATTAAACCAAGAATATATTAAAACACATAATATAACAATAAAATGCAACAATACAACAAACAACTAAACAGCAGTGGGAGGTTTGAGGGAAGGAGAGATAGTGTTCGTCCTCTGAGGAGGGTTATTCCGGGAAGGCCTGCCGGAAGAGATCCGTCTTAACTGCTTTCTTAAAGGCAGTAACTGTTGTGATAAGACGGATCTCGTCCGACAGGCCATTCCATAATTTAGGGGCGATGGCCGAGAATGCTCTCTGCGAGGTATATACAAACCTCGACTTTGGTTGATTTAATAGATTCTTTCCCGCTGACCGAAGGGCACGGGGGGGCTCATATGGGGAGAGGCGGTCCCTGAGATAAGCTGGACCCAAGCCATGTAAGGCTTTAAAGGTCAAAACCAACACCTTGTACTGTGCCCGGAAACTGATTGGCAGCCAGTGGAGGGACTTAAGCACTGGTGTTATATGCTCCCTCCTGGATGTTCCGGTGATTAATCTGGCTGCCATATTTTGCACCAATTGAAGTTTCCGGGTTGAGCACAAGGGTAGCCCCATGTAGAGTGCATTGCAGTAATCCAAACGTGAGGTTACCAGCGCGTGCACAACGGTTTCCAGGTCTTTCTTATCCAGGAATGGGCGCAGCTGGCGTATCAGCCGAAGCTGATAACAGGCACTCCTGACTGTCGCATTCACTTGGTTGGTCATGTGAAGCGACGAGTCAAGGAGTACCCCCAAGCTGCGCACACAGTCCTTGGAGGAGAGTGTGACCCCATCCAGGACAGGGGGCTGTAATCCCGGACCCGGCTTCGGACCGGTAACCGTGAGCACCTCCGTTTTGTCTGGATTCAACTTCAATTTATTTTTCCTCATCCAATCCATTACCGCTCCAAGGCAGTCATTGAGAGGAGAGATGCCATCAGCAGTCTGAGACGATGATTTGGTCATGGAGAAATAAATCTGGGTGTCATCAGCGTACTGAAGACACCGCCCTCCATGCCTCCGAATGATCTCTCCCAGCGGTTTCATATAAATGTTAAATAACATCGGAGACAGGATGGCGCCCTGAGGGACGCCACAATTAAGCTCTATTTTAGAAGAGCAACTGTCTCCGAGCCTCACCCTCTGGGATCTGCCCGAGAGGAAGGAGCGGAACCACTGGAAAGCAGTGCCTCCAATTCCTAGCTCTCTCAGCCGATCCAAGAGAATGGCATGATCTATAGTGTCAAAGGCCGCTGAGAGGTCCAAGAGCACCAGCAGGGTCACACTACCCCTGTCGATGCTCAAGCGGAGGTCATCGGTCAGAGCAACCAAGGCAGTCTCAACCCCAAATCCTGTCCTGAAGCCAGTTTGAAATGGATCGAGATAATCGGTTTCATCCAAGATAGCCTGGAGCTGGGAGGCAACTGCCCTCTCGATCACCTTGCTTAAAAATGGCAGCAAGGAGACTGGTCTATAGTTGTTTCTGTCCAGGGGATCCAGGGAAGGCTTTTTTAAGAGTGGCCTAACTGCCGCCTCTTTTAAACACGATGGTAAACTGCCTTCCCTGAGGGACGCGTTGATTGTGTCTTTGAGAAACACCCTCAACGCGCCCCCACCCTGGACGACCAGCCATGATGGACAAGGATCGAGAGGGCAAGTTGTCTTCCTCGTCCTACCAAGCAACTTGTCCACGTCCTCGGTACTCACAAATTGAAATTGATCCAGTAAAGTGCCATCAACGGAGTTACTGGACGCCTCATCCATAGATCCTGCTAAAACATTGGTGTCCAAGTCGGCTCTTATCCGAGAGATTTTATCTGCAAAGTGGATGTTAAACGCCTCACAGCAGGCTGTCGTCGGGTTAAGTAGAGGGTTCGGCGCAGGAGATATCCGCGTCAAATCCCCCACCACCCTAAACAGCTCTGCCGGGCGAGACTCTGCAGACGCAATACGTGC
This sequence comes from Phrynosoma blainvillii, assembly GCA_026167975.1. Lineage (NCBI taxonomy): Eukaryota > Metazoa > Chordata > Lepidosauria > Squamata > Phrynosomatidae > Phrynosoma > Phrynosoma blainvillii. The sequence goes on from JANUYF010000001.1 coordinate 79,830,052, forward strand.
AGAGCAGAAAGATTTCTGCGCTGCATGTAAAGCCTCCCTATAGGAGTCAAGATGCTTCCTAAGGCGAGTTCTGTCGGATAAGAGACGAGTCTTTCGCCATTCGCACTCTAGTCGTTGTCCAACCCGCTTCATCCTCCTAAGATCTTCTGTATACCATGGTTTACGGTTCGAAGCGGGCTGGAAAGGACGCTTGGGAGCGATCGTGTCGATAGCCTTGGTAAGATCGATGTTCCACGTATTGACCAAAGCTTCGGCAGAATCACCGGCATTACTCACCATTAAACCCTCTAAGGCTTTCTGGAAACCAATTGGATCCATTAGCCTTCGAGGGCGGACCATTCTAATAGGTCCGCCACCCCCGGGAGGGCAAGCAATAGCCTTCAGTTCCACCTTGATCAGAAAGTGGTCCGTCCATGACAATGCGGAGGTTTTTGTAACATCATCTTATGAGAGACTGGCTCATCTGATGACATGTTCGTGTAGCTGCTCAGTAACTGATCTTAGTAGAATGGAGAGACAATCTCAGCCAGCTCTTCCATTTCCATCAGTATTGTAGTTTTGTTCCTTTTTTTAAAGTGACAGATTCCCACCGCCTTGTTCTTTTCCTTGGCATAAACTTCAGATACCAGGGCTACAACAGAACATTCCTTCTTCACATTATAACCAAACAAGGATAGGTAGATTTATACACTCCTTTGCTGATGATATCTCAGTAGTTTCACTACCCCCCCCCCACACTTGTTCTTTTAGTTGTAAATGCTTGATTTTCAGAGTCTCTCTTTCCCCTATCAGTTAAAAGCTCTGGTAGTATTATTATTTCTCTTTAAATAAGTATCAGCTAATAATGATCTTTAAAACAGAAGGTCTTGTATATCAGCAGCATTCACCTCCTTCCCATAGAGCCAGGAGCTTCTGCTCTGTACTAACTCAAGAGATTTTGAGCTGCATCTTGTCACATTGGGTTTGCTTGTTCTCTGTGTGTGTTTTAAAGAAGAGTCATGCCTCTTTGTGTGCAAGGAAATCCTAAGTAACTAGGAAAAACAAAAGATATTTTTGCTGCAAGCCAGCCAAAAAGTTCTTAGGCACGTAACTCTCAGGACTCACAGATGCTGCACTCTGTACCATAATTAGAATGGGATGTGGTATGTTGAGTGCAGGGAGGGGGGTAGACAAGGAGAGTGCCATTTGAACGTACTTGAAAACTTTTTGCCTGGGGTTTTTATAAATATATATACACACACAACACATGCCCACACTTCCTGCTGTTGTGTGGGTGGGTGTGTATGGAGGGTATGCACAGAATTCAAGTGACTTGCTTGGGGTGTTAATTTTTTTTAAAACCCTGTCTATCACAGAAGTAGGATCAAAGCTTATCCTGTTTCAGATGTTATTTTTCTTCCAACTGTTAACCATGCACTGCTTATAATAGCAGAATTCTTAATCCGACTGTTTGCTTTCACTACGGAAAGTGAAGGACAAATTAATTCTCCTTGTACAAGTAAAAACAGAATGGCTTCTTCTCCAAGTGCAAACAATGTGATTGAATTTCCAAATCTTTGTTTTTGTGGAGTTTAATTATACTTCAACTCAAGCCAAACTGTCAAAACATGGTAGCCAACTATTTCTTTTGAGAACGCATTACCTTTTGTATATAAAAGCCTGTAATTGAGATTGGAAATGAAACTATAGCTTTGAACAGAGAGAACAAGGCAGTAGTTTGTTGCCAAAAAGGAAAACAAACCAAATCCTTATGTTCAAACTTCTGAGCAAGGGTAACAGAAGCTAGTTAAAAGAAAGGAAAACAGGGACATCAAATGAGCAGCTTTATTACTAAGCTTTAGCAGTAGCTCGGGCAGTAAAAGTTCTCAGGATCAGAAATGTTTCCTGACAATCACTAGTTTAAAGTTTCCCACATGAGTATAAATTAGCCATATACTGGGGATCTTCCCAATATAAAGTCACAGGTTCAGTCTCTTGAGTTTCTCAGGTACTGGTAGTTGGTGGAAGAGAATTTCTGAGACCTCAGAGAACTGCTGCCAGTCAGGATTGTGAACAGGCTGTTCCTGATTTGCTTTCAATGACCTTTTGACTCATTTTTTGAACAAAAAAGAATCAATGCCTACTAGTTCCAGTGGTGAGTAGTACCCCTGAACTATGTGTATTCCCTTTAACATCTAGAGCATAGAGCAGGCGTAAGCAACCTGTCCCCTTTAAGGGCTGAGGGACTTCAGCTCCCAGAAGCCTCAGCCATGTTGGCCAATAGTCCCATGTTGGCCAATAGCTCCTGGGATTCTGGGAGCTGAAGTCCCTCGGCCCTTAAAGGGGACAGGTTGCCTACCCCTGGCATAGAGGAATAACTGGTATTGTAGATGCTTTTGGCCTTCAATTCCCGTAAATCTTCACCATTGGTCATCATACCTTGGGGTCCTGAGAGCCATAGGCCAAAAACATCTGGACAGCCACAGCTGGCTCCCTTCTGGTAATTAACTGAAAAAAGCATAGAAAAGCATAGATGAGAGCTACAACAGTTGTGACTCTGTAGCAAGTGTACATACATGGCCTACATGCTAACGAACATGAAGCTATTGGCATGAATCCTATTGCTAGTCCTGACTGGAATAGAACCATTAAAGCACTTGGACTTACCTATATGTTGATTGAAGACAGCACACTGAGCACAAAAGTCACCAGGTCACTTTTTTCTCATTGGTTGAATGAATGATAATGTATTTCTGTTTAAATTCTAATAACTGTTTCTAAATTTGCAATTGTACACACCAGTTAATTCATCTACATTTTATGCAAATCTGTCTTCTGATGATTCTTATTCTTAGTCTTAGTCTTATTTGTCTTCTGGAGATGTATAAGTAGCCATCCTAATGGATGGGCCTCTGAAAATGCAGCCACCAATCAGGCCAAGACAAAACATTTTGCTACTTGAGGTAACAAACAAGATGGTGGGCTCCTTCACCATTCCATGCTCAGAAGCTGATATTTTCACATCTAATACTTGGTGCTTGAGGGCATGATGTGTTCCTTGATACAGAGAGTTTAAAAAGCAGACTCAACAATACATCTGACAGAATTGTGGGTTATGAATGTTTCTTTGATTTTTAATCACACACTTCAATCCAACTATTATTTCAGAGAAAGGGGATTTCCAGCAGCAGCTTATGTCTACGTTGCACAGCTAAGTAGGAAACCAGGGGAGTTCAAGAGCCAGGTGCAGGTAAGCATTAAAGGTATAACTGTATTGTAACTTCTCCCTGCTATTTTGTGCAGAGTTGATTCCTCTTCTTATCTGTCCCTTCATGTTTTTACATTAAATCTATATTGTGTCTCCCTCGCTGGACTAAGGTGCTCTGCAGATGGGTATGGCTGCAATTTTTCTTTTCAGTAATATTCTTGGAGGACTGTGAGAAATTGGAGGAGCGCAGAGTTCCACCAACATCTGATGTTGTTCTGTGCCTTCAAGTTGTCTCTGACTTGTGTTGACCCCAAGGAAATCCTATCATGAGATTTTCTTGACAAGTTTCTTCAGTGGGGGTTTGCCATTGCCATCCTCTGAGGCTTAGAGAGTGTGACTTGGCCAAGATCACCTAGTGGGTTTACATGGCTGAGCCAGGATTTGATCCCTGGTCCCCAGAGTTGTAGTCCAATGCTCAAACCGCTATGCTGGCTCTCTTCACCACCACCACCACCACACTTGTGTGGAATTGTGGGCATTTGAGAGGGAGAATGGAAGCAACCAGCCCAACAGCAGAAAGGAGCTTCCCACTCACACCTCTACAGCTGGTCAGTGGTTTGTTGGGATGAGAGAGTGGAGCTCTGTCTGGGATGCAAATCATATATCTTACATAAGGAGGTACTGATTATCTCCTTACACAACATGATGAAAAGCAAATTTGTTGTCATAATCCCCTGGTTATGCTAATGTAATACTCCAAGGGGATTTTAAACTGATCACAAAGTGATCTGCTCTGTCTACATAAGGGCCAAATTTGAAAAATAGCATGAAGCATCATTAAAAATAAACAACTAAAAGTTTAAGCCTTCCTCTATGTAATTGGAGACAACAGATAAGAACAAAAGCCATAACATCACTCTTACTATAACAGAGGAAATGCATGAGAGATCTATTAATGGAAAGAAATCTCTGCACATTTTAGTGCTCTTTAGTGCAACTTGGGCAGATCAGATATGCTTATGGACATTGCCACAGCTACACTTTTGTCAAGACTCAAACCACTGGAGGCGGTCCATCGGTGAACGTTCTTCTCTGGGCCACTGCTACTATTTTTCATCCCTTGATGACTGCTCCTTCCTTTGTCTGCCTTCTCCTGGCCAAAATGGAAAAACAGCAGCAACGCATAGGCACAGCATGACAGCTGCCTCAGGTAGCACATGCTTGGTGTATGTATGTATGGGTGGAAGTGGCAGTAAGGTAAGAGCCTCTTTGTATTGCAAATCCTACTCTATGCTTGCTAACTTAGACTGCTGCCCTCAAATACAGCAGTGGACACTATTCTGTTGCAACTGTTGAATTGAAATTAAATTGCCTCTGTGGTTGATCTCTGATACACCAGTATGCCTGAATCAAAATGTCCCCACCCCTACAAGCACCCCATAACCCTCTACTATCTTCAGATGCCTCCCTTTTCTTCTGTATTCCTTCTCAAAATGGCAACAAAATGATGACATCACTTCCTGTTGCCATTTTGAGAGATACTGCAGAGGAACATGTAACTATTTGGCCTTGCTGTGCATTGTGGGGGAGTTCACCTGCAGGGATGGGGGAATTGTCCTCCATGCAGTTGCTCATGCCTGTTTAAAATTTGGTTTACACCTGGAATGGTTCCCCAGCCCCACTGATGTGAGAGCCACCAAGTGTCACTGGTTTTAGGGAAGATGAACAGCAAGAGCAATTCAGTAGCTGTGGCTCAAAGAAAGAGGAGAGTTAGAAGATGAATGCAGACAGCAGTGCAAGTTAAGCATGTCGCAGAGTAGGATCAGATGGCGATGAAATGTTATCAAACACTAGCCACTGTATCTTGAAAGTAAAACTGGTCCTCATTCTCAGGAAGCCATTCTTTGAGGCTACATCTACACTGCAGAATTAATGCAGTTTGACACCACTTTAACTGCCATAGTTCAATGCTATGGAATTCTAGGATGTGTAGTTTTGTGAGATATTTAGCCTTCTCTATGAGAGAGCTCTGCTGCCAAAACAAAATACAAATCCCAGGATTCCATAGGATGTAGCCATGACAATTAAAGCAGTGTCAAACTGTATTAAATCTACAGTGTTGCAGCAGCCTGAGAAAGATAAGTATTTCCCTCACAAATTGATAGTTTTTAGTACAAATGGTGCTTTAAAAAACATTTTGAAATTCCTGGTACAATTGGTGACAATGGTCATACCTAAGATTCTACTTTCTTAGAAAATACCAGACCTGAATAAAGAATGAAACAACGTTCTGAGACTTATTATACAAATAAATTGGTGGACAAGTTCACTTCTTGAATTACCAGTAATTCCACCGTGACCAAATCCCTTTCATCAGCTGTGACAACAATACCTGTGAGAAGATAATCTTACACATTTGCCTGTGAAGAGGTTGAGGTTAGTTAATAGCTAGAGAGGTAAAAATCCCAGCAGTGTCTGACCTAGGCAAACACTGCTTCATATGGTGACCATGCTGGTAAGAGTTTTTAGTCCGTAAAGAAAAGTCTCGCAATCATATTTCCTTGATTCTTCTATTGCATTCCAAAGGACATAGCTACATTTGGCATATGCTCCCATCTAAGCCCACAACAGAAACTTCTTCACATTTCTGCCATTGGGTTTTGGTCTGTTTTTGGTTGGTGTTTTTTTTTTTTTGGTTACACAAGCTTTGTTTCCTTGCATTTCTTCTGCTAGGTTGGCTAGCAGCAATGTAACTGTGCCCATAAGACACAGCTAGTTCAGTACAGTTGAAACTCATAGGTCTCTCTATCTGAAAGCTGTCTAAAAGAAGGGCAAGGGAACTGCAACAAGAGTTGTACATCCCAGGGAGAGTTCATGAAAAAAAAAACCCAACGGATTCAGGCATCTCCCTGTTTGAATGAGTTACATATGTGATATTTTAACAGCATAATATTTTTTTTCAAATGACTCAAGTATACCAAAAAAAGAGAGAGAGAGAGAATGAAAGAGATCAGATTCCATCAAAGTTCATGAAACTTGCATTTGCCCAAGCAACAGCTCAGCAAAAGCTTGGCTCAGATATTGACAGCCCACCCACACAGGAGTCTCAGGAACGCAGGAGTTGGCTCATCCATTCCTGACCCACATTGCACAAATCATGGTACTTAAATAATAATAATAATAACATAAGTTGATCGTTTTGCAATACTTTGTAGTTCACCTTGTCAGTGAAGAGCTGTCTCACCAAACTAGGCTTTTGTCAGATCTAAGGCCAGCCCAAACATGCAGAATGAAGGTACTGCTACCTTGGAAGAGATTTGATTTATCGAACTAAGACAACATCTAACTAAAGCTTACAATGTTGTTACGTCTGGATGGTAATCCTATAAGGTTGTTAAATTAGTTGTAGCGAAACTGTGGTCTGATGCCAGCATGTACCTCCAAGGCTGCTTTTCAGGCTCCCAAGGGCCCCCGTCCATTTTTATTTATTTTTTAAAATAAAAATTGATTAAAACTTTCCCTCGCACCCTCTGAGGAGCAATTTCACCATGAGGAGGAGGGCTGGGTTGTTTTACGCCCAGGAGGGGGCTTCATTTATCCAGGAAATAGACCAGTAAGAGACTTCCAGTTTACATCCTGCCTAAATAAAGACCTCTCCTGGGATGAAACCATCTCAACTCTCCCTCTCCAAATAACCATGGTGAAATTGCTCTATGCACCACTGGGGAGGGGGTTTAATTAAAATAAATAAATAAATAAGTTTTACATTTTAAAAAGTCAGATCTGTGGCTTCCTGAAATCCTTCAGGGGGGCAATGTGGCCTACCAGCCCCTGGAAGTTGCCCACCCTTGGCCAAGGTCCTGCATCAGGAGAGGTGGGTACAGTATAAATACATCTTATAGCTACACCTCTCCTTGTTGTAGAGGATGACAGTATTGCTAGTACTTTATTACCATTTGGTCTTCATTTTGTTAGCATTTTATATCTCATGAATTCATTTTATGAGGCTAAAATCAACATGGGACCAGATCTCAGGGTCCTACTACAATTCCTGGATATAGGATAAATACTGTTTGATTCATCCCCACAAAGAGCTTCTGCAGGGTTGGGAGAAATCCAACAAAAGGAAAATAAATAATAATCAAGAAACTTAAAACAGAGAGAGAGAGAGAGAGAGAGAGAGAGAATGGAGTATACATCCAGATATAATTCCAGGTGTCTAGGCACAAAGCCAAAATCACTGCAAAACAAATTCATGTTACTTTTGCCCTGCTTCCTCATTCCCTTTCTTTCTTCATCCGTCACCAGAAGCAACTAGCATGACGAGCAAAGTAGACATAATGATGCTAAGCAAACCTTAGTGACAGGAAAATAGGGCAGCCTATCCTTTAGGGAGATCATCTTTTCCTGGCCACCCAGCTGCATTGCCTTTGAAGGATCCTCTATCTAACAACTGTGTGCAGCTTTAACACAGGAAAGGGAATGGATATTTGACTGCAATAATTATCATGTTTCTGTTTCTGTTTTGTTTTAAAACTGTATTTGTTGCTATTTTATTAATGGTCTAGTTTGAGCTCCCAAGGTGAGGGGGAAATAAATAAATAAATAAAATTTAAATAATGGCTGCAATTATACACGGTCACAGTGTAGTATAGATATCTGCTGGCAAGATTACACCACACTAGACTTACATAACCCCCATACAGAATAACAACATGGTGCAACACATGCTCAAGAATGGGCATGTCTGGATATCCATTGCGCAATGCACAATATGCAATGGACTATGACAAGGCACAGGTGAATACAGAAGCCACCACAAGGCCCATGGGTCAAAGAAGGAAGGAGCAACTGCACAATTGCATGTGCAATGGTTTTGGATGTGCAACTCTGTCTCCAGCTCTGTCAGCTGAATGCAGCCATCATGCAATTTCTAATTACTTTCTCAGCACATGCATTGCAAAGTACGCTAGTGTAAGTCACTAACAGGATGCCAGCCATGATGTTTTTTACAGTCTGTCTTAAGCCACAATCCTGCTGAGAGATATTATCCTGTTGTATGCGTTTTATATAGTACTGCCTTTTTGAAAACGTAATGCAGTCATAGCCATTTTGAATTAGACTGGGGTTGCCATAATTCTCTTCCACAAAACCAGGACAAAATGTAGGGGGAAATGTAGGGCAAAATGTAAGACATTCAAGAAAAATGGAGGACACAACCAACTAAAAGCCAAAAAACATTAATATAAATTCATGCTTCTCATTCATGCTCAGAATGGCAATTACTTTCTGACCTATATTGACCCTAAAGTGAAGTATCATGGGGGTTTCTTGGCAACATTTATTTAGAAGGGGTTTGCTATGAGGCTGAGAGAGTGTGACTTGTCCAAGGGTCACCCAGTGGGTTTCTATGGCTGAGCCAGGATTTGAAAACTGGACTCCCAGTATCCTAGTTCAATGCTCAAACCGCTGGCTCTCTCTCTTTACATATATATGTGTGTTTTTAAAAATAAAAATTATATACAATACAAAGGAGGAGGAGAGGGGAAAAAAGAGACCATCTTTGTCCATGGAAGGATAACTGTGATCTGTTCCCCTCAGAAGTCCCCTCATGAGGTGGCTCTGGGCAGCCCCGACCTGTCTACCTGTGAGGCAGGTGAGGAGAAGCTCGAGTGGAGGAGTCCTCTTGCCCTCCTACCTGCCCCTCGGAGCTCTCCTCCACAAGCCACTTGGCATCCCCTTCCCTTCCTTGGCTGAGGGAAGGCAGCAGCCCCACACCGTGCGGAGCTCTTCTAATGGGCTGCTGGTGCCTCTGCAAGCCCAGCTCCTGAACCAGATGGGGAGGCAAAGGGAGCAGCCATGGCCCGGAACCTGCCGCTCTTAAGGACCAGGACTGGGCTGCCTGCGAGGGTACCAAAGCCTCTAGCGGAGGCTCTCAGCAGCAGGCAGCTCTACCACCTGCACCCTGGAACAAGGCAGGAATCTGGGATTGATGAGTCAAAAATGTCCAGCCAGGATGGGACATTTTTTTGGACCCTCCAATCCATGAATGACCCGGGAAAAACCAGGAAATGGCAACCCTAGAAACAAACCGGCTGTGGGAGGTAATAACATAGCAATGAGGTCCTTTTGGTAATGTCTCTTTGTTTAGACAAGCAGTAAGTAATCTACTGTATATCAACTATAAGTCAATCTTATGTATAAGTCGAGGACAGGTTTTGGGGCCAAAATTATGGATTTTGCCATGACCTGTGGATAAATCGAGGGTAAAACTTGGAGGCTCCTTCAGTGTGTGCATGTGTGCCTACAGCAAGAGAAACTCTAATTGAGGCTGTTTGTTTCAACTTTGGTTTCAGCCAGCCAGCACAGGCAGGAGAGGGTCTCTGTTTATTTAAAAGCAGTTAATCACTCAGGACTCTTTTCTGCTTGGCAAGAGAAAAAGAAACTATCTTTATCACACTGACCCGTAAATAAGTCAATCTGGGATTCTGGGATCAATTTTTGAGCATAAATCTTTAGACTTATAGACAATCTGTATGCAGTCAAGATAGGAATCCATTTATATAATTTGGGGTTTGATGGTTTGGTTTAAAAAATTAACATGTTATTTCCATCTGCTTTTTTTCTACATTAAAATGAATGTGATATAAAATGGTATTTAATATTTACCCACAATTTTTCAAAGGAGCCTGCCCAGATTGCTTCATAGTATGGTTATGAACATTTTTAATTCCCAGATTCTGGGGAATCCAGGAATGTGGCTGTATAATCCCATGCTTTACTGTCTCACAAATTAAACATGAAGAATTGGTTTAGTCCTTTTTGTTTAACATAAGATACATCAAAAGTGGCTTGGAGGGTATTGGCACTTTTGGGGATATAGTCCTTGCTAGCAGCTTAGATTTCTTAAAACAAACAAAACAAGCAAGCAAGCTTTGGTTGAGTTGTTTATTTCCCATATACAAATTATTTTGATGGCTTTTAATAAACAAGGGCTGAAATCTCAAGGCCATTCCAAGACATCAACCAGGTTGCAATGCTATTTCCCCTTGCTGTTGTAATGTTCATTCTTCCTCACACACCCCCCCCCCATTTCTTTGCAAGCTGTTCCCAGCTCACAAAACTGCTGGACTTAGTTATTGAACTTCAGCATTGTGATGGTGCTGTGGGCATTATTTTAAAGTGCAATAGAAACATTTTGTGCAGTAAGTAAATAAAATCTGCAGTAGGAAATATGGTTTTGTACAGTTTTGTACAGTAACATGGGCATTAATCAACAATAAGGTTCTTAACATACTATAAACCACTATGTGTCCCACATTGGAAAATACTCCAAAATCCAAAATTGTCCACATGGGTAGCTGAGACAGTGACAATTTTTCTTTCTGATGGTGAGTAGCACAATACTGCAATTCCAATGTAATCCTATTAAGGATTAATACCTAAAGAAACCACAAGGTTCAGGAAAAGTTTACAGTGTATGTAAGGAGATAATATACCTAGGTTTAAAGAGCAGTTTACAAAAGCAGTACCAGGTGTCACTGTCTCAGTTGGTTGTCTCTGTATATCAAGCTATCGCTGTTACATTCTACAATTCACAATTTATTGTTTATTCAGGCAAGGTGTATAAGGTGTATACGAAACAGAAATGAATTTCATGTTTAGACTTGGGTTCCATCTCCAAAATATCTCATTGTGTATATGCAAATATTTCAAAATCCAAAACACTTTTGGTCTTAAGCATTTTGGATAAGGGAGACTTAACCTGTATATTTTTGGGATCAATTTCCTGACTGCTCCATCCGTGACCAAAGGATACATGTATGGAGGTCTGTCTAGCTGCTTTGGATCCAACTATTTTGTTGCAGACATTGTCAGCTGCATGCAGTTTTCCTTCTGCACCTTGGCTGCAGAGTTCACTGACATCTAGAAAGTACTACATTTTATCACCAGATTGTGTACTAACTTTGACCACTACATAAACTTTGTCAGTTCTTTCCAGTCTACAACACCATGATACATCGGAGACAGTGCCAGTGTGCTTTCAGTCAATAGCGCAATAAGGTTGTCTCTGTCACATTCTGCAATGCATTGTAGAGGTGCTTATCACACCAAACAGTTCTGCTGGCTCACTCTGTTTGAAACCCACTTCTCCTGTACTTAGAAATATAGCAGAATGGCAATGCATTCTTTTGGATCATCACTGCATTTGCACTTCAATGACGTTAGTTTCCATGTTTGCTTTCTCACACTTGATATACAACAAACAATTTCCACCATCCTGTTTGCTCTCCCTCCTGCTCTGTGGTGTTTTTTTTTTAAAGGAAACTGAAAATGAGCAATTATGCAACCACACAATTATGTAATGATGTTATTCCAGAAGGACCCCCACTCCCCACCCAGATCAGGAAGATGAGCACACATAATGCCACTTTTACCATTTTTTCCTATGTTTTTCCTGCTAACCAACACTTGTCTGGCACTGGTTTTGTATATTGCTTTTTAAACCTATGTATATTATCTCCTTATATACATTGTAAACCTTTCCTGAACCATGTGGTTTCTCTAGGCATTAATCCTTAATAGGAGTACATTGGATTTGCATTATTGTGCTACTCACCATTAGAAAGCCATAATGGGATATGGGTCCATTAATGGATTATTTCAATCAGAAAAATAATTGATTTCCAAATGGCCCAATAATGATACAGCATGGTAAAACACGAAGGGAAGCCTGATGTTGTGTAATAAACTCCAGGTAAAGAAGGGATTGTGGTATAACAGTGTTGTGTGATAAGCTCCATAGTCATGCAAAATAACTCATGGTGTTGGGCAGATCAGGGAGAAATCTCCTTGGTACCAGCTCTCTGGATCCTTGTGGAACTTAAAATAAATCCTGAGGTGCTGCATACAAATATTACATGAGAAGCTACCATGATCTGCTGTGTGCACAGAATGCTGGACTAGATAGGTGGTTGGTCTAATCTAGTAAGGCTCTTCTTTTGTTCTTATATGAGGATCGTCTGTGCACAGCACAATGAGACTTATATCTTTCTCCAAGTGAAGTTGTCACCTGTGAGTTCAGAGAACAAGCATCGAAGTACTAGGCTATGGAGCTGTGTGCTGCAGAAGGTACTATGGGTTCTTCCTATTACCTGGCAGAAGAACTTTTCATGAACATCCTTTGGACATTTGCGAAGGACACAGGGAGGCATACATGTTTCTTGGAAAAGATGGGACCAGTATGTGTGGCCCTACAATTCCCTCTGCACATTTATTGAATATGTGGTGGCATCTATGGTCTGCTGCTTAACCTTGGCCTATGCAGACACAAGTACAACAGATGTCTATCTAGTGTAATTTTGTTCTTCTCCAGTATTACCATTCAATAATAATTGCATTCCCATGTGGAACTGAGTCTGCCCTGAGGGGAGACAAGGTGCTCTGAAAGAGAAATCTTGAGAAGTGAAAAGTATATATATCCATATTGATGTCCTTAGCCTTCCCCTGATTTTCCAATATTATAACATTTTGTCTATCTTGTAATATTTATTTCTGTTACCATGATGGCTAGAATCTATTTTAAAAACACACACACACAAAAAAAACCCACAAATAAGATTCTAAAGCACTGATGTGCTATGAAGTGTTCAAATTTCTAGGGTATTTGAATGTTTTTAAAGGCACTGTCAAAGACTCTGAATCAAAAGGCTTTCAAGACTCTTCAACACTCATACAGAACTAATTTCTGTTGTCACTTAAGGATTAAAATAAAATATTGAGAAGGGGTCATGGGGTGGAAGTCCATTCCCTCAAAATAATAAGGGATAAACGAAGCGGCTTCTTGCAGTAAAAATGCCAGAATAGAAATTTAACATTAAATTTTAACCAAAGTAAGTTTAGGCTGGCAAGAAATATTCATGATTTTCAAGAAGCACATTTTCATAATTTACAGGTTGCATGATACCCTAGCATTTGTCATTGGAAGCTGCACAAGAGAACTGCACAAAATGTTAATAATAATAATAATTCTTCCAGTCTCTCTCTCTCCTTCCCTCCCTCCTTCTCTCTCTCTCTCTGCGGCAGCCAGACATCAAGGGCCTCCTGAGTATTCCTGCTCTGCAGTGTCACAGCATATGTGCAGCATTCAAGATGGGGAGAACTCTGTGAACATTTGACTACAAGAAAGGCTCAGCCTCTGCACAGCTCATTTACACTTTAGAGGGCCAACACATTTGCCTTTGAAATCTACAGCACTCCCCCAGTCTAGAAGAGGCTGAAACCACAGGAAAGCAAACATGCTGGAGCAGAGCAAGGGACAAAGGCCAGCTCCTTGGGTTTTGTTCATTTAGGAGCCAGGATGATTACACAATGCTCCATCACCTGCTTCTGGGATTAGGCAGATCTGTTACATCCTTCTGTACTCTTTGCTTCAAAATAATCAAAAGGAGACAAAGAACAGGAGTGTTTATAGTTGCTTTGATTAAATGGCCACGAAAGCATCCAGCCTAAAGCTGTCTTTGTTCTGCCCACTGCCAATCTTACTTGGCTAAGTAATGTCAGTACTTTCTGTGCTCCCTGACCACTACCCTGGGAATGAATGGCCTCTCTGATTCGGCAGGACTGTCACTCACGTAATCATAAGGGTAGGGTGGGGTGGGGGGAGTCAAGGAATCCTTCACACAATACCTTTCTGTGAGCAGCCAGTCATGGGAAAGACTTGCTTTTGCAAGGAGGACAATTTCATTGCTGGAAACAGGGCTGTGTGAACTGTCTCCCTTTCTTTGTCAGTGGCAAAGTAAGAGATGCAGATGGGAGTCTACTACTCATTTCAAATGATTTGGGGGAGAATCTAGGCAGTTTTCCCATATTCCTTTTTGTTGCTGTTATTATGACACAGGGCTGCTATTGTACATTATTCCTATGCCTAAGGATGTAGTTTTGAGAAGTGCTTGTTTAGGGATGCAGTCCCCATAATTCCTAATGTTAAGCCAGTAACCATGCTGGCTGATGAATTCTGGGAGTTGTAATCCAAAAAATGAATGTTTCCAAGCTCTGGAGGGGAAGTTTAAATGTTACCCAACCAAATGAAGACTGCCAAACCCCACTTTTGCACAACAGCTCTTGTCATGGCTGTAGCCTTGAGCAACAAAGATGGAGAAAGACCTTGCCAAGTTACCAGCTCAAGAGATGGACAAAGCTTCTGGCATCAAGCTAGAGAGTCTACCAAGAGAGAGAATGGAGCCCCTGAAACAATGTCAGTTTAGAGGGGATGAGGCCCAGGGACACATACCCCAAACCCAAGGTGCAGGTGGGTGAGCACTAATGTTGGAGCACTGGCTTCATGCTGCAGCTGATCAGGCTTGTCAGCACTGTCAGTCTATGGGGCCAAAGACAGTCCCTTTCAAATCCAGTGAAAGATGCAGCACTGAGAGTCCCATCTGCCTGTACCCCAGCTGACATAACTGAACCCAGAACCTTAGAGCCAGCAACTCTCACCATAACACTCATCTCTTTGCTCATATCACACTTGGTAAATGCTTGGTAGTGAATGATAGCAATCCTTGGATAAGGCAGAGATAGAGAGACCTACAAGGCCCCCTAGTCCCAAGACTATCTCATTCTTGACATCATCACATCAAAAGGTGTGTTTGTGTTGTGATGTATGTGTAGGCAAAACCAAAAGCAGCATATAACCAACAGTCATTGTGGGTACTGTGGCATTTTCTCCAGTTACACCTCTGATAATCTGGCATTGTCTGCCTTCATCTTCCCCTGAATCTGAAAAGCCAATGCTTCCTGTACCCATGCCTGCCCAGCTGTGCAGGAAGCCACTAGGCAAAGAAGTGCTATAAGTATTTGGCAGGAAACCCCCTATTGGCATCAATATGAATTTTATTCCCAAATAGTACCCTCAGAGGAGGAATTTTCCTCAAAATCACTGCAGAGAAGAATAGACCTAAATTCTCTGTTTCTCCTTATTGCAAAACAATAATAATCACATAGCCTCCAACATTTCAGAGGTGAAAACTGGGACCCATGTGCCCAACCAATATCAGAGTATGGTCAAGATGGCAAAAGTACTGAGGACAAGCACACAAGCTAGGACAGGCTGCAGCAGTTTACTTTTGCATGAACTGACTGAGATTTCTGCTGAGTGAATTGGGTAAAACTACAGGTTGAGTCTCCCTTATCCAGAATTACAAAACCCAACATACTCTCAAAACCAAAAACCAATTCCAAGATCTTACATTATGTATCTATATAAAAACACAGATATACAAAAATAAAATAATAATAATAATAATCCAAAATCCAAAACACCTTTGGTACCAAGCATTTTAGATAAAGTAAAAATGCCAGAATAGAAATTTAACATTAAATTTTAACCAAAGTAAGTTTAGGTTGGCAAGAAATATTCTGTTGCACTTTGACCTCAGTTTGCAGCAGCTGAAGTAAGCCCAGAATGAAGGGGGAAGTTGGGAGGAAGTGAAAGAAACTGCGACATTTTCAAAGCAGCTGAAAAGGTAGGACAACTGGAGACTAATTGGGACCGTTCCTGTAAATTGGGACACTTGGAAGGTTTGAAAATGTAAGACATGTAATTTGTGATCTTGACCCTTTGTGATAGCTTCCCCGCAAAAGTATTCAAATATGTTGTGTGTATGCGCCTTCAAGTCACCTGTCAAATTATGGCAACCCTATGAATTTCATAGATTTTCTTATGCAATGAATACATAGAGGTGGTTTTGCCAGTTCCTTCCTCTAAAATATAGCCTATACCACAGGGGTAGGCAACCTTTCTCCTTTAAGGGCCGAGGGACTTCAGCTCCCAGAATCCCAGGAGCTATTGGCCAACATGGGACTATTGGCCAACATGGCTGAGGCTTCTGGGAGCTGAAGTCCCTCGGCCCTTAAAGGGGAAAGGTTGCCTACCCCTGCTATACCAGCACCTGATATTTGTTGGCAGTCTTCCATTTAAGTTTTAACCAGGGCTAACCCTGCTTAGCTTCCAAAATCAGACAGGATCTGATTCCTTTAGGTTAGGGTATTTATACTCATGTAAAGATAAAATTCATGACATTCCTTGTTTGACAAAGAATGTCCAAATCTATCTTTCACAAATGTATCATGTTCCTTGTTGAACTATACAAACTTAAACCTAACTCTCAAGGCCTCTACTGAAAATATTATTCCTAAAGCATTCAGAAAGCAACTTTTGTTATTTATTTTTGTTTTATGCTCTTTGTTTACTTCCTCTGTTTCTTGGCTTTGCAAGTCCATATTTCTGTTTTTACAATTCACATAAGTGTTATGCTTGCACTTTGTAGGGAGGCCTAACTCACATTCTGGAAACAGTTTCTCTAGCAATTTGGCTGAGATATGTTTCATAAACAATTCAAGTTAAATGGATACTTTTCCTGCTGCTCTGGTCACACTTTCTCTGTAGTTATCTTGTTCTGAAACCCTTCTAACCCATTAGCCATATGAAATGCAGGTCTTACCTTGTCTATTTGAGAAGCATGAATTACTGCTGCTTAATGATTTGTTTTATGGCTTCAGAGTATGCAGCAATGCGTACCCCTCCTCTTTGCCTCAGGCTTTCCAGACAAACAAACTCATGAGTTGGTAAAACTGTTCTTGCTAAACTTTAGAGGTGAAGGTGCATTATGAAACACTCGTGCATGACAGAGATTCCTACAAACAGGGAAGTAACTATTCAGTCTTCTTGCTGTTATGTGTTTGCAAGGTGACATCAATCTATGGCAACCCTTATCCTAGGATTTTCTTGGCAAGATTTATTCATAGGTTTGCCATTGTCTCCCTCTTAGGCTGAGAGTGTGTGACTTGCCCAAGATCATCCAGTAGCTTTTGATGACTGAACAGGGATTTGAATCTTAGACTCCCAGAGTTCTAGCCCAACACTAAGACTGCTTTCCCTCACTGGCTCTGAGATTTATTCAGAGGAGATTTGCCATTGCCTTCCTCTTAAGCTAAGTCCAAGGACACTCAGTGGGTTTCCAGGACTGAGTGGAGATATGAACCTTAGTTTAATGGAGTTCTAGTCTACCACAAAACCATTACACCATGCTGATTCTTTTAGACTGCAGTGTATCCCTTTTAAAATCTAGTTTTCTATACAGTAGAACTTTGTACACATAGTGTATATACTCATGTATAAGACTAAAAATTTCAGTCAAAAATTGACCCCAAGAAATTGAGTTGACTTACCCATGGGTCAATGTAAGTACTCTAATTTGACTCTTAATAAAAAAAAAAATGAACCATTCCCAGGTGAAAGGCAGGAGTTTAGTCTGTCCTAGAAACACTGACCCCCTGCTGCTCTCTCATACATCCAGCCTTTAAGGTGAATATAAACAATTATGCCTGCTGAAATTTTTTAAGTTCTTTGGCATTGTTTTCCTTCGCTTCACCCTTTAGATCCTTTGTTACATGCCCCTAGGTTTTACCCTTGTCTTATTCACAGGTCAAATCAAAATCCATAATTTTGGCCCCCAAACCTGCCCTTGACTTGTACATGAAGTTGACTTGTAGTCAAGTATATATGGTACATAAAAAAATCATGTTTCTTTATCTGCCATCCAAAAATAGTTTCTGCAGGGAGGGGAACACTAAGGCCCTCTCCACAGGTTTTGGACTGCAGGTCCCATGATCTCTCACCACTGACTGTGGTTGCTAGGGATAAAGGGACTTGGAGTCCAACAACTCAAAGACCACATATTCCCCACTCCTGGTGTTGAAGGGGTGATGTTTGAATTTGCACAGAGCTCAGGTGCATTAGGATAAATGATACTGGAAGTGAGTGAAGGAATCAGGACTCCAAACAGAGTCGAAGGAGTTAAGATCCTTTTAATAGCATAAAATAAGTGTGTTTTAAAAATAGGCAAATGACCTTTGAGGGATGGGAACCACTGGACATGAAACAGCTGGCTGCCTCAGTAACCTCCTTCTTATGTGGCTTGCGAAAAACTTACGTAAATAACTTCTCAGAGCTGAGAGCTCCAAACTGTCCTTCGTTGGAAGATGTGTTTTCCTGATATTATCATGCAGTAAATCAACTGCTCCACTGCTGAGAATGAAATGCCTATTCTTCGTGCAGAAAGTTGGTGACACAATGTTCTATGCACTATAGCACATATGTATGCAAAAGCCTAGTCAGCTAATGTAAATGAAGTTGTTGTTATATAGCACATGAACATCAAATCGAAAGTTAGTAAGTGCTAGCTTTTGCACTTCTTTTTGTTTGGAAGTGCTACTTTGTAAGAATGAAGGAAAGAAAAGGTAATCAGATGAATCCGATCAATACAACAGCTTTGTATTGGTCAAAATGACTGGATTTCATTCTCCCACTGAAAACTCAGATATATCTCCTGTGTCAACATGGCACACACACAACCCCACTCCAAAAAAGGAAATCTTAAAATAAAATATGCAATTCAGTGTGGTTTTATGGATTCCAGTCCAATGGAGGAGACATTCCCTATCCACAGTTATATACACTGACTTACACCCTAGTCTCCTTCCTTTGTTCATCAGTCAGGTTCTGCTGATTTCAAATTTTTCCAGATGGCTGTTTTGTCTTTCAATTATTATATAGTTGTTACTCAGATGATGCAGGAGATTCTGATGTTTTTGCTCACATTTCACTAGCAATCAGAAGATAACATTTCATCCCAATTCTTCCCACCTCCTCACCCTCACATTCTCCAGTGTGCAGTGGTGAGCTGTCATAAGGTTCCATACATCTCATATTGTTCATAGCCGTAGGAGATTAGCACTCAGCACTTTGAAGGGGAAGCCCCTCAAAATTAACATACCTGTCTGCCCACTGGCAGACTCCAGGCCACAGGGCTTGCATTCTTGCACAAAATGATTCCACTTCTACACTTTTTGTTTGGTGGGAAATGCACCCACACAACCACCCACCTATACTGAAGCAATTTACTGTCATGTAAAAGAGTCCAATGCATTTCTCAGTGGAATTGGGAAATACAACAGCTTTGTATTGGTCAAAATGATTGGATTGGATTCTCCCACTGAAAACCCAGATGTATCTCCTATGCCCATTTTTTGTGTGTCCCTTTTTCTGGATAGAAGATACAACATGCTGACAGTTTCAGCAGACAGAAAAAGTGAAGCAAGTGATATATCTATGCATGCATGTATTCACCACATTTGAATTTGGAACTGCCATGCATGCTGTCCTAGTGATCCATTTATTTGTGAGTCAAAAGAGCAAACAGGCTTGGCAAACAGGAAGTTGGGGCTTCAGTGATGAAAAGCTTCAAACCCCACCCATGTGCACTCAGAACTGTTTGCTGCAGAGCACCCTGAAACTGTTCTCAGAAGGTTATGATTCATGCACAGCTCACTTCCTTCTCAAAAACTGTGTGTGCTGTTTTGTTACATCTGTCACAGAGTTCCTAAGTTATGCAATTGCTTCTTCATCACATTTTTTTCTAAGAAAACACACACACACAACCCCAACACCCTACCACCTGATTGGCACGTCTCCTGGCAGCTTCAGTAGAGATGCCAATGGTTTGAATGAGCGTGGAGGATGAACTCACTCCAAGATGGTCCCTCTGGGTTACGCAGGAGGTGTGTTGGCAGGAAGCTACAGAGAAACTTGCAAGAAGTTTGGGTTGGGGTTGTGTGGTGTGTTTGGTCTGGGTTAAACCTCCTTGCTGAATTGCTGAAGAACTTCTTTCTTAATAAGGCTTTTCACTCCAGCCATTCACAAGCACTTGATTCACCAATTTATTTTTAGACTATCCACTGGAGATATTATTACAAGCTCAGAGAGAACCATCAATGCCTTAGAGTTCTAAAGTGGCACAGAATAATGTCATAGTGTTTTTTGAAGGGAAAGGAGGAACATACAAACAAAAAGTTAACAGAAAATAAATCTGAACAGTTTGTTCGTACAGATTTAATTACTTCAAACAAAAGCAGGGGTAGGCAACCTTTCCCCTTTAAGGGCCGAGGGACTTCAGCTCCCAGAATCCCAGGAGCTATTGGCCAACATGGGACTGTTGGCCAACATGGCTGAGGCCTCTGGGAGCTGAAGTCCCTTGGCCCTTAAAGGGGAAAGGTTGCCTACCCCTGAACAAAAGGATGGGTTAGCAGAGAGGTGCCATGAATACTTTGACTCAATCCCTTTCCTGAATAGACAACTGGTCACCGATAAAGTTATGCTTGACCCTGATTTCTGTTACGGTTATTTTAATTTATTTGTCATCTGTTGTTTATCTGTTATTTTAAGTATGTTTTTTAAATTATGATTGTTAATTGTATTTTATGGGGGCTGTTGGGAGACAGGACTGTATTTTTGTTGTGTAAGCCACCTCGGTTGTGTTATACAGAGAGGCGGGATACAAATAAATTATTATTATTATTATCCCTGATTTTGCTACTAGCTTGCTACATTCTTCAGTGAGCTACTCTCAGCCAATTCTTTGTGATGTCATTGAAAGTGATATATCTTAAAAGTGATGTCACCACTTTCTCATGGTAGAGTCAGCATGCTATAGATCAGGGGTAGGCAACCTTTCCCCTTTATGGGCCAAGGGACTTCAGCTCCCAAAAGCCTCAGCCATGTTGGCCAATAGTCCCATGTTGGCCAATAGCTCCTGGGATTCTGGGAGCTGAAGTCCCTCAGCCCTTAAAGGGGAAAGGTTGCCTACCCCTGCTATAGATGAATAAAGCTGTTGAATTTGAGGAGACCTGGGTTCAAATAATTGATTAGAGACTTTGAGCAGGTACAGCATTATTGAGAATTCATGAGCCATGTATGTCATCCTAAGCATATTTGACAAAGAATTTTAATCAAAGATTTCAGTTGTCCTGACCTGAAATCACATTAACAGCATTTAGCTGGAATCCCTTTGTTGGCTGGTGCTGGCATCACTGAGGGTTAAGCCTGACCATAAGTACTTTTTTCTGTATTGTTCAGAGAGGTGACTGCTACCTCCTTGCAGAATGCCTTTATCCTGGCTGTTCAAAAGTGGGAAGATGGTTCACCCACTCAGCTAAACAATGACCAGTGACCAAAATTGTATCCTGTCACTCTCTGGAGGCCATTGTTCCTCTGAGGGAAAAGAGTAGGTCTAGGAAGGTGAACACTGCTCTTTCTTCTCCAGTTGATTCACCTGTCACATTCACAGCACAGTCCAGCTGGTGTAGTGCAACCACAGTGTACAAGAAAGAACAGTTGTTTCCCTTTGGACTTCCAGCATAAATATGCTGGTGGAAAATTATGCTTCACAGATGTTGAATGAGATCTTGGCCTCTGAATCTTGACCTGTACAATCAGAAACCCATATCTCCTATTCATATGTAACATGAATAATGGTAACATAAAGGGCTTGAATGGCAGAGATGAGGGCCTTGCCCCTCTTATCTTATGAGATAGGCTCCTTTCATCATCATTTTAAAAGGATACATGGTAATCTATCCATTATGTCTCCTGCTAGTGTATGTAGCTGAGGAGTGAGAAGTTTGATTTCAAGTTCTGCACTGGTTTATTTACTCAGGCTTTCACTTGTTGTATTGATGCTCCAGACAGAATTTCTCTTTAGCATTCAAGCTACCTGTCTGATCCTGCCTCTCCATACAGTTAAATTGGCCAGATGTCCTACAACCCCTTTCCACTACATCCCAAGGTCCCTAGAGTCTGGAGCAATGCCAATGTCCAAAAGAACCCTGGCCCATATAGCATTGGGAGAGTTCAGAAGAAGTGGCCATAAGCCATAACTCAGAGGAGGACTGTATTGTGCCTTTCTGAGCCAGAGACCCTACTATAGCACTCTGTTTACAAATGGATGGAATGAGCAGAAGTGATGTGCCTATCATTTCTTTCCTTTCTTTCCTTCCTTTTTTGGTTAAAGCCCTCTTAGCTAACATTTTTAGAAGGCTAGGGACAATGATGGGCTCAGGGGGACTTTTGGTTTTCATTATAGGGCTTGTTGCCTTTTACATACAGCTCATGGATGTATATAGCATGATTTAAGACAGGGGTAGGCAACCTTTCCCTTTTAAGGGCCGAGGGACTTCAGCTCCCAGAATCCCAGGAGCTATTGGCCAACATGGGACTGTTGGCCAACATGGCTGAGGCTTTTGGGAGCTGAAGTCCCTTGGCCCTTAAAGGGGAAAGGTTGCCTACCCCTGTACTAGCCTTTAAAACCACCTTGCCAAATATTGAAGCTTTAACTGAGTAATAGGATTTTTAAAAAATGAAAATCAGAGTTGTACTCATAGTAATTTTGGATTCCATTAAAGAGAATTG
The DNA here is from genome assembly GCA_026167975.1 of Phrynosoma blainvillii. NCBI lineage: Eukaryota > Metazoa > Chordata > Lepidosauria > Squamata > Phrynosomatidae > Phrynosoma > Phrynosoma blainvillii. Next base: position 79,852,548 of record JANUYF010000001.1, read on the forward strand.
ATCTGTACTGTTTTCCACAGTATTTTTCACCCAAGCATTCTTCTAACTGTTTTGAAAGAACGATATACATCGGAGTGTGCTGTCTCCCCTCACAGCAGCACTGGGCTGGTTGCAATCTATAACATTTCTGAGGACATGTCACATTGATAGGTCATTCCCAAACAATCAAGAATCAAGATCAAGGTGGCATTTCAGAAGATGGGGGAAACCGGATTCCACAAGTATCTGCAGAAGATAATTTCTTCTACGTGCGGTCTGACACAGAGGGTGGTTAGAAAATAAACAGTACTCTACACATCTCCCAAACAAGACTAGAAACTGCCAGAATACTCAATATCCTTAGGCTATATTCCAACAATTAGTGCCAAGGAACTGGCTAGCAAGATCATTTTTAATCCTCTGCAACTGCTTTTCCTACAGAAACAACTCTGATGTTTGCCTAAGATGGGGTTTGGACATGAATTCCACTCAGTTCCTCAGTAATTTCTCTAGTGACTAAGGGGGCATGTCCAGAGATGACTAAGTACATATCTGCCCTACAGATGTGGACTGGTGTACATTTATGCTTTCTTCTCAAATAAGTCTGGGAAATGAGCTACTAAAAACCTGTAAAGTGCAAATGACAAATCTTAACAGACCTCAGCTGATTATTTGGGATAGCTGTAACTGTTAAAACTAGAATAAAACAAATATAAGTTGGTAGTGTGTGGCTATATCATATTAATGTGAACATTACTCTTTAAATATGTAGAAACACAGCCTTAAAAGTAATCTGATTTTATATGGAAACTACAGCTGCTGCCACACTGCAGAATTAATGAAGTTTGACATCATTTTAACCATCATGGCTCCATCCTATGGAATCCTAAATTTGTAGTTTGCTGTGGCATCAGAGCTCTGTAACAGAGAAGGCTAAATATCTCACAAAAGTACAAATCCCAGGATTCCATAGCATTGAGGCATGGCAGTTAAAGTGGTGTCAAACTGCATTAATTCTGCAGGATAGATGCTGCCTAGTTCATTGTTTGTTCATATATTTTAAAAAACCTGTTTCATTATTTATTTATTTAATATCCTACTTTTATTCCAGCATGAGACCATTAGGCACTGGTTGGTAACCCATCTTTTCTTCAATATTTGATTTCCAGAATTTCCTTCCATTTTTCAGGATGGATGACCTAAAACAGCAGGGGGGGGGGGGGGTCCTTACTCAAAATTAGAAAAAAAGGCTATTCACATTCAAATCATAAAGCACATTCTTCTTTGTTATATGAAAACCAAATGTGCACTGGTGAAGACCATCACTCAGAGCAAGGCTTCCCTTAAAATGTTGTTCCATGTTGGCTCAGGAACGTGTCTTTGCATAGATGGCTGTTTCTATTGGGTGGTGGAAATTTATTCACAAAGGTTTATAGCTGTTTCAGACCCCTACAAGGGAATCACTAGGAACAGTTACAACAATATCTGGAAGAAGATAGATAAGCCAGTTAATTTTTCCATTTAATCTAGTTACTTCTAAAAATCTTGTACAATTATAATTTAGTTATATACTAAAGAAACACCCTTATATCCATATGCCTATATTAAAACATCTGACATTGACAGTAATGGTTAAGCACACTAACATTCATGTATTGTTTCTTAACAGGTTCAATATTCATTCATTTCATTCATTCATTCATTCATTCATTCATTTTGTACCCTGCCTTTCTCTTGCCATGTATTTTCAATCCCCATTCAGATGGAGTGGGCTATAGCAGGAATAATTATACTATACTGAAATCCTGTTTAGCCCCTACCCCATAATTTAATAACAACCAAAGTTTCACTTAGACAATGAAGAAACAGAAATAGTAAAAGAATTCTCATACCTGGAATCAAACATTGATAGAAATGGGGACTGCAGTCAAGAAATCATGAGAAGGCTAAGAATGGGGAGGGTGGCTATGAGAGAACTAGAAAAGATTCTAAAATACAAAGATATACAACTCAACACAAAAATTAGAATCATACAAGCCATCGTACTCCCTATTACCATGTATGGATGTGAGAACTAGACAGTTAAGAAAGATGATAGGAAGAAAATCAACTCCTTTGAGATGTGGTGCTGGAGAAGAGTGCTGAGGATTCCATGGGCAGCCAAAAGGACAAACAAGTGGATCCTAGAGCAAATCAAACCGGAAACCTCCCTGGAAGCCAAGATGACCAAACTGAGGCTGTTGTACTTTGGACACATCATGGGAAGGGAGGACTCTTTAGAAAAAAACAATGATGCTGGGGAAGGTGGAGGGAAGTAGAAAGAGAGGAAGGCCACATGCCAGATGGATGGACTCTAAGGAGATCACAGATTAAGCAGAACAATGGAGGACAGAGGGTCTTGGAAATGTCTCATCCATAGGTTTGCCATGCGCTGAGAATGCCTCGGGAGCAGTTAACAACAACACAGGTTTCCTTCATAGTTATGAGTAATAGAGTCTCCAAATTGGGCAAAAGTACTATTTATTTATTTATTTATTTATTCACAACTATCTGCAGATGTTAAAATCCCAGAGCATATTAATAGGCTATTCTCTGTCTCTGGCCAAAACCACACTTACTAAAATGTTGAAAATTAATTATTTTGCCTACAAAATGACCCTTGAGTTTATGAATCCAGTTACTTTTTAGTCAGGTCACTTTTCACAGACACAGACAAATACACATTCTTCCTTTCTTTTTCTGACGGCTTGATTTCTCTTATGCTCTCATGTCTCTGAAAGTCTCCAGTGTCATTCTCTCTGTTCATCCCCGCTGTCCTCTTTCCTCCCATCTGTCTCCCATTTAGTAGCTCTGTGTGTCCTAGACAGCTCCTCTCCTCTGTGGTCATATCAGTGTCTTTCTTTCCCTCTTCTTCTATTGAGTTATCTCATTATGGTACCTTTCCATCTTCCCTTCCTCTCTTCACTTTCCTCCTCTGCACATCTGCTGCACCATTTTCTCATTCTCTTCCTGCTTTTCCCAATGACACCACTAGAGCTGGAGTCGCTGGGGGTAGTTGCTCTCTTTTCTCCTCCAACTGAGCTTCATCCCACTCACACCATGTCCAGGAAACCAATCCCTCCTTGCGTATCATTGTTAGGGAAATGACCTAAAAATTATATTCAGTTTTGTCACAGAGGAAAGGTATGTTATCTTCAAAACACAATTCATAGTGCTGGTTGTGATCTATAAAGCCCTATACAGCTCCATACTATCTGAAAGATCGTGTCTCCCTATGAGAACATGTCTGAGTCTTAAGATCCTAAGGGGAGGGATTTCTTTTGGTCCCACCATCAACACAGACCTGTCTGGTGAGGACAAAAGAGAGCGCTTTCATGGGACTTTACCACACAAGGCCTATTCTTGCAGCTATCACATTATTTAAAATAAAAATAAAAATGGAGAGCTACCACTTTCAGAGCAGCCATCATCACATATCTTCTCAGTCATGCAACTGGGGCTGCTGATCCCCTTATGTTCTCATCCTGACTCTCCTTTAACACTGCCACTCTACTTTATGCCCTACCCATCATACCTTTTGGTTATTTTATTTTTATTCCTCCCCCCTCCCATACTTTTTCATGCAATTCTGGAGCTCTGTTACTGGGAGTTACAGCAAATAATAATGATAATAGTAATAATAATAATAATAATAATAATAATAATAATAAATTTTATTTATAGCCCGCCCCTCTGCGGAGCAATTGGGGCGGGTTACAACATATTAAAAGACAAGTTAAAACATTCCCTCCTCCCATAATCCCACCCTCCCATCCCCTTAAAACAAAATTAAACTAGAAAGAAAGTTAAAATACAACAATAAAATACAGCAATAAACAATAAACAATAAGACAAGGAATTGGACTAATAAAACCAGATAAAAACTCATCTCCCTTCAGACAGCAGCTATTCTGGGAAGGCCTGCCGGAAGAGGTCCATCTTTACTGCTTTTTTAAAAGCAGCAAGAGTAGTAATAAGACGGATCTCGTCTGGCAGGCCATTCCAAAGCCTAGGACCGGTTGCAGTGAAGGCCCTCTGGGAGGTCTGAGACAGCCTAGTTTTCATTGGCTGTAGCAGATTCCTCCCAGAGGACCTAAGGGCGTGTGGGGGATCATACGGGAAGAGGCGGTCCCTAAGATAAGATGGACCCAAGCCATGTAGGGCTTTAAAGGTTAAAACCAACTCCTTGTACTGTGCCCGGAAACTAATTGGCAGCCAGTGGAGGGATTTAAGCACAGGGGTTATGTGCTCCCTCCTAGATGTTACAAAGAGAGAAAGAAAATAAATAGGAAAAAATCCCCACACAACTAGGGGATCAGGTTGCTTGGGAGTAGCAAAGGGAAGGGCAGACAAGGGGAAAGAGGGGACACTGACACCATGTGATTGCCAGATGCACAATTCCTTCAGTAGCAACGTTTCACACTTGGAGCCTTGCACGATCGTGAGGTCATTGATGGGTTTTCCCCATCAATAAAAAGGGATGGATTGGGGAGAGAGTAGCTATGGGTCAGAAGCTTCATGGTGTGATAAGTATTGCCAAAGCCACTTTTTTCCTGGTGTTAATTGTGGTTTAAAAGCCATGTGTAATAATCTCCTTGATGGCTGTTTCCAGGCTGTGTATTATTTTTCCAGTGTAGGCTGGGCTGGCCCTCCTCTGCTCTCCTTTTGCCAGTAGGCAAAGACCTTTTTCTTTGAACAGGCCTTTAAAGATTAAATGGTTGAGGGCAGTCTATTTTATGGGGTGTGCATTGTATTTTTACCTTAATTATTATGTTTCTAAATTAGTTTACACTTTTTAAATTTTAATGACATTTTAATATGTTAACTTGTTTTGTTGTGTTTTAACTTTATTATCAGGTATTTAAATTTATTTTGTTTAAGTCTTGTTGTAAGCCTCTTTTGGTCCCATGCTGGGAGAAAAGCAGGATACCAAATACATAGATAAATAAATAAATATGGTTTACGTTTTCTTTAAAATGTAATGAACACAGTTAATACCAATGCATCAGTTCTGATCTCTTCACTGAATACTTCTGCTTGAACCAGTGGGGTTCTTAGGGCATGAAGAAATACAGGAAAAAAGGATCTTCAACTAGCTTGTACAAGGTGTGGCAGGCTTAAATACCCTAAAGGTACCAGATCCCATCTGATCTTGGAAGCTAAGCAGAGTCAGCTGTGTTTAGTTCTTGGATGGGAGACCACCAACAAATACCAAGTGCTGTAGCTATATTTCAGAGGAAGGAATTGGTAAAACCATCTGATTATTCCTTGCATAAGAAAACCCAATGAAATTCATGAGGTTGCCATAAATAGACAGGTGACTTGCATATGCAGGCGTGTGCATGTACACACACAACCCTCTTCCCAAATTCTGAACATTCGCTCAGTTCTAAAGATTAATATACTCTTCAGTGGTGTTTCCACACCATACCCAAAGTAAAAAACAACAAAGCACTGGCTCAAGAGAGAGCTGACAGTGCATCTTAAAGAACAGAGAAGAAAAGGGATTTTAACAGATTTTTTTTTTAAATTCCACCAAGTTAAAATTGTCACTAAAATGCTTTCCTGTGGTTAAGATAAAAGTGATCTCAAAATCATTTGAATTGTGCTCCCTTGCCCTTAGGGAACATTGTGTTCATCACACTGAAGCAGATGTGGAAGGAGGCACTATTATTATAAACATTCTTTTCTCTAGCTAAATGGAATGAATACAAACTATAAAGAAATGCCAAATTTGTCAAAATCGAACATGATTGTCATAAAAATACAGATATTGACCCACATTTTACACTGCCTAAGGGCCTTTGCAGATTGCCAGAAATAGTGCAAATTGAGTACACTTTAAGGGTTAGGGTTAGTGCTAGGGAATCATGAGAACTGTTTTTTTTTCTGAGACATTGAGCCTTTTCTGTCAGAGAGCTCTGGTGCCACAATAAAATACAGCTCCCATGATTCCCTAACCCTAACCTAACCCTAAAAGTGGACTCAATTTGCACTATTTCTATCAGTCTGCAAAGGCCCTAAGTAAATGTGTCCTAACACAAAAACACCCCCAAAATGTTCTTTATCCTGCAGCAGCCAAACCAAGAAATGAAAGTCTATTCTGTTGATGAACAGGAGGAGGATACTTCCACTCTTCAACCTTCTTCAGATGGACCAAATTTTGTTATAGAAATTGGACATCCAGCTTTTGTCCTTTGGTTTGGTATGTATTGTACATTATCACCTGATTTAAGGATCTCCACAGCAAACTTATATCATTGAGATTTTCTCCAGTCAGGTTGAGGAAAGAGGGAAACCACTGCTTCTCCAAATATTACACAAGAGATATTATCAGGTTATAGTTTCAAGAGCATCTAAATTCAGTTTTCCTGCTTATTTTGACAAATCTACTCCATCTGATAAGTTTGGTGCTAGTTACTTAAGAAATCTTAATTCTTATAAAATTTGATTTTCATTGGATGCCATGAATATGCTTTTTTTTTTTTTTTTTTGCTTTCCAAATGAGTCAGTCCAATAGATGTTCTGTTATTAAGGCTCATTGTCCCTGCAGAGCTAGAGTCCTCTAAGACTCTTCTACATTTGCTTTTTCATTCTGACTTTTACCATGCTGTTAGCCATTATTTAATTACAATATTAATTAATTTTAATTAATTATTTACTGCACTTTTAAGATTGCCTGACATTTATCTGTTTTTCATCTGAAAAAATTATAATCTCCATTACAGAATTGCCCCAAAAATTTGTTATGTTACAAACAGTTAAGTTACTTCAGCCTGGATTCATTTATTGCTTTTATTTTTTTTCCACCTCAAACAGTAGAATTCAACTCTATACATTTCATTGTATATCTTGTTTGTGTTTGTGCTTTTTGTTGTCTTTATTGCTGCTCTATGACTGCAATAATAAATATAAACATCAAACAAAACTTAATAAAAGAGGTAGACATGAAAACCAGACCCAGATACTGAGACTGGTAGTTTAAAAAATGTACCTATGCAGTGTAGTAGTAGTTGTTGTGTATCTTCAAGTTGTTTCTGACTTATGGCAATCCAAAGGCGACCCTATCATGGGATTTTCTTGGCAAGTTTCTTTAGAGGGGGTTTGCCATTGCCATCCTCTGCGGCTGAGAGCATGTGATTTGCCCAAGGTCACCCATCATTGCCCAAGGTCACCCTGTTAAGCGGGGTTTTGAACCCTGCTCTCCAGAGTAATAGTCCAATAGTCAAACCATGCTGACTCCCCATTAAAAGACTCTTCTAAAGTAGCCAGTTGGCGTCCAAAAGCCTGTCTAGATAAAAAGGTCTTTCTCTGCCTTCAGAAGGAAAGTACAAATGGGAACAATCAAGTCTCCAGTGGTTCAGAGGCTTGTCAGCAGCCACCAAGGAGGCCCTTTCTCATGTCCTCCAAATGTGCCTGTGAAGGTGGCAAGACTGAAAGGAAGACCTCCCTTGAAAATCTCAAACCTTAGCAGGTTCATATGGATGGGCTGGTCCCAAGGCTGATCAACTCAAGCCTTAACATAGAAATTGGCACATATAAGCAGTCTTCCCAGTATGAGAATACTCAATAGACTGAGTATTCACTTGTATCATGAGCACATTTCCTTCTGGAGCTGAGGAACAATACTGAAGAGTAAATATGCCATCCTGGAGCCACCTGCTTGGAGGTCCACATTTGCATTTCTCCTCTGTATCTGCTTGATCAACTGTATTTCCCACTTAAGCTGATTCTAGGAAAGGGGAGATTACAGTTCAAATTCCCTTTCAACCATGAAAAAGGGTGAACTTTTCACTTTCAGCCCAACTTGCCTTACAGGATTGGTGTGATTTTCTTGCAGGACCATGGGAAGCACTCTCTCTTCACACTGGACCTAAAAGAGTTAGAGGCCACCACATGTCTGACCTTGCTGTCCTCTATGTCAGCTGGGATCCAAGATGGCAGTTGTTGTGTGTCTTCAAGTCATTTCTGACTTATGGTGACATTAAGGTGATCCAATCACAGGGTTTTATAAGCAAGATTTTTAAGAATCATAGATTCATAGAATCATAGAGTTGGAAGAGACCACAAGGGCCATCCAGTCCAACCTCCTGCCATGCAGGAACTCAAAATCAAAGCGTCCCCAACATATGGCCATCCAGCCTCTGTTTAAAGACCTCCAAAGAAGGAGACTCCACCACACTCTGAGGGAGTGTGTTCCACTGTCGAACAGCTCTCACTGTCAGGAAGTCAGGTGAAATCTCTTTTCCTGTAGCTTGCATCCATTGCTCCGGGTCCTGTTCTCTGGAGCAGCAGAAAACAAGCTAGCTCCCTCCTCAATATGACATCCCTTCAAATATTTAAACAGGGCTATCTGTTCAGAGGAGGGGTTGTTTATGCCTCCCTCTGAGGGTGAGAGAATGTGACTTGTCCAAGGTCACCCAGTGGTGAGAATCAAAGGACGTTTTCACACTAGACCCACTAAGCCGCCTGGAGCCGACCGTGCCGCTCATTCCGGAATGGCTCCGGCGGCGGCAACTTAATTCCTTTTTAAAAAAGGAATTACCTTGCCGGGGCTGATGCCGGAGGACGTCCGGAGTTAGCGCTGGATCGGCCGGAGTGAGGCCGGACTTGCTGTGACGTGAGTGTGAACACACGGAGCAAGGAGCCGGACTGACGCAGGGATGGCACCGGAAGGGGTGGGGTTTGCTGCGACGTGAGTGTGAACACACTGGAAAAGGAGCCGGACTGGGGCCGGAGGGAGGTAGGATTGCTTCCTCCTAAAGCCCCTTGTGAAAACGCCCATAGAATCGGTTGGAAGAGACCACAAGGGCCATCCAGTCCAAGCCTCTGCCATGCAGGATCAATGCGCACAATCAAAGCACCCCCTACAGCTGGCCATCCAGCATCTGTTTAAAAACCTCCAAAGAAGGGAAGTCTAACCCTGGTCTCCAGAGTCATAGGAGGGATCCCGTGCAAAAATGGAATTTAAACCGAAAAAATCTGAAAAAGCGGATTGATTTCAGACCATGTCAGGGTTAATGAGCATTAACATGATATTAACTGGGACAGAAAGCTCATTAACCCCGATGTGTCTTAAAATCAACCCGCTTTTGTGGGTTTCTCCCAGGTTTTAAATCCCATTTCTGCATGGGATTTGGGCACTTTGCCTCCTGTGTGATAAACTCCACAGTCCAGTGTTCAAACCATTACACCAAGATAGCTCTCAACCAAGATGGCAGGGTTGATCTAAACCTCATTCTACACCTACACAAAGCCCTTGTGATTTCTCCACTTTAGTTGCTTTCTGGTCTTGGGCAGGGATGTCCTCTTCACTGAGTGCTGGTCTTTTCTTTGTTCCATGAGAATTGTTGTCTCTGCTTTTGGAAAATATTGTGTGTTATTTTTATGTGCCAAGAACCCCTGAGGCCCAGGCCATGTTATTAATTAAATGTACTGTCAGCTGGAGGTGCCCACCCTTTTTTCTCCCATATACCACCTCCAGTGGCTACTAGCATAAGACAATATGGCAGACACAGCATGTTTCCAGGTCTAGCATGTTAAGGCAATGGAGATAACACTGAAATAAATGCCTCTCTGGCACCTTCAAGGCTTTCTTACCATCTGTGAGGACTCACAGAACACAACCTTTTTTCTCATTACTTCTGTTCTGTGTCCAAATTCAGAACTAACCAAGCTGAAAGGTCTAACCAGTCACTGTGTTCTCTCAGTCTGAACTGAAATGTGTCCAAAACATCTCATGTGAAACTGGCAAAGGAAATATTGGACTAAAAAGATTTTTTTTGGGGGGGGGGAGTCATGAACTGCAGAGGAAGAACCAAGTGCTAACATGTTATTTTCCAAAGTTTTCAAACAGGATGCCTATTCAAAAGCTCCCAGTAGTGTTGTGTTCCCCAGCCTCACACTTTAGAAACTGGAGTTTTGAAATGTACATAACCTCATTTGTTACATAAGGGAGAAGGTGGGAATATATTTGTTTTTATTTAAGAGAAAAGTTATAACCAGAACTTAGATAAGTTCCTTTTTTGGCCTATAGGTTCCAGAATTCCTCAGCCATCATGGCCATGCTAGCTTGGGAATTTTGGGAGCTGTGAGCCAGTGTGGCATAGTGTTTTGAGTGTTGGACTATGACCCTGGAGACCAGGGTTCGATTCCCAGCTTGGCCATGAAACCCATTGGGTGACCCACTCTCTCAGCCTCAGGGGAAGCCAATGGCAAACCTCCTCTGAACAAATCTTCCCAAGAAAACCCCATGACAGGTTCACTTTAGGGTCACCATAAGTCAGAAAAGACTTGAAGGCACACAACAAAGCCCCCAAAAGTAACTTTTTCAACTGTAGTCCTATTATGGTGTAGGGGAAGACATACATAACATATATGGAGCTATGAGTCTTACTGGAATGCTGAGAAGCTGAGCTTTTATTTAATTCACCCTTCCCTTCACAAGATACACAAACAGATTAAAAATATGAAACTGCCTTATACTGAATCAAATTATTCATGTCGCTAGCCTGCTATTGTCAATTCTAAGTAGCAATGGACCTCTTAACAGCCAGAGAAAGACCTTAATACATTCTGCTACGTTAAGTGGAGATATGAAGCAACGAACCTGGGAAGGTCTGTTTCCCAAACTTGTGTTCTACTGCAAGCTGTGGCTTCTACTTTTGATAGCTCTTGAGGTAAGTGTTAGATTTCACACTAAAACTGGCTGGTATTTATAGAAGCTCTCTCTACCAGCCTGTACAGATAATGAGGTGATATTGCAATAGAGGAGCAAAGGAGCTCTAGCCATCATGTTTTACTCTTGTTCAGCATCTCACAGCATACAGATTTGTGAAAAATCTATCCCAGTAGAAATGTAGGCAAAGCACTATCTCAGATCAACAGAAGTGAACCTTGCCTATACTGCACTTATGTTTTCACAGTAATGACAGCCAAAGGCTGCAATCCTAAGGACATGTAGGCAGAAGTGGTGCAGAAATCAGTTGGATTTCTACCAAATGAACATGTTTAGGGGCGGATTAAAAAAACATGTTTAAAGATGATTTAAAACAACAACACAACAACAACAACATTGTTTTCCATGGAGTCATTCATGCATTTTTATTTTCTAGCTCATCTTTCCACTCAAATGTAACTTTCTAGAGGGCTTACAACTTAATTGAAAAAGTTTAATGAAACACATACAACACACACAGAGGATGCTGGCACACTGCAGAATTCATGAAGTTTGACCTTGCTTTAACTGAGATGGCTCCATCCTATGGAATCCTGGGATTTGTAGTTTGTTGTAGCACCAGAGCTCTCTGACAGAGGAGGCTAAATATCTCACAAAACTACACATCCCAGATTTCCATAGCATGGAGCCATGACAGTTAAAACAGTGTCAAAGTGCATTAATGCAGCAGTGTAGATGCAACCCGCGTTATCTTCCAATACCTTGTGAGTGAAGTTCCACTTACAGAATATTCCTGTTAATGAAGCAAGGAGATGGATTTTTCCAGTTTCTCCTCCTGCTGCAGCCCCTTGTACCCCCCCCCCCCAAATATATTCCCTTTTTGCATCATCAGGAGCCTGCATTGAATCAAACTTCAATTCTGGATCTATTTTATAGAATACAGTTTCTTCCCACATTTTTTTCTTTTTTAAATAGCTTTTACTATAAGGGATTCCACTGGCTTGCTTCTGTATTCAAGATTAATGGCAACACATGACTTACAAAGGTTTAACCTCGGACAAGCTCAGATTTTTTTGGAAAAGCTTTCTATTCTGGCACACAGAGGATCTGGTTTCTCTTCACTGCCTATATATAAGCTGGTCCTTTCTCTGGGGTGCTAAAAACCATCTAGTGTTCCAATCCTGTCCCCATGTGTATGAGGACTTGTCTAAATATTTGAAATCTTTTTGTTAAGGGCATGGCTCAGACAAATCCCAGCTTTGGTCAGCAGAATGCTGAAAACCCTTCTGAAAATCGTTTCCCTTTTGAGGGCCTTAGAGTTATCATTTAGGACAGTCAAAGCCTTGGGAATGAGGATTGTCAATGTTACCTTGAAATGTATTTTTGATTCTTGCCGGAATGTTATCATTCTGAGATGATACAAAATGCCTCTGGGTCTGGGCACTGGGCCAGACTCTCTCCTTGAATAATTACATGAAGCTCCTCCTGACTCCCACATATCTGAAGGACAAGATGGGCCCCCAGCCTTTCACAAAGCAGCACTGATAACGCCACCTGCAAAACTCCAGGAAAGCAGAGGCAAAGATCAGCAATAACATCTTCTGCGAGGGTAAAAATGCCGTTTAACAGGCACTGAGTGAACTTTATGAACTAGTAGAAAGCGATATCATCCAGTGACCTTTGAAAGTGAGCTCTTTGAAACTTTCCCTTCATCAACCTTCAGGTATTTCTCCCCCGTAACTCCCCCCCCCCCCCCATTTGTGCACATGGCCTTTTTCCAAAACCAGGCCTGCTTCCTCTGCAAAGAAAGTGACACTGGTAGTTTCCATTCTGAAATTCACTGACAAACTTCTTCCATTTCACAAAGGTTTAATAGGGTTCCGATGCAGAGGACCTGTCTGCTTTCTAAGGTGTAGGTGGGGCTCTTGTGCCGTAGCTCACCCTATTCACTTCGATGGAAAGAAAAGATCAGCACATGCAAAAAGAATACAGCTGCAGATCTGAAGAGCCCTGGAGATTCAGTGATTAAATGCCTGTGCTACAGCCACTCACTCAGAAACTACAAGTTGTGAGTTCAATACCAGCCAGGGTTCAGGCTTGACTCAGCATTGCATCCTTCCATGTGTTGCTAAAATGAGTACCCAGATTGTTGGGGGCAATTAGCTTATACATTATAAATTGCTTAGGGAGTGCTTAAGTGAACTGATAAGCAGTATAGAAATGTACTTGCTATTGCTATTGCTATCTGCATCCTCCATAGAGATGAATGGAGCAGCTATGGCTTGTGTGGAGTTTGTCTATGTGTCGGTACCCTCTTTGGTACCCTCAAAAATCTCTAGGCCAATGGCTCCAAACCACAGCACAGAAAAGCACAGATATACACTTATCCTGAGGCCACTTCCACCAGTGTCTCTAAAAGTATCTCAAAGCATGAGTGTTGTGAAAAACAGAATGACATGGTGTAGATGGAATTGGCACCTTTTTTTCTTGCCAGATGCCTTATGCTTTTAATAGGCAGAGATTTCGCCAGTACAGTTTTGCTAGTTGCTGGAAAACTACCCTCACTGATCTCCTCTGCTGAATTGCTCCCTGGCAAGCTGTTGCACATGGTATGATGATGCTCTCAAAAAGAGAAGATGAGAAAAGTGAGAGCCTTAGGCCTTAGTGTTTTGGAGTATAGCTCCCAGAATCCCCCAGCCAACAGCCTTACTGGTTGGAGGATTGTGGGAGCTGTTGTCTAAAAAGGTAATTTCTCTAAAATCTAGGCTTAGGCACTGTGAATTTGATTCCTATGTTTGTCCTGCTGAATGTGATGATTGTTCTGCTTAAGGTGCATTCTAGATGAATTATGGGGAGTAGTGTTCCCACATCTCAGGGAACTCTCAAGTCTCAGAGCCTCACTCCTCTTCTCCAGTCCTCAGAGCAAGTGAAAGGAATCTCAAGGCAAAAGGACTACCATGTGTTTGTGTGTATGATTTGTTAGACTGGATGGTCTTGATTTGAACTGCATACTCTTGCAACTGTGGTTTATGCTTCAGGCATCATGACTAATGACATGAAAGAAGTCATCCCAGGGTCTCAGATTTTGGCCATAAAATCTCCAGCCCTGGTAACTCTGCTGTGGAGGTGAGATACGAAAGCAGCAGATGATTTAAGTGTGGACTGTATGTAGTTCCACACAATTGGCCAATGCAAGTATCAGCCTAAATTCAATTGTTAGTCACAACTAGAATAGACTCAGTGAATCAATGGGATCTTGGTGAATCAAAACTGTATTTATTTATTTATTTATTTAGTGCATTTATATCCCACTTTTCTCCCAAAAAGGGATCCAGGGTGGCTTACAATAGTTTTTTTTTAAAAGCCCAAAGACAATTAAAACATTGATTTAAAAAAATTTTTTTAAAAGAGAATTAAATATCAGTATTATTAAAAACATGGTTAACTATGTAAAATCCATTGTAAATATGGATATTCCATTGCTTCGACGGGTCTACTCTAATTGGGTTTAGATTGCATTTAGGTCATACTGTATGTTGGGGTGGGAATCATGCAGCCTTCCAGATTTGGACTTACTTCCCAGCTGCTCTAGACAACAGAGCCAATGGTGAGGATTGTTGGGAGCTGCAGTTCAACACTATCTGGAGGACCACGTGGTTCCCAGCCCTGCTGTATTTTAAAAGATTGAAAAAAAGATCACAAGGTGCCTGCTTTACTTTTTTGGTGCAAATCATTTCAGAGATAAACTCCTTTTGTAGTGGTAAGGAGTTGATTAGTGGAGGGAAGGCATTAATCATGGATAATCTGGGCTTGCACCAACATAAGCAGGCACTTTGCAATCTTGTGTCATTTGGGGCTTTTCCTCATTTTTCTTCCTTCTTTTTCTTTCTGGAATTAGTAGAGTGGCTGCTTCTTAAAGCTGTTACCAAATAAAATCAGGCAAACCACACATGTTGTCTTCCTTTTCACATTTCACACTTTGTAAAGCAAAACTCATTTTCACTTTTATTAATTTCCTAATGTGGTTGACTCTATTTCCCCCCCTTAAACAACTGTTTATGCTTCCAAGACTCTTCCCCCCCCACTTTTTTTAAAAAGGGAACAAAGTCACATTGTTCAGAGCAAACACACTTCAATATCCAGTAGAACAACTATACAATCACACACCCAGGCCTCAATCTCTAAACCCAGCTGGACAAAGACAGAATGAAAATGCACACAACAGTGAGAGAAAAACACTGTTATCTTGTCTCAAAAGGGTTCAGTCAAGAACAGTTTGGTGGCTATGCTTTCTCTCTCCCTTTTTGTTAGCAATATCTTTTCAGAAAGCTGAAAATAGCTGATTTGTGTTTTCCCATTGACTTTTGCCATTCCCCTGGAGCTCAGAAAAAGGAAGAAGCTGAAATTAAAGAGCCCTTTTCCTTAACTTGTTTAAACACCTGCACCATCACCATATCAAGTATGCCTTATCTGTAGAAGCTGTCACTCAAGTGCTCCATCTGACCAGCAGAGGACACTCCAGAGTCTTCCTCTTTTGTGGGGACACATGGCTAACATTAGTAACAGGGCCAGAGATGTTGCCACAATCCAGGATCTGCTGGCCCACAAACCCCAACACCCAACAAGCATTTATAGACTTGGGCTCCTCAACAAGAGCAGCCCTTGAGAAAGCTGGGAGATATTGTGTGTCCCTTGGCTATTTCTCAGAGGACAATGACAATGAAGGCCAAGAAGCAAGTGAAATTTAAAATATAATAATGTTGCATTCTTATGCTAAATTAAGAATCAAGGTTCAGCAGATGCATTATATTTGATATGGAAGTAGCCAAAAAAAAATTCTTCCTTTTAGTGACATTTCATCTTCCTTCGTAATGCTTGGAATTGTTTCTCAGTGAATTGTCACCAGTGGCTTGTGAGCCTTCATACATAGACAGTCAGCAATGTCAAAAACAGCAGCAGTGAAGACATCATTTTAATCAACAGCCTATTTGGATAGACGGCTTTCTACCACCTTGTAGAAAGCAATCAGTGGCTGATAGATCTTCTTCTAAAAGGGAGTTCCATATAAGTATCACAGCATAAACAACCTGCCTATTTTGCCCATCCCCAAGGATGTCATTCCAGTGGAACAAAGTGCAAGACTGCTCCTACCATTAAGTACACTAAGGTAGCTGCCCCAAGTATCAGATTTGGGGACCAGGAGAAGCAGCCCCTTGGCTGTGCCACTTGAAAGCCATGATGCCATCAGAGCAGAATGTGCCTATCATTCTTAGATAGTAATGGAGAGTGTAATCCTATTGCCCATGCTAAAGCAATGATTCAACTGAACTTTTCCAAGTCCTGTTTTTCTCACATTAAAAAATCTCACTACACTGAAAATGCTATAATGTATTCACTTTCACCAACCTTCAGTAGACTTTGAGAAAACTTTGTCCTGTAAAGACAGACATATTTAGATCTGATATATAATTCTAGACCAAGCTTGCAAAGCCAACTATAATTATTTCAGATTTCCAGAGACATAAATGAGACCTTAATTGGGCCTAATAATTCCACCAAATCACTACAAGAATATTTGTTCCAAGAGGAAATAGCACAGCAGTAGGGAGTCCTGGAAAGTATTACAAAGGCTCACTCTTAGTAATGAGATTAAGGAAAAAATGTTTTAGCACATTTGAACGAATCCTGTCCTCAGCAAATTGAAGGTGCCAAAGCAAATATAAACACACTTTTGGCAAGCAAAAGGTTAACAGGTAATGAAAGTAATATATATCTCCTGGAAGTTTTCTGTGGCAAAAAGAGCTTAAAAGAACTATTTCAAAATACTTTAATAAGGGGGGAGGGGGCAGAAAAACTTATTCAAAGAATGTTGCCTTTGTCCATGACCCATCTGCGAGTTCAGACCTCTTACCCTGCATTTTAGTTCTGTTTTTAACTCTTTAGATCACAAGTTCCTACAGAGAGCTCATTGCTGGTGTGATGACTTTTAGAACACTCCTTAGAGGGTCTAGAATGCAGAAGTGGTTTAATTTATTATGTATATTGAAAATAGTATTGGCATGAATGTGACCTAGCTTGCTCCAATCAGCAATCCTTTAGATTTGTTAGATTATAATTCCCAGCATCCTTCATCCAGATGGATACCAGTGCATAAAAAGTTAAGCTAGTGAATTATGTACATTAAAACCAGCAAGAAAGCTAAAAGGAATAAAACAGGCTGAAGCATTTAAAATGCCTAGACAAATCAAAATATCTTGACAAAGAACACTGTAATATTAGTAACAGCCCAACTTCCTTGGTGATGGTGTTTCCAAGATGGAGTGCCACCACAGAGAATGCCTTGTTGTTTCTTCATTAGCAACACAGTTGTCCTGCTGAGGGATTGGATGTCCAGAATCCTTCAAACAACATGGGTATTGGCCATACTGGCTTGGGGATGGGAACTATATTCTGAAATAGTAATGTTTCCAAACTTTGAGTGATCTCCACATTGTTGTACTGCGACTCCTATTAGCTTCAGGGAGCATAGTTGATGGTGTAGGATGCTGAGATTCATAGTCCAAAGACATTTGGAGGACCACATCTTTTTGGACATGTCTAACATTCTCCTATAGCCTGGAAAAACAAGTTGTCTTTTGTGGAACTTTACTCATCTCAGTACAATATCTCTGGTAAGGTTCCAGCTTTTCCCAGAACATAATTTGGAAAAAAATGGATGTATTGCATGGATTTGGTTAAAATTAATACCATATATTTGGGCTAGCTTAGTGGTACCTGTCAGAGGTCTGTATGTGAATCCAAATGCAACTGGATGAACTGCATCCTATTGGGTTGGGAGGAGTACAGTTATGGGTCCCCACACTGCCTTAGACACACAGTGGATTAGAACCTCCTATTTTGGGAGTTTCTTGCATTATTATGTAGAAGACCTTTTACTTTTCTTGAATGCATAACATTTATTCAAAGAATTAGGGGCATGCTACCTACAGTGATGAGACAATGCTTGTTTAGAAAACAGTGGAAACAGAGTGTGTCAGAATAAACGGTGGGCCAACAGACTCGGCTATCAGAAGGCTGTCTCCAAACTATTTCTGTTTTTCAGCAATTAGAGAAAATCATTGGGTCTCCTTGCATGTTTCACTCTCAGGGCTGTGGATCAGGCTGGAACTGGACATGTTGAAAGAACACGCACAGAGCAAGAGAGCAAGAGAGAGCACTTGTAGTTCTGCCTGCTTGGCAAGAAGGACTGGATGCTTGCGTCAGACTGCTTGTTCTTTTGAATACTAGAGAAATGCTTGGAGGAACTGGAGTGAACTGACCCTCATTGTCACTCATATTTCTTTGTCCTTTGGCACTGAAGATAATCCTCAGGCCAGAGAAGCATGTTGGACTGAGGATTAATTTTGGATTGAAATTGGAACACACTCCAAACTGAATCTGGCTGTGTGTATGCGTGTGTTTGAGAGAGAGAGAGAATTTTTTTTTGTAGGTCTCATTTTACAAGATCATATAGAAAAAAAGGCCTCCTGTATAGTTAACCTGGGGTGAGTGTGGTGTAATGGTTTCAGTAATGGACTATGACTCTGGAGACGAGGGTTCAGATCTCCATTTGGCCATGGAAACCTACTGGGTGATCTTGGGCAAATTACATGCTCTCAGCCTCAGAGGAAGGCAAAGGCAAAACCCCTCTGAACAAAACCCCTCTGAACAAATCTTGCCAAGAAAACCCTGTGATAAGGTCACCTTAGGGTCGTCATAAATTGGAAATGTCTAGAAGGCACACAACAACAAAAACAAATATTTAACTTGATTTATTTCCTTGAAAAATTTAAAAATTCAATTGGAAGTCATGGGCAGTAAAGGCAACTAGCTTTTCAAAGATGTTATCATCAGAATAATCTGAAATAAATGTCATTTTTTTGGGGGGGGGGAACCCAGAAATTTAGAGACCAGTCTTCAGTTAAATCAAAAACTAGACTAGGAAAATAATCTCCAGCTTGCTGCCAGCAAATTTTCCACCTGGCCAAACACCATACACAATTGGCCTGTAGATAGGTGGCAACCCAGGGACAGTAAAATATCATCAACAACAAACATAGCCTAGATATTGCTTGGTAGCTTTTATAATTATTATAATGCATATTATTTTCTGTACCATAATTCAATTTCCCTGAGTTTCATGTTGACAAAATGAAACATCACTCTTTCAGAATCTTTTCCATAGTGGTAAATCATTCTGAGCTCAGGCGTGTAGATCAACTAGGTGACCTTGGGCAAGTCACACTCTCTCTGTCTCAGAGGATGGCAATGCCAAACCCCCTCTGAAGAAATCTGCCAAGAAAACCCCATGATAGGTTTTCCTTAGGGTTGCCATAAGTCAGAAACAACTTGAAGGCACACAACAACAACAACAACAACAACATTTGTAGTGGTATATGTATGGAATTCAAATATAATCAAAGTTACTCCACTGGCTGAAGTATATACTGGTTTGAAGACTAATGGAAATCTTGCTGTAGTTGCACAAAAAGCTACTGGATTCAAATTCCATTACAGTTGTAAGAGTTTTAGTGGCTTTAGATAAACTGCCATCTTGTAGCTTTCGCTTCTCTTATTTAAAACAGGAGTGCTTATCTTCACTTTAGAGGTCTGTTGTGAAAAAGAAAGACTAAACCTAAGAAGTAATTTAGCACACTATAGTGCATTTGATACACCCTGATGGTAGTGAATCTAATATCAGGGGGATTTCCTCTAAAATAAATATAAATTAAGAACAAGCTATAAGAGTGGTGTGTACTTGTCTGAGAGGGCAGCCCTATGCAACTCTTTTCTCAATTACATCTCATTGTGTTCTCTAGTACCTACCTCCAGGTAAGTAGGTCAAGCATTATATAAGGACTACTGTTTTTAAAAAGCAGAGTAACCATTTGTCAAGGCAGAAGATGAACAACAACCAGTCCTATGCCAACTCATAGACACATGGAATCTACCAAAGAAAGGAAACATTCTTAGTTTTCCTTGTGAAACATATAAAAGTAGCTTTACTTACAATACTTGCTCATAATAATATATGTAGTCTAATGGAAAAGGAAAGGGGAGAAGAGAAGATGGCTTCAGGTTAAAGTGAGGCAGGAAGAGAGTGGGCATGGAAAAGCAAAGAGGATGTCTGTAAGTAGCAAACACATGGGAAGGTTACTACCCCTAGCAAATTCTGCGTGACCTTATTAACAAGTGATGTCTCTTTGAAATCAATAAGAACCGTTTCTGCATAATAGCTGTAATTCAAATAAGTTATTACACTTGGTATGGATTTTAAACCAAGTACAATCACCCCTCCTTTTTCGTAGACTCCAAATCCACCATCCCACACCTATCCACAGGAGGGAAATGGAGGGGGAAATAATGGGGAATGCACTGCTCATGGGCACATGCCGCCATTCAAGCCAATGGGGCTTGAATATCGGCAAGTTTCCATTTTCGCAGAGGGGTCCGGAATGGATCCCCCGTGAAAACAGAGGGCCAACTGTACTTCCATTTTAACTTTATTAGAAGCCACTAAGAATGTGAACATGTACCATTGGATGTGGTGATTTCCGATATGTTTTACTATACACTAGTAATGCACTATGTGTATATCTTCCTCTCTCTTTTTTGTTATGTTCCCAGGATCCACTGCAATTAAAAATATCAAGCCAGCATCTCAAACATTCATTAGCCTACCCAAATCCACATATAAAAATATCAAAGTGGAATAAGGTGCCAAATTAAATAAAGAAATGCACAGCTGAACTCTGGGAAAAGAATGTCCTGTCAGCTGCAATGAGCTGAATCGGAGACAGAATTTAAGATTATGGTTGTATCTTCAAATGGCATAGGCTGTACTTTCCTGCTTTTATGAATTAATAACAAATGCATGTATTATTACAGGATCCAGATGTTACATGAAGAATGTTTTTCTTTGATGGATCAACACTAAGTGGCTGGGTGGAGGAAGGGTGCATATGCCAAGCACTCTGAAGTTCACATTCTGCAATTCCTTTGTGCAATACTTCATTCTGTCACAATTTTAGAGGTGAAAGATGTTTTTCATTGCTTTAAATGTGAAAGTGAAGGAACTCATCATGGCAACATTTTGCAAACCTGCTAGTTGGGTGTGTATTTAATTCAGGCATGCTGTGTGTTTTCTCATGTAGTGCATATTACTTGAGCTTGGAGGTGTTTGTTTTTGGAACACAGCTCCCCAAATACCCCAGCATTCAGTCTTCACATATTACATACAAAATTGTTGTGATGGTTAGTTTAATTAAAATTTGTACTACATTTTAAATATTATGAAGTAAAACTGATATATCTGATGATTTATCTAAACCTTCTATGCATAGAGATAAACTGAAGAGGGGACCTCACATTTTTCTTCCCAAAGCTGCAAAGAAGAGAGTGGGAGTAATATTTTGCCCTTCAATGTTGCTGTACTGCAGCTCCCATCTCCCCTCACACTTGGATATGCTGACTCGAGCTGATAGGAATTGCTATTTAACACTCTGGGAGGGCACCAGGTTGGGGAATGCAGCCCCAAAGTGTCAGGACCAAAATTTAAATTGCATGTGATACAACTGGGTAATCTAACAGCAATTTTTACCACAAAAAGTTGCTTCAAGAGGATGTTGTAACTGCAATAGGGGGGAAAGCTCAGGATTACTTCTCTACTGTTCTTGTTTCCCTCCCTCCCTTTCTCTGATTTCTCTCTAAGTCTAGTCATTGGAGACCCTGTGAAAAGAAAAGCCATTACAGGAGGAGTGTACAGTGGGCAAATGGTAGACAGGGAAAAATTCACCAGCCTGTTTGTTGTTCTTGTGTGCCTTCAAGTCATTTCTGACTTATGGCGACCCAGAGATGATACTATCATGGGACTTTCTTGGCAATATTGTTTGGGTGTGAATGTGCCTTTGCCTTCTTCTGAGGTTGAAAGAGTGTGACTTGTGCAAGGTCACCCAGTGGGTTTCCATGGCTGAGCAGGGATTTGAACCTTGGTCTCTAGATTTTTAGTCCAATGCTCAAACCATTACACTATGATAGCTCTTCTCAGCACTCTGTACTTCTGAAATATACAATATACAATGCAGAGGGGCGGGAAATATACAATGGTGTCTGGAGGCTTCCCTGTCACTGTGGTAGTGAATCCACTCTAGTTTTTAATACGAATCTGAAAAGAGCTATCCAAACCAGCTGAGAGGTAGTGAATGGACCAAAGTCACCAACTGAACATCTTGGCTTGGCTTGAAACTGGGTCTCCCTGATTCTAATCCAAAACTTTAGCTACTTCATCACAGACTCTTTCTAACCAAAACACTAGTATTACTCTCTCTAACTACTACACTACTATCCACTACTATGATCCTGACATTCTGCCGCCCCCCAACTACAGATACCTCTGTAGCACCCAATACAGTAACCAAAATAACACATATAGCATCACACCAGATTTACATAGTCCATGAGGTTTCCTCCTACCTTATTTGCTACCGCACACATTGGGCACCCCCGCGCATACAGCTCAACATCTTGGTGCATATCCTGACAACATAATTATAATAAACAGCATTTTTACACTTACAAACTTGAGTCAAGCAAAAGAGATGACACCCCTTCAAATATTTAAACAGGGCTATCATATCACCTCTTAACCTTCTCTTTTCCAGGCTAAATATACCCAACCTCTTAAACTGCTCCTCACAGGCATGGTTTCCAGACCCTTCACCATTTTGGTTGCCCTCCTCTGGACATGCTCCAGATTTTCAACATCCTTTTTGAATTGTGGTGCCCAGAACTGGACATAGTATTGCAAGTGAGGCCCGAGCAAAGCAGAATAGAATCATTGGCATCACTAGGGGGGTGGGGGTGGGGGGGTGCGGACCACACCAGGTGACACCCTAAGGGGGAGGGTGACACTACTTTTCCTAAAACATCTATCTTTTGGCAAAAACAGGCTGTGGCATTCATCTGATTCCCCTTAAAATGCTTTAAGAGATGGCAGGAGTGGGGCAAAGCTCAGTGGGAGGAGAAAGGAGAGGATCCAGAAATTAAAACATAAAATTATGAAACTTTTAAAATCAATTATTCTTTTAAAATTTTCTTTAAAAATCACATTTTAACCAAATCTTCACCATGTATATGTAAACACATTTAGGCTGTGCATATGATATTGTAATTTGAAGGTATAATTTTAATTTTGGTAGTTGTTTATGTCACAGCTATTAGCATTACATTCAATGGTATATGGGAATTACCATTTACAAGTAAAATCAGTGCAAAAAAGCACTACTCAAGATTATGGTATGAAATGGGAGGAGGTCAGTGGGGGGTGACACCAGCCCTAGTGGAACCACTGAATAGAGTGGTACTATTACTTCCCTTGATCTAGGTACTATCGATCTAGGTACTATTGATGCAGCCTAGAATTGCATCGTATGTATGAAACCAAGTCGAAGAATACATGGTATCTGTTTATTTCAACATTAAGTCATGTATCCCTGAAAAAGAACTCAAATCTTGAAAAAATATTAAAATTACAATCCAGTAAATTTGTGTGCTTTCTACTTATTCTGCTTCATACGTTTATTGGGATCTAGATTACACCCTGATGTCTTTCTTCACTAGAGAAGTAGTTAGTCATGGTGACAGCATCAACAGATCTATGCCATATCAAAGGACGTTACCACACTTGCAGCAAGAGAGCGGCGAGAAAGCTGGTCGGAATCATTTCGGAACCATTTTGGGCTCATTCCGGAATGTGCCCGGCAAGCGGAACACATTACCACACTAGAATGGAATCAGTGAGGAATGTGAGATTCCGGAATGGTTCCGCTCCGGGGGCTCGGAACTCCTGTTCACACACAAGTTGAAAGATCCCTACCTCGATCCGGCAAGGATGTTCATTCACATGCGCAGAAGCAGGAATGCTTGCCGAGTCGGTCGGATGAGATTTTCGTCACTTCCCCCTTCTCGTCATGTCGTCATTTCCGTCTGCTTGCCATTTCTGTCAGATCGCCATTTCTTCTTCCGTGTGTGCCGCCGCTCTGACCATGGAGGGGTCTGGTGCAGTGATGCTTTCTGTGTTGCATGCGGAGCTGGAGAAGTTGGATCGGCAACAGGAGCGGAGGCGCAGGGCTGTGCTGGCTGGCGTCCGTCGCTTTATGAGGCGGCGTGGCATCACTGGCTTCACAGCCCATGCCTTGTTATGGAGGTTTTTTGGTCGCCGCCACCGCGTTGGCCAGGGTTTCCATGCCGCCAGTGTTCCCCGGCCACGCCGTTGGTGGGTCAGGCCACAGGTTGTGAGGAACTGGTGGGCAGAGGAGGTGATCCCTCTTTGGGATGAAGACATGTGGATCCGGAACTTCCGGATGTCCAGGGCCACACTGTACGAGATAGCTGAGGCTCTGCGCCCTCACATCCAGGCCAGGGACACCTTGCTGAGGAGGGCCATCTCCGTGGAAGAGAGGGTGGCAATCACCATATGGTGGCTTTCTGCCCCCCTCAATTACAGGAGAGTGGCATGGCACTTCCAGATTGGGGTGTCCACAGCAGCAAAAATCTGTACTGAGGTGATCCAGGCTATTGTGGATGTACTTCTCCCAAGAACAGTCTGCCTAGGAAACTATCGCCAGGTAGGTTCCTCTCTTGTGTTCTTGGCCTCTGCTTCATTTAAATTAATCTATACTGTCAAATAATACTGTACAGTATTAGTTTGGAAAAAGTACTCCTGCCGTGCCACATAACAAGGGGGGGTCATGGCTTCGGGCTTCCTTTTGGACAATTCCTTAATTTGCTATTACCTCCCTTGACTCGTGACATTACCTCTTGTATGTGAGATTTGCAGAATTGCATGCCTACATATATAAGCAGATTACTGAAGGGGCTGGTGTGAGGGGTGCATTAATTTTGAAAGGGAGCTACAAGGAGAGCGGAAATGAGGGCTTCTTCTGTAGCAGTATATATGTGTGTATGTAGCTATGGATGGAGAAAACCATCTACAATTATGAGAACTTACCAGACACCTAAGCATTGTGCTGCTCTTACCCTGCTCTTCAAGGCTTTTTCTCTTTTTTCCTTTTTCTTACCTTGCAGGTCATGGATGGATTTGAAGAGCTGGGCTTCCCCCACTGTGTCGGCGCGCTGGATGGATCACACATCCCTATACACCCTCCAAGAGCCAATGCCGAGGACTACTATAACAGGAAATATGGGTACTCAATAGTACTGCAGGCCTTGAGCTCGGCAAACGGTGTATTCCTTGACATCGAGGCTGGCTTCTCTGGCCGTAACCACGACGCATTCATCTTCCGGCATTCATCCCTGTGCCAGGCGATGGATGAGGGTGCTTTTGTCCCCGGAAATCCCACGGTCACTATCAGGGGGGTGCAGGTGCCTCCCTTGATAATTGCGGATGGGGCGTACCCCTTGCGGCGATGGCTAATGAAGCCTTACATTGGAGCTCTGCAGCCCAATCAATTGGCATTTAACATTGCGCTTAGCAGGGCTCGCTGTGTTGTGGAGCGAGCTTTCGGCCGCTTAAAGGGAAGATGGGGGTGCCTAGGAGCTAGGCTAACTGTTGGGGAGGAGCACTTTGCAACTGTTGTCTCTGCATGTGTGGTCCTTCACAATATCTGTGAAACAAGGGGTCATGCATTGCATTTTGTGGAGCGCTCAGGTGAACTGCATCTCCCGCCGATGACGCAGGATTGCCAATCGGCGAGAGAAAACCGTAGAAGGCAAGCTGAGGGGGAGCGGGTCCGTGGAGCTATAGTGGCCATGATTGCAGAGCGACAGTAAGGACTGTGTGCTATATTTACCTTTGCTGTTTTCAACTACATATGTGCTGTTAAAAAATAAACTACTTCTTTACTGTTATATTGGTTGCCTTTCTTAATATCCTGTTCAACTGTATTGTGACATTTGCTAGCTTTGCTTTTCTGTTCTACAGATGCATCCACG
The DNA here is from genome assembly GCA_026167975.1 of Phrynosoma blainvillii. Lineage (NCBI taxonomy): Eukaryota > Metazoa > Chordata > Lepidosauria > Squamata > Phrynosomatidae > Phrynosoma > Phrynosoma blainvillii. The sequence goes on from JANUYF010000001.1 coordinate 79,878,235, forward strand.
TATGTATATGTACATATGGATGGAGATAGAGAAAGACATGCGCACACACACGTACACGCACACACGTATGTGTATATATATATATATATATATATATATGTGTGTGTGTGTGTATATATATATATATATATACATATGTTTACATATATAAATGTATCAGCACATATTTGTGGGTTTTAAATTATATTTAATATCTACATTTATCTATATAAATCTATATGTATATATATATATATATATATACACATATGTATATATCTTTATAGATTTAGATCGATAGATATCGATTTAGATGTAACTTCTAAGGAGATATATTTATACTGCTGGTGGTAAAGAGATGAATCTACTGATGAAAACACACTAATGTCTTGATAAATAGATTTATTTACAATTAACAATATAAAAACAAACAGTGTATTGGTTTTTGTATATGTACTTGTGCATAGGTATGTGTGCAGGCACAGAAGAGACATGAACTTATACACATGTACATACACAAACTCCAACATATGAACCCTTATTAGTTTGTCTTACTGCAATAATAAATAAAAAAGGAAACAATGAACAGTATAAACATAACATCTAACCATATTTTAGAGAAAAAAAAACCTCAGGAAGGAGAGTAAAATTTTTTCTTCTTGATCTGCCTTTTGCCAGCGACCCTTTGGCTGGCTTCAAGAGGTGGTTGGGTAGGCTCCGTGGAAGGCAGCAGGCAAGATGGCCCTCATCGCCAGAGTCCTCAAAGAGGATTTGTGTCCCCCCGAGGACCTCCCGGGCTTCTGTTGCTGCCCTGCTGGATGCAAGCATCTGGATGGCCTCGGCCACAGAACGGACTGCCTCTGTTCTTTCCCGGGACACATTGATTATTTCGTCCATGTACCGGTATATGCGTTGGCGGTGACGTGCACCTGCCGTTAGGTCACGGCGGTAGGAGCGCGCAAGGCTCTCCAGTGCGGCAGAATCTCTCCTGGAGTTCCTTAGGAGAGACGAATGCTGGCGCCTTGCAAGCGTACGGTTCAGACGCCCCTCCCGTCTGGAGTCCTCTATCAGAGTCCTCGCAATTAGTTCCCCCCTCATGGCTCTCCTATCCGGTATTTCCTGTGCGGATCTGCGGCGGCGGCGAACGATGTGACGTGCTGGTGCTGCAGAAAAACAAAAAAAAAATAATTTGCAACCATCAAAACTTTGCATGCGTGATGGTTAGTTCTAGTTGTACAGTAGATCTTACGTTGTTAAGCTCTAGAGATTGCTTTTTATACCAGCAAATGTATGCTCCCTTTGAAATTCTATTTGTGCGTATTTGTGTGTGTGTGTGTACATGTCTATATATAGAACTATATCATTATCTATATATCCGCTTTTGTATGTATGTATGTATGTGTCTACATGTGCATGTTCACACACTCGCACATACCTACCCATGCATGTTTAGTGTGCTATGTACAGATGCCTATCTTCTGGTGCAAAAACATACACACACACACTTACAATGTTATTTTTAATTGCTTGGCAAATGTTGAATGTACGATGGGTGTACCTGTCCTCGATGGTTCTTCTTCTATGGATCCAGGAGGGAACGTGGCCTGAGTCTCCTCCACAGGCATCCGTGTGGACTCCATCACGGGCCTTTCTGGACTTATAGTGGTATCTGGAGCCAAAACAAAAATGTTGCAAAGACACAGGGTTAGCAGTAATGTATGGGCTACTTTCAGAGCTTATGCACTGCAGCATTCCCCTTCCCATGCTTTCAACCAGCAGAGAACATCCTACCGTCACTGCCCGCAGGGGATGCCGGAAGATCTTGCTGCTCCATGCTCTCCTGCTGTTCCACTGGCCGCTCAGGTGGGTTTTCAACTGCCACCAGGTTGAGGACCACATCACCCTCCTCCTCTGGGACTTCTGGAGGAACTACGGGAACACACAAAAAAAAGGAAGAAAAGGTTGCAGCTACAGATCTCAAGATTGGTGATCACAGGCATTCAATTAAAACAATCTTTATATCTAACTATCTATCAATAATTATACACACACTTGTGGAGGGTAACCTTCATACATGTACTGTGACTAACAAGACACCGAGAAGAATGCATACATGTGGAATAATCCATGTTAAGATCTCTAGATCTATCTCACTACGGATATCTATGTGTATAGCCATATTTCTCTCTCTCTCTCTCTCTCTCTCTCTCTCTCTCTCTATATGTATATATGTATATATATATATATATATATATATATATATTACATACATATATACACATATATATGTATATATACACACACACATATATATATACATGCATACATACATATATGTGTATATATACACATATATATATGTATATATATACACACACACACATATATATATATATATATATATATATATATATATATATATAAACATATATACCTCTCTAGATGTTTCCCCATGGCTAGCTCCAAGAAACAAGGCAGGAGTGCACAGGGCTTTCTCAGGGGTGCACATATAACCCTAACCCCTCACCCCCTAAACTCTACAGCCATTAAAAAAAAATTACCCAGAATTCCATAGTAAAGATTTCAAATATTCTTTTTTTGGGGGGGGGGTTATACCGTGCAACAGCACACTATACATATGGATTAAATGCAACCCAGGGAAAAATATTAATCCCTCCCTTCTAACCAAACATCCCCCCCCCCCAAAAAAAACCTCAAACACATGGTTTAAAAAATGCCTACCTTGAACGTTACCCACGCCCGACGTTCCTTCCCCTGGTGATTCTGGGGCTGCCTGCGTGGAGGGCCCCTCCTGTGGTCCTTCCGCAAGAGCTCTCCTCACAACCTTAGTGCTTTTGCATATTTTTTTTTGGAAAATATCCCTGTCATTTCCTAAAAATCTCGACATTTCCTCATAAAAAGGACAAGAAGCTGGGCGATTCCCACTTATTTTGTTGTGGTTAGATACTCTCCTGAAGTCTGCCCGAAGTAGTTTGCATTTATTTCTTACTTCATCCAGTGTTCGGTTGATCCCCTTTTCTTGTAACTTTTGAGAAATGTCCAAATAAATTTCAGCATTGCGATGCTTAAGGAGTAAGCCCCTCTGGACTTTCTCCTCACCCCACAGAGGAATGAGCTCTGCGAGCTCCCTGTGGGACCAAGCGACCCCCCTTCCTGGCTTTTTCTGGGATCCGCCAGCATTTCCAGAGGAAGCCATTTCCATCTTTTTCTTAACAGAAGTAAATGAAAAAGCCAGCCGAAAAAGCGGCAACCGCAATGATGATGATGGCGCCAAGGTATGTATCCAGCCAAGCTGCTACAAACAAACTGAGCGCCACGTGCAGCGGGCAATGGAGAATAACCAGGCGTCGGGGTGTCTACGCATGCGCGAAAATGCTGCTTCCGTCGTGGCGACACCTGTTGGTCCAGGAAGCACATTGCCCATAGAGATAGCCGGAGATGGCAAGCAGGTGGCGAATGTGGCTGCCAGAGGAAGTTGAGGCCCTTTTGGACCTCATGGATGCTAGTCGCAACCTCCCCCTGCTGATTGGGTCAAGCACACACCCAAATCACTCCATCTACAGGCGGCTGGCAAGACGACTGGCAAGAAGAGGATTCGAGCGAACCATTGGCCAAGTCAGGTCAAAAGTAAAAGTGTTAAGAAACGCTTTTTACAAATCTAGAAATTTGTTCCACGGGGACCCTCCCCCAGAAGCAAGGCCCCCCTTCTATAGGCGGCTTCGGCAGTTGTGGGAAAAGGCAGGATGCCCCGACGGCAGGCTTGCAAGGAGACCACAAAGTAAGTAATTCCCTCCAGTGCAGCCCAACATGTATTAGCACCTATGGCGGGGGGGTATATCTGTACATTACTATTTCTGTTAATGCTAACCTATACTTACCTAATCTTTGCATTTATGTTTACATGTACTAACTTTAGTTATGGCAAAAAAACCAGCTCTGCAATGTTAATGCCCATAAGTCAGCCGTAATTAATCTACACTGTTCTATAATGTCTTTTTTTCCAGGACAAGTCGAGGCAAGAGCAGACGAGCCCCCAGAGCAAGCGCTAAATAGGCCGGAGGGCAGAACACCCCCCCACGAAGAGGAGGACGAGGAAGAGGGAGTAGGGAGACCCAGTCCCCCCCCAGTGGAAGGCCGGGAAGACCCTGCCGAGGGGCAGGCTGTGGAGCAGCAGGCTGTTCCACAGCCAGCCGATGATGAGGATCACCCACCCGAGCCACCAGACGTTGCTGATGAACGTCCAGGTTTTCATGTGACATTCTAAAAAGAAAATAATACCACATGCGAACACATCAATTTAGCAAACTAACAATAATGTATTCTTTCTTCTTGTTTCCCCCTACACTCCAGTCCGAGAACTCCTTGCCAGTCTGGAAAACACTGTGGGGGCGATTCTTCAAAGAATTGGAGAACTGGAAAGAAAGGTGGACCAGCTGGATATGTGGTTCGACCATTTCCGTGTGCATCAGTCTCCACCTCAGGAGTGACTTTTATTTGATTTTTCCATCCCACCCCCCTCTGCCCATCCCCCTCTGCCGTGTGCGAGAACAGTCAGAGGTTTTTTATTTTTTATTAATTTCTCCATCCCTCTCTCCCCATTGTTTCTTTTAAAAATCATTAGTAATGAATGTGTATAAATAAAAACAACAGGAATCATATTGTTAAAATAAATACTATATTTTTTGTCAAAAATACTGCATGTCATCTTTCTTTAATTATCTGAGGTGGGATGTTGGGAAAACATAGACTCTTCAACGCGCCCTTTTCACTCCTTTGCACCAGCATCTCGATATCTAGGACGCAGTGTATCTGAAAGAGAAAGCAGGGAAATCACTAGAACTAGAAGGGAATGGACCACGAGAATAGATAAACAATAGTGTCTCTCACTGTAAGATATTAGAAGACAGAGCATTCCCTGGCAGGCCAAAAAGAAAGGGAGCTGAGGAAAAGTTCAATTGATCAGAGGAAAAGGTGAAATGATTACCATTTTTCAAATCGGTGAAGGGCACTACCTGATATGTCTCACTTATTAGCCAAGGGCCAAGAGCTGTGAAATGCATGCAAAAGAAAAAACCGCCCAAACAAACATTGTTAAAACTTCCCCTCACAACCGGGCGCCCAAGCAGGGAAACATGTGCTATGCCATTTGTGGAGCCATCTCCGCTGAAATGCACATCGAAGCACAGTCGGAAAGGGCCCCTTGGGGTGGTGCATAGAAATGGCATTCCTGCATGGCAGGAGGCAGAAGTGGATGGACGTACTGCTTTCCCCCCACCGTACAAAAGAAGAGCCCATTTTGGGGGTGCTTTGATAAGTCACCCATGCACGTCAGGCGTAATATGTAGATATATATTGAATGTAAATGTAAATATATAGTAAAAGTAGATAGATAAATGGAAAAATGCGCATGTAACAAATACATACATATATATATATATATATATATATATATATATATGTGCGTGTATTTATATATATATACAAGTATGTATATATTGTGTATATATATATATATATATATATATATATATATATACATATACATGCACACCTTTCCATCCCTCTATCCCTGTATGTACCTATCTATCTATGTATCTATCTATCCATCTATCTATCCTTCTATTTCTAATTTGTTTGTAAACCATGTCTGGTTTAAAAAAATTTATGGGGGGAGGTGGTAATCGCTCTTAGCTGTTATTGATTATGTTATGATGTAAGCCGTCCCGATTGCTGTGCAGAGGGGCGAGTTATAAATAAAAATAACAATAACAACAATAACAGCAAGTATTATATTACTGTTATTATTATTGTTTCTGTTGTTGTTGTTATTATCACTATTATGTCCATCTACCCATCACCCACAGTATTCTCCCAACCAAATTACCACCTCCACTGCTGCCCCCCCCCCACTATATATACCAGGGGTAGTCAACCTTTCCCCTTTAAGGGCCGAGGGACTTCAGCTCCCAGAACCCCAAGAGCTACTGGCCAACATGGGGCTATTGGCCAACATGGCTGAGGCTTCTGGGAGCTGAAGTCCCTCGGCCCTTAAAGGGGAAAGGTTGCCTACCCCTGATATACAAACTGGGCGCCCAAGGAATAGATGTAACACATTTATTCAAGATAACACTACTCACACACGACCAGGTACCACAGCCTCCGAGATGATGGCAGCCAGGTATCTACACCTGAGGAAAGAGAAACATCAGAAAAGAAAGATTATTATTATTATTATTATTATTATTATTATTATTGATATTATCACTATTATATCCATGTACCCATCACCCACGGGGAATTCTTCCAACCAAATTACCGCCTCCACTGCCCCCCCAACTATATATACAGATATCCCCCCCCCGAATTCTGGGCTACAAAGCCATCCATAATTCTAATGATTCCCCCCCCCCCCAAGCCCTGGTCGCGCGGTGGCACAAATCCCAATAGAAAGCTCTAGATTGCCTTAAAATAATAGAAGAGAGGACCATTGTTTACCCGTCCCATTTGTTGCCCGCTCCAAACAGGAAGTACACGTCATAAGATGCTTCCTCAAATCCTTGGGGAACACCGCGAGGAACCATGGCCCATAAAATGAGGAAATGCGGCATGACAAGGATCTCGTGTTTATACCTATGCCGAGATCAGCATCATTCCGGTATAGTGCCGACCGCTCGAGTGTATTCCTTAAAACTCTCGGAATTCAAAAGGACTGAAATGAGGCTGAAATGACGCTGAAATGAGGTAGGGAAGGGCGGGGTTTGCTGCGACGTCGTGAGAACACACGGAAAAAAAGTCTGAAACGAGGCTGAAACGAGGCTGAAGTGAGGCTGAAACGAGGCTGCTTTAGGGCCAGTGTGGTAACGTCCAAACTGTGCAAGAGGTGAATGGGAAATTCCATACTTTCCTGAGGGATGCTGTTTCAAGAGGTTTTCTTTGGGATTCATGACTAGGCAGCATTCAGGCACAAGTGTCATCTGTGTGAACCAGCACCTACTTTCAAATAATGCAAGTGTGGTAACATATGTCTCATATGCCTCATACTGCCTTAAAGCTACTCTGCCCCTCCAGTGCCTCTGAAATTCAGTGGCAAACACTGAAAGCTCCTGAAAAGAAACAGAAATGTCAAATTAATTAACTAATGTGCCACTTTTCATAGCAGACCATACCAAAGTGACTCACAACCAACAACTTGTTAAAATACATTTGAGGGTGGGGAGCATTTCACAAACATTAATACATTCAAACAATTTTGGATAAATTCAATATTGCAACAGAATCATCAAATCTTAAATATATAAATGCAGAACTCAGAATTAACAAAGCAATGAAGAACATCAGTGGCATAGGTCTAAGCCAGGGGTAGGCAACCTTTCCCCTTTAAGGGCTGAGGGACTTCAGCTCCCAGAATCCCAGGAGCTATTGGCCAACATGGGACTATTGGCCAACATGGCTGAGGCTTCTGGGAGCTGAAGTCCCTCGACCCTTAAAGGGGAAAGGTTGCCTACCCCTGTAGCACATGCTCATGTTCTTTTGGAATTCTCTGGTGCACTCCATTAGCCATCATATGTTTGCAATGTGGTCCCTAGTGCCTCTTTCTTTCCTGAACCCTGCTTGGACCTCTGGGATTTCTCTCTCCACGTATGGTTGGAGTCTATGTTGCAGAATTTTGAGCATAATCTTGCTTGCATGGGAGATTAGTGATATGGTCCTGTAGTTGCTGCAGTCTTTTGTATCTACTTTTTTGTGGATGAGGATGTATATTGATTGCTTCCAATCTGTTGGCCATTGTTTTGTTTTCCATATCTGTGATCTGCTGTGATAGATCATGAAAGGCTATGGAAGACAAAGGAGTCCCAACACATCTGATAGTCCTGATGAGGAATCTGTACTCAAGACACGAGGCTACTGTCAGAACAGAACACGGAGAAAGGAATTGGCAAAGGTTGCATACTTTCACCCTATCTGTTCATTTTGTATGCAGAACATATTATAAGAAAAGCAGGCTTGGACCCAGAAGGAGGAGGAGTGATAATAGGAGGAAGGAATATCAACAATCTAAGATATGCAGATGACACCATAATATTAGCAGAAAACTTCAAAGACCTGGAACAACTACTAAGAAACATCAAGGAAGAAAGTGCAAAGGCAGGCTTACTGTTGAACATCAAGAAAACAAAAATAATGGCCACTGAAGACATTCACAATTTCAACCTAGGCAATGAAGAAATAAAAATAGTAAAAGAATTCTCATGCCTAGGATCAAACATTGATAGAAATAGGGACTGTAGTCAGGAAATCAAAAGAAGGTTAGGATTGGGGAGGGCAGCCATGAAAGAACTAGAAAATATTCTAAAATACAAAGATATACGACTCAGCGCAAAAGTTAGAATTATACAAGCCAGCATATTCCCTATAACCATGTATGGATGTGAGAACTGGACAGTTAAAAAAGATGATAGGAAGAAAATCAATTCATTTGAGATGTGGTGCTGGAGAAGAGTGCTAAGGATTCCATGGACAGCCAAAAGGACAAACAAATGAGTCTTAGAGCAGATCAAGCCAGAAACCTCCCTGGAAGCCAAGATGACCAAACTGAGACTGTCATACTTTGGACACATCATGAAAAAGGAGGACTCATTGGAAAAAACACTAAAGCTGGGAAAGGTAGAGGGAGGGAGGAAGAGAGGAAGACTACATGCCAGATGGATAGACTTGATTACGGAGGTCATGGTTATGGGTTTGCAGGATTTAAACAGAGCAATAGAGGAGGGGGGGTCTTGAAGATGTCTCATCCATAGGGTTGCCATGGATCAAGATCGACTTGAGGGCAGTTAACAACAACAACAAGTTTGGCTCAGTGGGGCTCCCTGCTCTGTGGTTTTGGCACTTTTGGACCAGGTTGCATCCGCCCTCCACTATCTTCCAGAGGAGGAAGTGGAAGAGATAAGAGGAAAAACAGTAAGGATTCTGCGCAAGGCAAAACCACCTCCCAGCAACATAACCAAAAAAGAAAGAAAAGTCATCAAAGGCCTCAATATGGACCCAGAAATCATAATTCTTCCAGGAGACAAAGGCAATGCCACAGTAAGAGAACAATATAAACAAAAAATCAAGGAACTCTTGGATCCTGCAATATAAAAAACTGAAATAAGACCCAACCAACAAAATCACCAGGAAAATGAACACCTTGATCAAAAACTCTTCAATTCAGCCAACCACATGCCAAAGTTTGTGCAAATCTGAGGCTCTCCCACCAAGACAGTATGGACTTCCCAAGATCCACAATGATTCCATTCCACTCTGACCCATAGTGAGTGACATTGGATCCCCCATATATGACTTGGTCAAGTTTCTGGCCACACAGTTACAAACCCATATAGGGCAACCCCCCCACTACATCAAGGACTCAGCTTACTTCATAGAAAAAAATCAATAACCTCAAACTCAAACCCAGTGAGATACTAATCAGCTTTGAATCCTTATTCACCAAAGTCCCCATAATGGACACCATGGCACATCCAACATTTTTTTTCCAGAAGACATCACAGCCCTGTTCGAACATTGCCTCACCACAAGCTACTTCCAGTGGGACAATGGATTCTATGAGCAGAGAAATGGGGTACCCATGGGAAGTCCTCTCAGTACTGTGATAGATAACTTTTACATGGAACATTTTGAAAAGCAAGCCCTGGAAACAGCACCAAAAAAGCCCACAACATGGTTCCGATATGTGGATGACACTTTCACCATCTGGAGCCACGGAGAAGAAGATCTGACCGTGTTTCTGAGCCATCTGAACAACATCCACCCAGACATCCAATTCATGATGGAAAAAGAAAAGAAAGGAACATTGCCATTCTTGGATGTTCTGGTTATCCGCAAACTGAACCAATGTTTGGGCTGCACAGTATACAGAAAACCTACACACACAGACAGATACCTACAAAAGAACTCCAACCATCACTCAGGGGAAAAAAAAGAATCACAATAAAAACATTGGTAGATCAGACAAAAAGGATCTGTGAACCCCACTTCCTGGAAGATGAATTGAAGCACCTGAACTGGGCTTTACAGGCTGACGGTTACTCCAGTTCAGACATCAGAAGGGCTGCCAGACCCAGGAAAACCTATAGGACTGAAGACAAACCATCCAAAGGGAAGATATTTTTACCATACATCAAAGGAGTCAGACAGAATAGGGAAAGTGATGAGGAAACACAACCTCCAAATGGTTTACAAACCAACCAAGAAAATCCAACAAATGTCGCGCTCAGCGAAGGACAAGAGAGACCCTCTCACAGCCGCAGGAGTTTACCACATACCATGCAGCTGCAGACAAGTCTACATAGGGACCACCAAATGTAGTGTTCAAACACAAATCAAGGAACATGAGAGACACTGCTGTCTGAATCAGCCAGAAAAATCAGCAGTAGCAGAACGTGTTATAAACCATCCTGGGCATAAAATATTATTTGACAACACTGTAATTCCAGACCATGCCAACAATTATCAGGTCAGAATGCACAGGGAAGCCACTGAAATCCACAAACACCTAGACAATTTCAACAAGAAAGAAGAAACCCTTAAAGTGAACAAAGGGCGAATACAGACCAGCCAAAAGGGCCAGCCTGGGGGTGGAGTCGGGGCATGATGACTGCACATCAGCCACCCCGACTCTGCCCCAATGCCACTGTCACGCTGTGTGTCCATCAACTGCCATGACTCCATTTTATGGAACTATGGGATTTGTAGTCTGTTGAGGAACTTATAATTCTCTACTACTCTCCCTTGAACTACAGCATAGAGTTCTCTAGTAGAAAATTCTAAATATCTCACAAAACTACAAATCCCAGGATTCCATAAGATGGTCAGGACAATTAAAGTGGTATGAAGCTGATAAAATTGTTTAGTGCGTTACACTCAGAGTCACCAGAAGCATCATAATGTATGAATTGTTGGCCTCTGACCCTCATGAACCATCCTCTAGCTCAGGGGTAGCTAGCCAAAATATAGCTTTGCTGCTCAGCCAAAGGAAAACTTCCACTTCCACTATTTCCTTGATTGGTTATCGAGTGACTATTTGTAGATTGTTGGGTGGAATTTTAGAACTCACAGTGGTCAAGACCATAAAAGTAATGATAGTGCCAGCAAAACATACTGAATGACTTGATGTGTGCACCTGTGTGCATATACACTCACACACTCAGTTTTCTACAAAATGGGGACACTGCAGGGAGATTTTTATCACAGCTATGCTTTAGTTTACTGCAAGCAATTGTAAAATAGCAGCTATTACAACCACTGAAGGAGAATTTTCTCCCCTTTCAGCAATTTATTATCCACTTTGTTACATTTAGAATGTAATATCAGAGAGACAAGATTGAGGAAGGGAAAAGGGGGGGGGGGCAGCCCAAACCCAGACCTGCAACCATTGTGATAAATTGCAGCTTTGGAGGATTTTCTTCTCCCAGGACTGACTTGTTTGCAACTGAAATGCCAGTGATGACCCCCAAGTGCAGCATTTTCCTGAATGGCTCTCCTCAACCTCTCTTCATATAAACTTGCAAAGCCAGTAAATATTCCCATGGCAACAGAATCATTAATGCTTCCTGGGAGCTCTCTTTTAAAATCTCAGTCGTTCTATCTCTTTCTATGTCTGTGTATCTCATACTTCAAAGCAGCTACAGTCTGCAAAGTGTGTGTGTGTGTGTGTGTGACTCCAAGGGTTTTCATAGGCAAGGAATACTCAAAGTTAGTTTTTCCAGCTCCTTCCTCTGAAATATAACCTACAGCACCTGGTATTGGTTATTGGTCTCCCCCTCTAAAACTATCCAGAGCTGATCCCACTTAGCTTCCAAGATCAGATGAGAGTTGATGTCTTTAGGCTATTTTAGACCCTTGCCATGGTGCATACCCTCCAACATTTCACATATGAAAACTGTGACACATTTGACCAAGCAACAACAGAGTGCTGTCAAGATGATAAAAGAATACATATGCTAGGAGAGAACATATGAGGAAGAATGCATATGCTAGGAGAAGCTGCAGCAGTTTGGTGTATGCCTGAGCCTACTGGGAAGGGCAAGACTCCACCTCTTCCACTCCTTTTGTCCTATATGATCTTTAAAAAACCCATGAGATTAATGGGGTCATCATAGGTTGACAGGCAACTTGAAGGCACAGAGAGAGAGAGAGAGAGAGAGAGAGAGAGAGTTTTCAATATACTAAGAAATGGTTATCTTCCATTGTTGTTGTAAAGTGATGCTTTTCTTTTTTTCTTTTTTCCTCTCTATGGAGCTTATCGCACACTTTAAAAAGCCAGCTTACCTTTCCCAGCTTCAATCATTATCCAGGACAGTTATCACATGGGTCAGCTCCTTAAATTGCTGTGAAATCCGCCACCCAAATCCAACCCGGGTAAACCGCAGGTTGAAGATGCGTTCAGCAGGCTGATTTTCGAAGTCAGAAACATTCAGCTTCGAAAATCGGCTGGCTGAGCACTCCGGTTTACCCAGTCTGAATTCGGGCTGGGGATTTGGCAGTAGTTTAAGGAGCTGGCCCATATAATAATAATAATAAATAATAATAAAATTTATTTATGCCCCATCCCTTTGAGGTCAGTCGGGGCGGCTTACAGCTTTAAAAACCAATATATCAACAGCCCACATCCCTCCCCCCCTTACAAAGTTATTAAATCAGTTACAAGTTAAAAACAATATAAACAATAATTTAAAAAACATCCAGGTGTATCCTGGATGAAGACTGAAGCCAGAAAAGGTAAGCTGACTTTTTAAAGCATGTGATAAGCTCCAGCTTCTAAAAGTAAAAGTCTTTCCTAGCCCATTTAATTAACATCCATGGAGACTGGACTAAATTCCACTAGTTTCAAGTAGAGAAGAACAACTGAAGTTGTGAGAACGCGGTTAAGCTCCATTCAGTCGTACTCTTTTTCAAAATTAATGATTGGATTTATGGTTTAAATGTCAGACCCTAGAATTCCATTCCACAGACAAAGGACAAAGCCACAACTCTGAGTTCTTCTGAGAATGAGAATATACTAGTACCAGTAGGAGAACGTATAACTGGGTAGATAATAATAATAATAATAATAATAATAATAATAATAATTTTTATTTATATCCCGCCCCTCTGCCAGGCAATCGGGGCGGCGTACAACATTACAAAACTTAAAAACAATACATCAAATTAAATCCCGTCCCTCCTTCACCCACCCGCCCATCCCCCCAAACATACAAGCAAACTAAATAACAGTAATTAAAAATACAATTTAAAAGCATAATTTTCTTGTCAGCATAGTGCCGATGAAGATGTTCTGGGCAGCCCTATATAGCCTCCAGCGTCTGCGGGGATGGAGCGGAGGAGGGGCAGCTCAGGCTGCACAGGTGTTCTCCCAGGGCTGGTCTTCCGGAGCTGGTAACTGGTCCTCCGCAGCCTGGAGGATGCTGCTGCTCGCCACCTGGTGCTGGCGAAGGTGTTCTGGGCAGCCCTATATAGCCTCCAGCATCTGCGGAGATTACCCAAAACTAGCAATATTTCTACAAATGGTGAGGATATATGTGGGAATCTGACTATTTTTTTAAAAAATTATTTACTAAAAAACAAATATACATTATACATTACATACATTACAAACAAAAACAGATCTTACATACAAAACCAAGAACATACATGTTACTCCACCAACATTAAACACCTATTATATTATAAACTTCTCAATAATATTAAATGACTTTCTGAGAAAATAGATATTTGCCTTATCACAATAGAATTCATTTATACCTCTATCTCTTTCCATAGCTTCCCTGTTTCATCTTCATCACTTTAACCTTCATTTTTATCTTTATTCAAAAAATAAATATCTGCTAAATACTATTATTCTCTATGTTTTCTTTCCTTTTTCCAGTATATCTTAAAGCAAGTCCATTCTTTTTCCACATTTTCTTCTTCTTTCTCTTTCATTAAAGCTGTTAAAATGTCTAATTCCATAGCTTCCTTCATTTTTTCCTCCATTCCCTGTTAGACAGTATTTGAGTCTGTTTCCATCTTTTAGCATAAAGAACTCTAGCCACAGTAATCATATATAATACGTCTATATTTTCTCTCAACATCTCTCTCCATTATACTAGTCATATTCAATAGAAAGAATGTCGGATCAGGTGGTATAACCACTTTTAGTATATCAAACATTAGTTTCTGTATATTGTGGGAATTTGACTATTGTGAGCACCAGCAAATGGCTGCTAACCACAGTGCTTCTTCCCAGCCAGCTAGACTCTTGACTTCCTTTTTCAGCTTCATTTTTTGCACTTTCCATGACCCTCTGGCTTTTTTCCCATTTTGCTGACCATTGCCTTCTTACAACCCTCCATTGCTTCCACCTCCCTTCCACTGCCTCCTGCTTCATCTTCCTGCTGTCTTTGCCTCTAGCCTTCCCATTTCCTTGACTTTGGGCCTTTGCAGACTGCCAGAAATAGTGCAAATTGAGTCCACTTTAAGGGTTAGGGTTAGTGCTAGGGAATCATGGGAATTGGTGTTTTTTTTTCCTGAGACATTTGAGCCTTCTCTGTCAGAGAGCTCTGGTGCCACAATAAAATACAGTTCCCATGATTCCCTAACCCTAACCCTAACCCTAACCCTTAAAGTGGACTCAATTTGCACTAGTTCTGGCAGTCTGCAAAGGCTCTTTCTTACTATAAACTGTTCCACGTGTGCTGCAGAAATGCCCCAAAGCTGAATGTGCAGACAAATTATCTTTAGGCAGCTCAGTTGAGCGTCCACGAAAGAGGGATGACTAGTTCAACAGCGTTCCTCAATGACCTTCTCAGGGAACATTGATTCCCCCCAAACCTCTGTTTCCCCTCTGTACATGTAAATAGTTTCTATTGGTTGCTAGGCAACTTTTTGACTTAACTGCACAAGAACACTTATCCCCACTGGGAAATGGAATGATACAAATAATTGAGAGAAATAATAGGTTGTAATGCCTCAAGGCCTTGGAAGCCTGCATACCAACCAGTCACTGTATGGCTTTCCCAGAGGGAAAGATTGAACTTAGAGGGGATGAAGCACAGCTTCCTTCTCCTTCCCTGATGATACTTTTCCTATCAGCATAAGGTTGGGCAGGTGTGCATTCTTACTGTACACAGACATGTGGAACACTGTACAGGTCAGAGATGAGCAGCTTCCTGGGGTCAATAGACACATTAGAATTTCCTCCCAGTCCATCAAGGACTGCAAAATATATCAAATTTGCTTTCACTTTCACAGGTGTTGCCCAAATTTAGGAGCAACTGTGGTGTCAGAAGCATGCTAGAGCCCCTCTTGGACCATAGGCCTTCTGAGATTGCACAACAGAGTATCTCAAAGGCATTCAAGGACACAGAGAAAGCAGTTTCTGTAACATGGAGGACCAAAAGTCATAATGGTTGTAATTTTAGTAGTCAATTTGGCAGTAGAAGCAGCCAGAATTGGTGGCTCTAAGAAAGATATGAAAGGGCAGTTTGCAACCTTGGAGCTCAATGCTGCCTAGCCTGATATAGGTGGGCATTTCTCAACGGAGGGATGACAGATCATAATGGCATCAGGTCTCTGTCAAAAATATTTTAAGATTTATTTCTGTATCAATTAACAATGCTTTGCTTTCCATAGTTCTATTTTTCTGTGTTATTGGATGACAGAGGGTAATCATATTAAGCAGTGTCAGAATCTCATGGCTTTTCAGATGTTGTTGGACTATGGTCAGAATTCAGTTGTTATCTTATGCATGTATAAATTTCCTGATGGGAGCAGTTAGACATTTGTGTTTGATATTCAACAGCCACATTCAGTTCAAAATTGTGGAAGTTCAGTTGCACATGCACTGCCATTGCACATAAGGATGCACATTTGTGGCTAATGTGCATTCCCAAGCATTAATGAGGTAGCAGCCCTGGAGTAGGTCCATAACAAGGTCCCATTTGTGCAACATTTCTAGAAATAGTGGCATAGAAATTGAATATATAAATCAACAAATACTAAGTGAAATACAGAGTTGTAGTGACATACTGATGTGTTGAACCCATTTTGGAGACCAACAACTTGTTTCCATGCATTTTTATTCAGTTAGTTACATAACACTTGAAATGTTCATGACAACAGAAATATTGAGAGACTCCAGAAGTGACTGGGGTGAAGAAACAGCAAGCTACACCTTATTTCGTCAGCCATGAGATTTAGGAGATTATCACATGAGGCTAAAAAGTGGAATTAAAGTAGAACAGACTCATCTATGGCTGAACCTTATCAGATGATGTCATGGCTGATCTGTAGCTGGTTTGTCCTCCATCCATGATAATTGCACAGTTTTTCATTCATGAGCTTTCCCCATCAATTGCTGCCAGTATCGCTGCTATTGCATTAGATTTGTGTGCGATAATGTCTGGGCTGCGGCCCCAGCATTGGCCAGTCATGTGATCTCAGCTTGTGTTTTTTTTTTAAACTCCCCCCCCCCCCCTTGTGATAAAACCTGAATTGTGTAAAAGAAAGAAAGAAAACAAAAAGAAAAGCAAAAGGTATGCTGGTAAAGCAATAGGGGAGGGAGGTGGAGTTAAGGAATACGCTGGGAAAGAGAGTCCTGGACCAGTAATGGCTACTACAGTGAGTCCAGACATGTGTTGTAGGGACTGCTCCCAAGCCAGTATGTATGTATTTCCTTTCATTAACACGATTGTAGTGAGAACGGGGACTCATGTGATAATCCCCTTTGACTGTGGAAGGCCTGGAGCAATTGCATCAACTGAACCCTTGAAGATCCAAACCTAGACAATATCCTTGCTGGAATTGGTGGCAGTGTTCCTTTGGTGTGCATTTCTGCCTTTGAACACAAACGTCATGTAGCACAATCAGTGCTGAACCTCATATGCAGAGATGCACTCTATTAGAAGGTGGATGGAAAGAGAATCAACTCATTTGAGATGTGGTGCTGGAGAAAAATGCTGAGGATATTGTGGAAGGCTAAAGAACAAACAAATGGGTCCTTGAACAGATCAAGCCTGAAATACCCCTAGAAGCCAAGATGATCAAATTGAAGCTGTCATACTTTGGCCATATCATGAGAAGGCAGGACTCATTAGAAAAGACTATGGACGTTACCACACTTGCAGCAAGAGAGCGGCGAGAAAGCTGGTCGGAATCATTTGGGAACCATTTTGGGCTCATGCCGGAATGTGCCCGGCAAGCGGAAAACATTACCACACTAGAATGGAATCAGTGAGGAATGTGAGATGCTGGAATGGTTCCGCTCCGGGGGCCCGGATCTCCTGTCCACACACAAGTTGAAAGATCCCTACCCCCCGAATTCTGGGCTACAAAGCCATCCCTAATAATGATTTCCCCCCCCAACCCCTGAAGAGATGAACATTGTTTACCCGTTCCGTTTGTTGCCCGCTCCAGGAAGTACACGTCATAAGATGCTTCCTCAAATCCTTGGGGAATACCGCGAGGAACCATGAGCCATAAAACGAGGAAATGCGGCATGACAAGGATCTCGTGTTCATACCTATGCCGAGATCAGCGTCATTCCGGCATAGTGCCGACCGCTCGAGTGTATTCCTTAAAACTCTCGGAATTCAAAAGGACTGAAATGAGGCTGAAATGACGCCGAAATGAGGTAGGGAAGGGCGGGGTTTGCTGCGACGTCGTGTGAACACACGGAAAAAAAGTCTGAAACGAGGCTGAAACGAGGCTGAAACGAGGCTGAAATGACGCTGCTTTAGGGCCAGTGTGGTAACGTCCAATAATACTGGGAATGGTTGAGGGGAGTAAAAAGAGAGGAAGATTGCATGTCAGATGGATAGACTTAGTTAGGAAGGTCATGGCCGTGAGTCTGCAAAACTTAAGCAGAGCAGTAGAAGACAGGAAGTCTTGAAGATATCTCATCTACAGGGTCACCATTAGTCAAGGTTGACTCCAGGGCAGTTAGCAACAAACAAAACACTGATGTGGGTTGTTGGCCTGCACATTCCAGCAGTCTTAGCATAGCCAATGGTGAGGAATCCTGGGAGTAGCAGCCTGGCAACATCTGGAAGGTTACATAATTCCCACTCATGATAGTGAGGATGGGCAAATCTATTTGCATATATTTGTGCTCCCAGGCCAAACAGGGTGTTTTCCAACTTTGCAGCTACTGATGCTAAAGTTATTTGGCTTTTGGTCTTCCAGACATGCAGCTGGCAGGTACTCACTTTCTCAGGCAATTCCTGGTAGGCAGCCTGGATTCTGTGACTTTCATCTTTGTTCTTTATGGCTGTAGTTGCTAGCTAGAAGATTCTGTACGTTAAAGCTCAGGAAATTTATAGCCTGCCTCCTTGGACTGCCAAGATGAGCTGCATGCATTTGGCAGCCACAGAACATAACCCCAGCAGCCGCCTCCTTTTGCTGCTCAGTCTGGATATTTCACAGCTTGCACATCCCTAATTTGTTTAAGAATTTTACTAGGCTGACTGGATGATGCCAAGCTTCAGACTGTAGGAGTTTTATTCCATTTACTTGAGGTTGCTTGGCTTGCAGTTTTACATCATCTTTCCTTGCTTCAAAGCATGGGAGGTAATAAAAGCCTTTAGTTTTCATTGATTATTCATGGCAGTTCATTATGCTTGGCATTCTTAGAGGCTGCACAGAGATAGTGTCCCAGAACATTTAAAGAGACTTTTCCTGTTTTTATAGTAACAGGTGGAACATACAACAAAATGTTGCTGTATGAATGCTTATGTCTATTTGGTGTACTAACCAGTCAGCTTCCTTCTATGATATTGGTGATTCAGAGTGCTCTGTGCAGGACTTTAAGGGGGCTCTGCCCTACTTACAGATATTCACTGCCTAAGATATGCTTCCTTCATGTTAATAAAGGCTACCTTACTGCAAGTCACACAAGATTGTTGTCTGCCTTCTAGTCATTTCTGACCTATAGTGACCCTAAGGCAAATCTAGCACAGGGTTTTCTTGGCAAAATTTGTTCAGAGGGCATTTGCATTTGCCTCCCACACACTTTCAGTGTGGCTTGCTCAAGATCACCCAATGGGTTTCTAAGGCCAAGCAGGGAATCGAACCCTGGTTTTTCAGAGCCAAAGTCCAACACTCAAACCACTATACCTCACTGGCTCTCAAGTCTTTGCTTCAGTCTTCTCACAAAAGGAAAAGGGTGTTCAACCTGAGGAAAATGGAGCAGAGGACACAATAGGGGAAATGCAGCACAGAATAAGTAAAGAGGTAGTACAGGAATACCTGGTTAACCTAAATAAATGTAAGTCTCCAGGACCAGATGAACTACATCCAGGGATATTAAAAGAACTGGCAAATGTAATCTCAGAGCCACTGGCAATAATCTTTGAGAACTCCTGGAGAACAGGAGAAGTCCCAGCAGACTGGAGGAGGGCAAACATTGTCCCCATCTTCAAAAAGGGAAAGAAAGATGATCCCAACAATTATCATCCAGTTAGTCCAGTGTTTCTCCATTATTTTCTGTCACGCCCCCCCTAGGAAAGAAGAAAACATTTCGCGCGCCCCCGCGCGATCACATGGGCGGGTTTGGCCAATCAGGATAGAGCTACTGGGGCTGTGCTGGGACAATCTCCCTCTCTCCAGCCGTAACGGGCCCCCTTTATGGAGCCTCGCGCCCCCTCTGGGGGGCCTGCCCCACTATTTGAGAACCGCTGAGTTAGTCTGACATCAATACCAGGAAAGATTCTAGAGAAGATAAATAAACAGAGAATCTGTGAACATTTAGAAGGAAATGCCATAATCTAAAAAGGTCAACATGGGTTTCAGAGAAACAAGTCATGCCAGACAAATCTGATCTCTCTCTCTTTTTTTAATAGAATTACCAGCTTGGTGGATGAAGAGAATGCTGTGGATATAGCCTAGAGAAGAGATGGTTAAGAGGGGATATGATAGCCCTGTTTAAATATTTGAAGGGATGTCATATTGAGGAGGGAGCAGGCTTGTTTTCTGCTGCCCCAGAGAACAGGACCTAGAACAATGGATGCAAGCTGCAGGAAAAGAGATTCCACCTCAATATTAGGAGGAACTTCCTGACAGTGAGAGTTGTTCAATAGTGGAACACACTCCCTTGGAGAGTGGTGGAGTCTCCTTCTTTGGAGATCTTTAAGCAGAGGCTAGATGGCCATTTGTCAGGGATTATTTGATTTTGAGTTCCTGCATGGCAGGGGGTTGGACTGGATGGCCCTTGTGGTCTCTTCCAACTCTATGATTCTATGATTCTAAGTCACACCAGAAAGCACACATATATGGCTCAAAAGCTAGATCCTTCTTAGAACAAAATGACAAGATGATAGCTTACAAAATTAAGTTTGTGAATCCTATTAACTTCTTCATTTGAATACAAGCATACAAAAAGCCATAAATAGCAGCCAAGGAAAGCTGAAGCATCCATGGAACCGAAACTCTTACATATATCAGCATGACACATTGCCATGAACTAGTGCCCTCCAGATGTTTTGGAGCACACACCCCATAATCCCTGCCAGTACAGTCAATACACCTGGAGGGCACTAATTCAGAGAAGGATGCCATACTGATAAAAAAAAAAAATCCCTTTTCAGAACTGTTTGGCCTTAAGAAGAAAGCAAGCAAGATAAAGAGGTGGAAGGAGCACCATCATCCCCTGATTGCCTTTCCATTCTGTCCAGTTATTTAGGGGCTTTACAGATGAGCAGGAAAAGGTGATATGAAGCTGCCATTTCCCTAAGCTGCAGCAACCGCACTGAGGATGCCCTAAATGGGGATGGAGCATCCGCATTGGGGGGCAGTCAATGCGGCTTTTCTGAGGATGTATTGAAGCCCCGCCAACTGCACCGCCAGCCCGAGGATGCCACGAAGGGAGATGGAGCAACCACATGGGCTGGCATATGCGCAGGAACACATTCCTGCATACCTGAGCATCTGCACAGAACATGTCATAGGATGGCATACAGTCTGTCATTTTGTCTGTACAAAGGTGACTGATGTTCAGCATCCCTGCACACCTGCGCAGGACCTGTCATACACCCACAGATCATGCAAGGATTCACTGACCTCGGCTTCCCCCAAGGAGTGGGTGCTGTAGACAGGTGCCACTGTCTGATTGTGCCACCCTTGGGGTGGAGGAATTAATCTGTCAACTGAAAAGACACTACTCCATCGTCCTCCACAAAACATGTCCCACACAGATCAAGGGGGAGGGCAGAGATACATGCAAGGGAGGTTTGTGTGGACAGACTTGATACATGCAACTGGTGATCATGCAAGGGACACGGTCAACAGGACACACAGACAAACGTTACTCCAGGTGCCACCCCCAAGCATGCCAGGAAGTGGTGGGCAGATCTTATGCACACCTGCACACCTGCGCAGAAGAGGTCACAAAAGCCTCTTTCATGCAAACTACTGTGCATTCTGACAGCAAGAGTACATGTGACAGAATGCATTTATTATCATAATAGAGAACAGTTGCTAGGGCACATGTGTAGGATTACAATTAGGTTTAGGGTTCTAATATTAAAATGCACCTGTGGCAGTGCATCCACATCTGGAAGCATAGGGTGCTTTAAATTAAAGCCTGCATCATAGGGTGCATGCTCTGGATCGCCAACTCAATTTCTGCGGCATGTGCGATGGTGCATTTATACGGCCATTTTAAATCTTCGGCACCCTTTTTCTGATGCACCAATGTCACTGCATACATACGCACATGCAAAGGTGCACATCTTTCTGGAAGAAGCAGGAAAAAGCTGCTCCTTTTGGAGTGGCTTTTCCCAGCATGCGGCGCCTAGAGGGCACTTTCCTGCCAGCTTTTAGGCGTGTGTCATCTAAATGCTACATTTCCAAGTCTGTACAGCCCCTTACTCTTTGGAAGTCAAATCCTTGTATTAAATAAAAGGAAGACACCTCTTTTTAAAATTCCACACCAAGATTTCCTTTAAAGTAGAAATGAAATGAAATATAACAATCCACACTATATGAAATAAAAGAAATGGAACTAAATATCTAAATTCACATTTAAAAACATAAGATGCAAAATATTGGGTTTTGGATGAAGAAGTCCCAGATTCAATTAAGCAATCTGCTCTAAACCAAGTCAGATAGATAGCTCAACCAGCCCAATATTACCCACTTAGACTGGCAGCAGCTTCAAGGTCCTCAAACAGATTTCTTAGTACCTGCCATTGAGCCTTCTAACTGGAAATGCCCAGGTTTGAGTTTGAGATCTTCTGCTGGCAACTCTACAACTGTGTTACTGTCAGATTTTTTTGTTCATCTCTGAAGCTCTCCATCCAGACAACTCCATACAACAAAATTCACACTATAATCTTATATGCACATACTTGTATATAGAATTCAGAGAAATAGCCATGTTAGTCTGCAATATCAGTATGCAAAGGCATTTTAAAGCACCTATGAGACTAAGGGGGGCTGCAGATGGGCAGCTCTGGGCCACCCCAGGAAGCGGAGGATCAGGGCCATGGCAATACCCCACCACAGTCCCGATCCTCCCTTTTGCTGCCCCGAAAAGAGCGGCAAAATGTTGCTCCTTTCAGGGGCGGCAAAAAGCTGCCCTAAGAGCTGGTGCATGGCTCTTCAGTGCCCTTTTTGGTACAGAGTGTTTGAATGCTGCACCGGAAGGGCGTCCTGACACCGTGCACCATGTGTAATGGCGCAGCCTCAGGACTGTGTTGGCATGGGGTTGGGACAGCCGGCGTGCAGCTGCCCCTCCCCAACTCTGCCTCCAGGCTGGCCCTTTGGGCCAATCTGCAAAGGCCCCAATTGTGTGAAAAAGTTGTAGCTTAAGCTTTAGACCTAATCTTAAAGATCTACAAGCTCTCTTACAAGAAATATAAAGGACATTTCTTAAGATTAAATTTCAGAGACTCATTTCTGAGTAAACAAGCATAAGATTATAATGTCAATTTTGACAGTGTTTCCCCACCCCAAAGAGTGCTGGAAACTCTAATTCTGTAAAAGACTTATAGAGCTCTGCAAAGAATAATCATTCCAACCTTCTAAAAATTTGAGCATTTCTTGGCAAGAAGTCGCAAACTTTGATCTGTATTGCAGTCATGCCTGGATATATTCATCACAAGTATTTATACACAGCACATTTCTTAAAAAGAGAGAGAAAGAGAAGTGATTAAAGCAGCTTGCAACATACGTTTAAATACTCCACTCATTTGAAGAACAATGAAAAACAGCAGGTTGAACAGCAGATAAACAATAATTTATTTTCAAAGTGATCTGCATAACAATCTCAGCTACAGGACTATTGGAAGGGATGATTTTGCAAGCGGTCAGAAGGTAATTGGAAAAGGGCAAAGGGAAACGAGTGAGAGACCTCCACACAGCCTGGGCTAAGCCATTGAGAAGTTTCTCTTTCAAGTCTCTCTTTCAAAATGCTTTGATATTGAGTTCCTGCATGGCAGGGGTTGGACTGGATGACCCTTGTGGTCTCTTCCAACTCTATGATTCTATGATTCTATGCCCTCATAAGCAAATAAAACAGAGCATTCAGCTAGATATAAGATGTGGCATCATGAGAATGAGACTATGGAAGGGATATTCAGGTTCCCATTCAGTAGGGTGAGAAGGAAGGCCTCCCATCTGAAAGAAGTTCACATTACTATATAAAGAGTTTATCTCTACAGCCACTAAACCCACTTTCTAAAATTGCCCAAAGGCTTCACCATGTAGAAAGAGCCCTGTGGCTCAATGAAGGGAGATGGTTCATTAGGTATCACAACTGTTTAGATATCCTGCTACTCCTTAGCTATAAAGGTCATAACAGGCACATTAACTTGTGCCTGAAAATAATTGGGATGCAGCAATTGTAAAAGGGGAGCTATGTGCTTCAAAGAACAGGTTTGGGTCAACATTTGGACTACTACATTCTGGACCAACTGAAGCTTCTGGATACTTTCTAGAGGCAACCTCACACAAAGAGCAAATTGTAGTAATCCCATCTAGAACATAGCTTGGAACAGGCCTAGTGTAGGATTGGGCTTTGGACAGGGACAGTAGTTTGGACTATAATTCCCAAACTACTCCAGATAGCCTAGCCATACTAATGGGGGTATTTCAGAATTTACTGAAGTCCCAAACCCTATCTGTTCCAAGCTGTTATCAAGATATAAATAAGACATGAGGCTTGAGTTTCAAGCCTAAAACAGGGACTATTTTAGGGACCAAGGGACTAAGATTTGGGACATAATGGCTGGAATCTGTTGGTGTCTTATCCCTTAATAAGTTAACCTGTTCATGCAGTTGTGTAATAGTTGATTTCAGTTTGTGGATGAGACAGTTTAAATGGGTACACACTTTTGGCCAGTGCATAACTGCTTGTCATTGTGGAAATGAGCTATATTCATTGCAGTTGAATCTACTCTGGACTTCAATCAGGCATTTGTTCCACATCACAGCATTGGGCTTGGGTGATGCCATTGACCTCTGCTGTATTTCCCATGCTATTAAATAGCAAAAGCCAACTGGAAATCAGGGCTACAATGCCATTAATATGCAAAGTACACATTGTTCAACTTTCTTTTCATTCAAGTGAAGCAGTGAAACTTTGAACAAGTGTCTAGATGTGCTACTGGGATGGATAAAAGAGAAGAAGAATGATAGAAATGATGGAGTTTCTGTGGACTGAGAAGTAACAGTTGTAGCTTGTGGCTCCTGTGTTGGCAGGGTGGTGAACCCATTCCAGGTTTGGTTAGCTTTAAAGGCATTATCCAAAGTGCTTGGCCTATTCAGAATATGGCTCTGCAAAGGATGGGTTAAAATGAGGAGTGTACAGTTGGCCCTCCACATTTTCAGCTTTGATTTTAGCATATTTGATTATTTGTGGATTTCATTCATGTTTCTCTTGGTCCTCCATCATGGTTCTGTGTTCAACTTCTGCCAGACGTTGACCACAGAGTTGTACTGGAAGATTTAGAGATTCATAGAGAGAACATTTCTCTAAGTATTTGTAGGTCCTCCAGTGTAATTCTATGGTCAACTGCTGGTGGAAGTTGACCATAGAGTTGCTCTGGAGAACCTAGAGATTCCTAGAGATAAGTTCTTCCAGGTTAAAAAAAAGGTGTTTTTTATTTGCAGTTTTCCCATTTTCACAGGGATTCTGCACCAGTGAATGTGGAGTGCCCACTGTATTCACAATCTCACTAATATGGGAGCCACCACTTCTATTGGTCAGCAGATCTCAATAGAGATGCAAATATGATCCTTGATGGAGTTATAGTATCCCTGAAGGGCCAGGTGCACCATCTGTGATGTTTTAATGTGATGTTTTAATGTGTCGTACGCCACCCCGATTGCTTGGCAGAGGGGCAGGATATAAATAAAAATAAAAATAATAATAATTATTATTATTATTATTATTATTATTATTATTATTATTTGGTAGTGCTCCAGGATTTGTTGCTATCTGGTAAATCACAGGCTGTGGATGTCACTAGGATCCCTCTTTACAAACTACAGTTGGCACACAAGCTGTAACACTATGTGGAACAGACAGACTCAGCCTCAGTTGCTGGTCCACTGGTTACCCTCAAGCTGGACTAGTGCCAAACACTAGAGCCATGATCCTACATCAGGGTTCCATAGTACAACTCTCCACATGCAGAGTTACACATTGGTTATATTACACAGTTCTTATTTTATTTATTTATTTCATTTATATGCTGCCTTTCTCCCTGGAGGGAACCAAGGCAGCTCACAGACAAAAAATTTAAAATCTTGATAAAATTTAACACAATTAAAAACATCTACACCCAATATAAAATAACATAAAATATACTAAAGTTAAAACAAACTAAAAACCTACCTGCTCCATAAAAACCGTCCTGCTATGCATTATATACCAAATGCTTGCCTGCATAAAAACATTATCCTGAATGTCAACACCACACAACTGAATGCAAAACTGGATGCACGCCTGATGCACATTGAAGGAGTTCTACCACCAATTTCAGCAGGGCAGGCACATTGGCATCAGCTCAGAATATGTATCCATGAATGCAGTGCCACTACATGTGCAACTCTGCTTCCATTATCTTGAGTTAAATGCAGATACTGTGCATCATAGAAATATGTCTAGCCATTTCCATAGGGAGACATGTACATGCATAAAATGTGAACAAAATTCTGGCCAGACGCTCTATGAGACTGCTTTTCAACACTGCATGGAAGCTGCAGCTACAGATGTTAATATTTGTCCATTCTGTGTTCATTGCCATTTTCAGCATCCTGTCAGCATTCTTTTTTAATCCAGTACAGTTGGACTGGGTTGTAAATCTTATTGTTGTTGTTGCTTGGAAATTCTTGTGTATTTTGCAACATACTATTCCTGAGGTAGACATTTAATCTATTTTTTCTTAATTTATGCATTTTACACATTTTCTCATTGCACAATTTTCAAATATAATAATAATAATAATAATAATAATAATAATAATAAAATTTATTTATACCCCGCCCAATGGAAACCCAATCAGGGCGGCTTACAAGTTAAAACAAACCAGATAAACACATAGTGGAGAACCCCCCCTTTAAAACAATATTAAATCAAGCAGATTTAAAACCAACATTGATTAAAACTATAAAATTATAAAATTATAAAATTATAAAAATTATAAAAACCTACACAGAAAAAAAACTAATGCTCAACTAAATGATCCCCTCCATCTACCGATGGGCCACGTAGGGCATCATTAGCGGCAGTTTTTGTGCCCGGGATGGGGGAGGGTAACTAGTCCGGGAAGGCCTGCCGGAAGAGATCTGTCTTAATAGCCTTTTTAAAGCTATCCAAGGATGTTAATAGACGGATCTCGTCCGGCAGGCCGTTCCAGAGGCTAGGGGCGACAACTGAAAAGGCCCTCCGGGAGGTAGCCGCCAACCTCGATTTCTGAGGCTGCAGCAAATTCCTCCCGGAGGATCGAAGAGCATGGGGAGGATTATATGGGAGTAGGCAGTCCCTGATATAGCTTGGACCCAAGCCATTTAGGGCTTTAAAGGTAATAACCAACACCTTATACTGGGTCCGGAAACTAATAGGCAGCCAGTGGAGGGACCTCAAAACCGGAGTAATGTGGTCCCTCCGAGATGTTCCCGTAACAAGCCTGGCCGCCATATTCTGAACTAATTGTAGTTTCCGAACCAAGCACAAGGGTAGCCCCATGTAGAGTGCATTACAGAAGTCGAGGCGTGAGGTTACCAACGCGTGCACCACAGTCTCAAGGTCCTTTACTTCCAAAAACGGGCGCAGCTGGCGTATCAGCCGAAGCTGATAACAGGCGCTCCTGACCGTCGCATTTACCTGATTTGTCATCAGGAGCGACGAGTCAAGGAGCACCCCCAAGCTGCGAACACAGTCGCTGGAGGAGAGCGTGACTCCATCCAGGACTGGAGGTTGCAACCCAATTCCTGGTTTCGGGGCCGATACCGTGAGCACCTCCGTCTTGTCTGGATTCAGCTTCAATCTGTTTTTCCTCATCCAGCCCATTACCGCCCCAAGACATTCATTGAGAGGAGAGGTGCCATTGGAATTCAAGGCCGACGAACGAGATATGGAGAAATAGATTTGGGTGTCATCAGCGTACTGATAACACCCAGCACCATAACTCCGTATTATCTCACCCAGCGGCTTCATATAGATGTTAAATAACATTGGGGACAAAATAGCCCCCTGAGGGACCCCACAAGTGAGGTCTCTCTTACCGGAGCTACAGTCCCCAATCAGCACCCTCTGGGACCGGCCCGAGAGGAAGGACCGGAACCACTGCAAAGCAGTGCCCCCGATGCCTAACCCCTTCAGGCGGTCCAAGAGGATGCCGTGGTCTATTGTATCAAAAGCCGCTGAGAGGTCTAAGAGCACCAACAGGGTCACGCTACCCCTGTCGATGCCCAGACACAGATAGTCGGTCAAGGCAACCATGGCAGTCTCAACCCCAAATCCTGTCCTAAAGCCGGTTTGAAATGGGTCTAGATAATCGGTTTCATCCAAAACTGCCTGGAGCTGAAGAGCGACCGCCCTCTCGATCACCTTGCTCAAGAATGGCATCAGTGAAACAGGCCTATAGTTCTTCATGTCCAAGGGGTCCAAGGAGGGCTTTTTCAGAAGCGGCCTAACTGCCGCTTCCTTCAAACATGATGGGACATGTCCCTCCCTGAAGGATGCATTGATAATATCCGTAAGGAATCTTACCAATGCATCCCCCCCCTGGACGGCCAGCCATGATGGGCAAGGGTCGAGAGGGCAAGTCGTCTTCCTCACTTTACCAAGCAGTTTGTCCACGTCCTCGGTACTCACAGATTGCCACTGATCCAGTAAAACTACATCGGCGGAGTCGGTGGATGCCTCGCCTATAGACTCTGTCCCAATAGTTGCGTCAAGGTCGGCTCTTATCTGAGAGATTTTATCTGCAAAGTAGTTGTTAAATGCGTCACAGCAGGCTGTAGTCGGGTGAAGCAGGGGATTTGGCGCAGGGGGCACCTGCGTCATTTCCCTCACCACCTTGAACAGCTCTGCTGGACGAGACTCTGCAGACGCAATGCGTGCAGAGGAAAAGGCTTTCCTCGCTGCACGCAGCGCCTCCCGATAGGAATTAAGGAAATTCCTATGGCGAGTTCTGTCAGATAAGAGTCGAGATTTCCGCCACTCGCACTCTAGCCGTTGTCCATACCGCTTCATCCTCCTCAGCTCAGGTGTAAACCATGGCTTCCGATTAGGAGCGGGGTGGCAAGGGCGCTTGGGAGCGATCGTGTCGATGGCCCTGGTAAGATCACCATTCCAAGTGTCCACCAGGGCCTCGACAGGGTCATCGGCATTCCCAACCATTAATCCCTCTAAGGCTTTCCGGAATCCAATTGGCTCCATCAGCCTTCGAGGGCGGACCATTCTAATAGGTCCACCACCCCCGGTAGGGCAGGTGTTGGCTCTAAGTTCCATCTTGACCAGGAAATGATCCGTCCATGACAATGCGGAGGTACTTACCACCTCCGCCCACGGATATTCCTGTTCCGTACTAAAGACCCCATCGAGTGTATGACCAACACAGTGTGTAGGCCCGTTGACCAATTGGGATAGGCCCATGTTTGTCATGGTATCCATGAACTCCCGAGCCGCACCTGTTAAACTGGTCTCGAGCGGAATGTTGAAGTCTCCCAAAACCAAAAGTCTAGGAGACTCCAACAAAAGCTCAGAGACCAGCTGTGTCAGCTCGGTCAGGGAATCTGCTAGACAACGGGGTGGTCGGTAGACTAGCAGAATCCCCAAACTATCCCTGGTCTTCAGGCTTAGGTACATACACTCAATGTGGACCGTGTTCCGGAGAGGTATCTTGGTCAAGGTCAAGATGTTCTTATGGACTAGAGCCACACCGCCCCCCCGCCCACTTCCCCTCACCTGCTCACTAACAGAGTACCCAGCTGGGAGGGCCTGCGCCCAAGTAACAGCGCTATCCTCTCCCAGCCAGGTCTCTGTAAAACAAGCCAGGTCGGCATTCTCATCCAGGAGGAGGTCCTGGATAATATGTGTCTTATTTTTCACCGACCTGGCATTGCAAAGGAGCAGAGTGAGGTTCTGTGGAATGGAAGGTCTGCTCCCCAAACTATTCTGGGAAACAGAGGGGACAGAAGGCGGGATGGCTACTAAACAGCGATCCCTCCTTCTTTTGTAACATTTGTCCACTCTGTTCCAGCCATATCTCCCGTTCCCCAGCACTACTTCGATAGTCGCCCCAATTGCAGTTCCCACCCCAGTGACAGTGGGTGTCACAGTTGAGAAGATATAGGTCTTGTTCAATACGGTTCCAAGATATATAGACCTATATCGACTGAGCCCATTAAGATATTACAAAATAGCTCAGCTACGATTGTATTTCAATCAACCCAACTGATCCATATCTGCCCCTGCAACGCCCTAACCCTACTAGGGGCCAGGCAACAGTGCATAGACAGTTCTGTCTCACCCGACTTATCAAAACATCCACGGGCCAATTCATTACAGTATCAAATGGCAAGGCCTGTGTAGGTCAGGAGGCACGGTCTCTATTTATACTGGCGGCGTCTGTAGCCTAATATGCCTGTCCTGGGTTGCGGGGCCACGCCCCCAGCGCCGCCGGTGCTCCAAGGTGGAGAAAGGAGCCGGGCGCTTCAGGGCCCACACCCCCTCTCTGGAGCTGCCTCCGCCGCCGCTGCTGCCGCACCCCCGCTGCCTGGTCTTCTGACAGGCTTTTATGCCTGTCCTGGGTTGCGGGGCCACGCCCCCAGCGCCGCCGGTGCTCCAAGGTGGAAAAGGGCGCCGGGCGCTTCAGGGCCCACACGCCCTCTCTGGAGCTGCCTCCGCCGCCGCTGCTGCCGCGCCCCCGCTGCCTGGTCTTCTGACAGGCTTTTATGCCTGTCCTGGGTTGCGGGGCCACGCCCCCAGCGCCGCCGGTGCTCCAAGGTGGAAAAGGGAGCCGGGCGCTTCAGGGCCCACACGCCCTCTCTGGAGCTGCCTCCGCCGCCGCTGCTGCCGCGCCCCCGCTGCCTGGTCTTCTGACAGGCTTTTATGCCTGTCCTGGGTTGCGGGGCCACGCCCCCAGCGCCGCCGGTGCTCCAAGGTGGAAAAGGGAGCCGGGCGCTTCAGGGCCCACACGCCCTCTCTGGAGCTGCCTCCGCCGCCGCTGCTGCCGCGCCCCCGCTGCCTGGTCTTCTGACAGGCTTTTATGCCTGTCCTGGGTTGCGGGGCCACGCCCCCAGCGCCGCCGGTGCTCCAAGGTGGAAAAGGGAGCCGGGCGCTTCAGGGCCCACACGCCCTCTCTGGAGCTGCCTCCGCCGCCGCTGCTGCCGCGCCCCCGCTGCCTGGTCTTCTGACAGGCTTTTATGCCTGTCCTGGGTTGCGGGGCCACGCCCCCAGCGCCGCCGGTGCTCCAAGGTGGAAAAGGGAGCCGGGCGCTTCAGGGCCCACACGCCCTCTCTGGAGCTGCCTCCGCCGCCGCTGCTGCCGCGCCCCCGCTGCCTGGTCTTCTGACAGGCTTTTATGCCTGTCCTGGGTTGCGGGGCCACGCCCCCAGCGCCGCCGGTGCTCCAAGGTGGAAAAGGGAGCCGGGCGCTTCAGGGCCCACACGCCCTCTCTGGAGCTGCCTCCATACACATCTGCTTTCATATAATTTGAAAAAGCAAAAGAATCTGACATTCATGATTTCCTCCCGATGATGGAAAACTTAAAGATATGGCTCTATTTTTCTTAATAGCCTTTCCAGCCAAGAACTTGAGATATCTGAAAAATGGGGGGGGGGGGGGGGGAAGAGGGGTTCTTGGTTACTGTAAATTTCTTTTCCATCTCTAGTGGCAGCTGATACAACTTCAGGCCACTTGGATGCTGGCAGAGTCCAGAAAGTCCAGAAAGTCTGTAAAAATAACTTTGATTCAGTACCAGCTCCTTTGGCTGTCAGTAAGCCTCTGGGCCTAGTTCAAACTTCTGTTCTTAACCTTAGCTCTAAAGGACTTGGACCATGTAACTTAACAGATCGCCACCATTCATATTGTCTCATCTGTCTATTAAAATCTGCCTCAGCATTGTAAATACCCAAGACTTTTTACTGCCTGAGGCAGAAGACAAAATGGTGCCATCTTCCCACCCCATGCAGAGAACAAGCAGGCTAGACTAGCAGATAAAATTTCTTATGTGCTGACAATAAATAATGTTTTCCTTGGACCTGATACAGCAAACTTGTTTAGAGGTATGGACCCCAGAGGTGGGGAGCTCAAGCCGCTTTAAGGCAGGCTGAGGGACCCCTGAAATCATGTAGCAAAACTGAACTACCAAGACTCTTATTTAGTCAAGCCTCCTCGGTAATTATCTACGAGAGGGTACTAAATGACCAAGTACTAAGAAATATTAATGTAGCTATTGTTGTACTCCCAGGAGTAACAAGAACTTCCTGAAATCCATCCTTTGTGAGCACTTGAGACTAGTTAGCTAGACTGAACACATGGAGAGCATTTCTGTGTACATACTGTACTTGTAAGGTTCTTCATATTTAAGGATGTTTGGATGATAAAAAAGTAAAAAAAACAAACCTGCATGTACATGCAGGTAGGCATCATTAAAAACAATTTGCCTGCAAATGTTGAATCTCACACCTTAAAAACAATTCCAGGATCCCTGTTTAGAGGCCCCAGGGCAATTTGTGTGGTACTAGAGCCATTTTCTACAAAATCAGGAATAGCTGGGGGATCTACAAAAAGTCATTGGGATTGTAGCCTTCTTCCAGTATTTGCCATCAGAGACAGTTGCCCCACTCTGCCTAATGGTAGGGCCATCTCTGTTTTCAAATGCCTGCAATTACAAAAAGGTCAGCTTGTGTGCACAAGAGAAAGGATTTTCTCAGTGATATCCCCAAAACACCATTCATTGATGGCACCTCTTCTGTACTGACTCATCCCTCCTGTACAGATGTTCAGGGAAGTCTTGAAGACCTCCCTTTTATGCAGTACATCTGATTTGAAAATGTAAGTATATGAGAACACAATCTTAATAAAGTACATTCTGTATGTTTGGTAATACGGTACTTGTTATTTTTGTTACTTGCCTTTTTTCTTGGGTATATGTTGCTTTATAGTTACTGTTACTAGCCATCAAGTTGACTTCAAGTTATGGTAACCATATAAATGAGAAGCTCCAAGATCTACAGTCATCATCAACAAGCCTGCTTGGGTCTTGCAGAATCACTAGAGTACCTTAAATAAACAAATAATGGTCAGAATTCAGGTAGGGACATTCACATGCCTAAGTGTCCCTTATGTGTGCAGATGCCCATTTTTGGGCACTGCCATTCCTTTCCTCTCTGTGCAGTGTCAAAAGCCCTTCTCCTGACTTTAAAGGCCTGAAGCTGTGCCATACAGGTATTTAGTGTGAACAGGCAGGACTGGAGAAGTGCTGATACTCCCAGAGTGCTGAGACCCCAGAGGACCTCCGTGGACCTCAGTGCTGATATCATCATTATAAGTCTGCCTATGGAGGTGGGGAATATAACCATCCTTGCCATGAAACACAGAATGGCTGTGGAAGGACATTACCATAATCTGGGCTGGGGTATATGGCTCAGTGTGGGTCTGCATTTGAATATGTATACTGTGCTGAGGGAATGCTGAATTGAGGCCAATATATTACCATGGCCAGGGCTGACATTGCTGGTACATCGATTTAATTTGTCCATAGGACTGCTGAATATGGTTGTACCATCAGAATAATGAGGCACTGGACCCAAGAGAGCCTCCAGGAAGTACTACTACTACTGTATTCCCCTAAACACTGTCATCTTATCTAGATTTAACTTGAGTTTATCGGACCATACATACAATCCATTCCTATCTCCCAGATCCAGATCCAGCCAAGGGCCCTCATACTAGCAAAGGGGGGGATTGGGGGAGTTTTAGTATCCCAAATTAACATTTCCAGGCTCTGCAATTGACTAAAATATCCCCCAAGATTAATCAATTTATGATTTCTTAATTCTTTGGGATTGACAATGATGCAAGTCTTGCTCCAATGAGCCTATATATTTCCTCCTCCTCCTCCTCCTTTTTCTTCTTCGGTCTTGCATCAGCAGAATAGCAAATCCTGGGTGAGCTTCCAGTTTCCAATAACAGATTGTGGAAAGGATAATGAAATTGCCCACTTTTTCTCTGTTGTAACACACTCTCCTGTAACACTAATGTGCAGCTAAGTGCTTACTTCATAATAAACCACCCATGATAATTTCCCATGCTGTACAGCCATTCATAACACATGGAATGCTTGGCTTCTGAGAAGGTTATTACAAAGAAGGACGCTGTAATTTAGTGGCTCATTTAATAGGAACGAAGAGAAATATGAGGCCTGCCAATGCAGCACCATGGTTCTATTTATATCCATTTTGAGTATAGCAAGATTTATAATGAGGGATAATTTTCATATAGTATTCAGGTGGTAATGGGGCTTACTTGAATGCCTTGTCTGAAGTTAGGAAGCTTAACAGTATTCCTTTCTTTGGTATTAAAGTGCCCACATCATTTAAAATAGGTATCAGTGTGCTTTATGTACAAAAAAGAAAGCCCAGTGTTGATTATCTAGATAAGAAGAAAGTATATTTCTTTGCCAAAATATTTGCTTAATTGAATTTCCTCAAACACAAGGCAAGATACTAAACTTCATTCAATACTCTAATATCTCTCAGTGCTTTGCACTTTCAAAGTGC
Source organism: Phrynosoma blainvillii (assembly GCA_026167975.1). Taxonomy (NCBI): domain Eukaryota; kingdom Metazoa; phylum Chordata; class Lepidosauria; order Squamata; family Phrynosomatidae; genus Phrynosoma; species Phrynosoma blainvillii. Next base: position 79,912,503 of record JANUYF010000001.1, read on the forward strand.
ACATAAATGTCATTGTTTAGAGCATACTTCCAAGGAAGGAATGCTATATTTGCCAATTTGGATTACTGGCATTGATCCCTTTAACACATACAGACGTTAGTGATCTTTGTACTGTAGAAAACATCTGCAGAACCTTGCATACAAGATCGTATTAAAGGAACCCAGGGAGATCATGCTAGTGTTATTGCTGTTTCATTCCCAGTTTGAAATCTTAAAGAAAACAAGCAGTGGTGGAAATTGAATAAACATGGTGCTGCCAGTGCCCTTACACCATCATTGGAGGGAGAGCCAAGATTGATCTCTCATTCCACTTTTCCCTGGAGTGAACAACAGAGGTGTGTGTGGGTGTCATGTTAGGGATACGTGCATACACAATTTCTTCTTATACTTGCATATGTTCTTTTTGTGGGGTGCTGGGGGGTTGGTGTTCCCTTCCTCCCTCTACAGTGCCACCCTCTTGACGTTGGTGTTCTATGGGCCTTCTCTGAAAATGAATATTACAAAAACAATTACAAAGTTTTGAAAGGTTTTGAAATTTTAAACAAAAATACCCCAAAAGCAACAATACAATTAAATCAAAACAATTAAATCAACAACTAAATCAAAATACATATACAAAATCCCCAGTGTCCCATGTACTGCTTCTTGGCCTTTTGGATAAGATTGATTTTAGTACCTAATAAGGCACCATTCCAGGACTTGCTTGCAGGACTCTTCGGATCAATGGTTATGGAAGGTTAAACCTTAAAGCCCTAATTCAAGATGCCAAGAGCTTAATTCTTACTCCACAGCAATCACAGCTCCTCTTCTACTTTTCATGCTCTTGTTCTCTTTTACTTAACTGAAACTTGTTATGTATTTCCTTAAGGTTTCTGCATTCACTAAGCCAAACCAATAATCCATAGAGGTTACAGATGAACAGAGAGAGGTCTTAAATATATACTTCTAGGCACAGATGCCTCCAATTATTTTGTGGTTTATCTCTGAGCACATTTAAGATACCATTCAGATTGATTCCAGTTATGACTTGTTGCTGGCCACTTGTACTACCACATCCACCACACTACTGCCCTCATTCAATGAAAGAAGTAGCAGAAGGAGGGGATGTAGCACTGATACTTCTCCCTCCTTCAGACTCAGGGATCATTCACACATTGTTTTTACCCTGACTATGTGAATAATCTCACTCTTACATTCTAAATTTGTTGTTCACACTTTGGAACTGTATCTATGTGTATCTCTGTGAGTTTGATTGCTCACATGCAGCAGCACTCGAATAAAGATGGAGTTGATAATGTGAATGTATTCAAAGCATGTTCATGGGTCTATTCACATCAGTTATTCACACATGTGAGAATCCCAAACTTTTAGAAAAACTCTGAAAAAAATCCAAGATAGAGTGGGGGTTTTGGCAGCCCCCTACAAAATTTAACTGGGTTCCTTCAAAATGCATGTGAACAACAAAGATTCAAGTCAGATTCTACCTGGATTATTTTCACAATCTGCATAATGCCTCACATTTTCTGTGCCAAACACCCAACTGAGAAGTTTCAAACTTGGCAATAAAAGCACACCAGTGTCTGAACTTTGCTGTGGTCCCTTTCTGTTGCTTATCAAAACAGTTCATAGAGCAGATAATTTGGGAAACAAATCATACACTAACATAATGTGCATCATAGCAAATGCCCTTTTAACTTTTATATTTAACATTTAACAGTGCAAGGACCCAACATTGGGAGGCAAAAAAAAAAAAAAAAAAAAAAAAAAAAATTGGACAAGCAGCAAATAGTCTGGTCTTAGATGTCTCTACTCTAACACTCAGAGCATGGGAAATAAGAAAGATGAACTTGAACTCCTAGCATGACAAAGCAAATATGATATAATAGGCATGAAACCTGGTGAAATGAATCTCATGATTGGAATGTAGTAATAGAGGGGTATAACTGTTTAAAGAGAAATAGGTCAAGCAGGAAAGGAGGAGGAATAGTATTATATATCAGGGATATTTACACCATTGAAGAAGTCCAGGACTTAAATCCTGGAAGCCAGGTGGACAGCATGTAGATAAAAATTAAAGGGGAAAGAAACAACAGGGATGTTATTGTGGGCGTCTACTACAGACCCCCAAGTCAGACTGAGGAATTGGATGATGTCTTTCTAGAACAGATGCCCATACACTCAGAAAAGAGAGATGTAGTAGTGATGGGTGACTTCAACCATCCTGATATTTGCTGGAAGTCAAACTCAGCCAAAACTTTAAGGTCTAGCAAATTCCTCATTTGGCTCAAATTCAGTTTCATTGTCCAAAAGTTGGAAGAGCCAACAAGAGGATCCTCTATTTTAGATCTGATCATAACCAACAGGGATGACCTGGTAAATGAGGTGCAAGTGGTGACATCCTTAGGTGGGAGTGATAATGTTTTGCTGGAGCTTGCTATACAGTGGAAAGGAGAAGCCAGGCATAGTCAGACATGAATTCTAGACTTTAGGAGAGCTGATTTCAGTAAACTGAGGGAAGTACTGGGGGTGATCCCGTGGTCAGGAACACTAAAAGAGAAGGGAGTTCAGGACAGATGGGAGTTTCTCAAAAGGGAGATACTGAAGGCACGATTTAAAACAGTTTCAATCAGGAGGAAGAATGGGAAAGAAACCAGGATGGATGACTAAGGAAGTTACAACTGAGCTAAGTTTTAAATGAAACATGTATAAGAAATGGAAAAAAGGGGAAATCACTAAAGAGGTGTTCAAACAAATAGTGAGCACATGCAGGGGTAAAGTCAAACTATCTAAAGTGCAGAATGAACTCAGGCTTGCTAGAAAGGTTAAGAACAACAAAAAGGGCTTGTTTGGGTATGTCTATAGCAAAAGGAAGGGGAAGGAAATGGTACGGCCACTGCACAGAGAAGATGGCAAAATGCTAACAGGTGCCAGAGAAAAGGTAGAACTACTCAACACTTTCTTTGCCTCAGTCTTCTCACAAAAGGAAAGGGTGTTCAACCTGAGAAAAATGGAGCAGAGGACACAATAGGGGAAATGTAGAACAGAATAAATAAAGAGGTAGTACAGGAATACCTGGTTAATCTAAATGAATATAAACCTCCAGGACCAGATGAACTGCATCCAAGGGTATTAAAAGAATTGGCAAATGTAATATCGGAGCTATTGGCAATAATCTTTGAGAACTCCTGGAAAACAGGAGAAGTCCCAGCAGACTGGAGGAAGGCAAACATTGTCCCCATCTTCAAAAAGGGGAAAAAAGAAGATCCCAACAATTATCGTCCAGTTAGTCTGACATCAATACCAGGAAAGATTCTAGAGAAGATAAATAAACAGAGAGTCTATGAACATTTAAAAGGAAATGCCATAATCTACAACAAGTCATGCCAGACAAATCTGATCTCTCTCTCTTTTTTTAATAGAATTACCAGCTTGGTGGATGAAGGGAATACTGTGGATATAGCATATCTTGATTTCAGTGAGGCCTTTGACAAGGTTCCCCATGACATTCTGGCAATCAAGCTAGTAAAATGTGGGCTAGACAAGGCAACTGTTCCATGGATTTGTAATTGGTTGACCAGCCAAACCCAAAGGGTGCTCAACAATGGCTCCTTTTCATCCTGGAGAGAAGTGACCAGTGGGGTGACACAGGTTCTCTCCTGGGTCCAGTGCTATTCAACATCTTTATCAATGACTTGGATGAAAGAACAGTGGGCATACTCATCAAATTTGCAGATGACACCAATTAGGAGGACTAGTTAATACCCCAGAGGACAGGATGAAAATTCAAAATGACCTTAATAGATTAGAAAGCTGGGTCGAAGCTAAAAAAATGAAATTCAACATGAAGAAATGTACAGTACTGCACTTAGGGCAGAAAAATGAAATGCATAGATATAGGATGGGGGACACCTGGCTTAATGAGACTATGTGTGAAAGGGATCTAGGAGTCCTAGTAGACCACAAGTTGAACATGCGTCAACAGTGCAATGCAGTAGCTAAAAAGGCCAATGCAATTTTAGGCTGCATCAATAGAAGTATAGTATCTAGATCAAGGGAAATAATAGTGCCACTGTTTTCTGCTTTGGTCAGACCCCACCTGGAATACTGTTTCCAGTTCTGGGCACCACAATTCAAAAAGGATGAGGAGAAACTGGAGCATGTCCAAAGGAGGGTGACAAAAATGGTGAAGGGTCTGGGAGCCATGCCCTATTAGGAACAAGGTTAAGAGGTGATATGGTAGCCCTATTTAAGTATTTGAAGGGATGACATACTTAGGAGGGAGCAAGCTTGTTTTCTGCTGCTCCAGAGAACAGGACCCAGAATAATGGAAGTAAGCTGCAGGAAAAGAGATTCCACCTCAACATTAAGAGGAACCTCCTGACAGTAAGGGCTGTTTGACAGTGGAACACATCCCTCAGAGTGTGGTGGAGTCTCCTTCTTTGGAGGCCTTTAAATAAAGGCTGGATAGCCAATCAAAGGTATGCTTTGATTGGGAGTTCCTGCATGGCAGGGGGTAGGACTGGATGACCCTTGTGGTCTCTTCCAACTCTATGTTTCTACGATTCTATGATTCTACACTGTGAACCAGTTTTACACAGATCCCATTAAGCTTCACATGTGAAAAGGTCTTAAACTGTAAGGCTTAAATAGAAACGTCGGTACAGTGCTTTTTTTGGTTTGCCTTTGTGATGTCCTTCACTGTTCCATCACTAAGAGACACACAGAGCCACTAAGAGCTGGCAGTGGGCCCAGGCAAGGTCCCTCATCAAGCCCCCTCCCTAAATTTAGAAACAGACATCACAGCCACTCACTTGGCTGTTGAGATACCAGCATTTATGTGCTAATGTATTGGTTGTTTTTTCACTGTCCAGGATCTTAGAGGACTGGGACTTCGAAAGGTTCAGGCTCCAGGCATTTCCTCCTCCTTAGCCCTGCCTACACATACCTTCCAGTTCTGTACACATCTGGTTTCCACAAGTGTGGATTTGTCTTCCCCTCAAAATAACACTGAGGTTGTATTTTACCCATACACCCCATCCAACTCCTCTTGTCCACAATTCTAACATGCCAAAACAAGGGAAGGAGATTCACTGTGGAATAGAAAGAGGGTCAGAATTTATGTGTTGATGGACTTATTGTATTTCTGCTCTTTCTAACTGCCAAAGCTCTGTGGGTCATTCATAAAATAAGGGTAAAATCAATAAATGCATCTAAGAGCAAATCAAGTCTGAACATTCTCCAGAAGCTAAAGTGACTAAGCTGAGGCTATGGTACTTTGGCATATCATGAGATGATGTGACTCATTAGTAAAGGTTATAATGTTTGGTAAAGTAAAAATGCATTAGGAAAAGAGGAAGACCACATTACAGAAGAATTGATCCAATCAAATAAAGCCACAGCTTTGAATTTGCAAGGCTAGAGCAGGATTGTAGATGACTGGGATTCATTGAGTTTTCTCATTCATAGAGTCACCATAAGTTGATGCTGACCCACCAGCAAATAACAACAAAACAATAAACTATAAAAACAGAAATATTTCAGCATCATGATCGTAATCATAAAGTAAAACCAAAATAAAGCAAACAAGCCTTTCAAATTTTGCAGAACATCATTAGCTAAAAGAGCCAGCAGTGTCTGCAAGTAGGTTGGCGTGATACAAAAGATGACAAGGGTCCTGTACCTGTAACAGTTGTGAGGAACTATATGCTTGAACCCTGGCCACCCTAATCTAATAGGATCAGATGTAGTGCTACAATTTCAGCAGATTAAAACAAGGAAAGAAAATGTCTGCATTATCAAAGGTGGGCAGTGAGGATGACAAAGCAGCATAAAGCTTTTCCTGTCTGTACTATTGTATCCAAGCTGCCTTGAGTCCCTATATTGAGAGAAAGGTAGGAAATAAATACATAAATAAACTATTTGTTCCTTGTTTCCTGTTTTGTTGCAAGACTTGTATAGTTGGCCCTCCATCCATGGGTTGGAAATGTTCTAAAAAGATATAAATTCCAAAGGCAAATCTTGATTTTGCTATTTTATATAAGGGACATCATTTCACTGTGCCATTGTATTTAATGAGACGAGTATCCATGGATTTTGGTATCCTGGGGGTGGGGGATCCTGAAACCAAACCCCAACAGATACCAAAAGCCCACTGTATAATCAACATAAAGTTCAATGGACTTAATCAAAATCTGTATGCTCTTTTTAAGGGTGAAGAGACTAGGTAATAGCTAGGGGTGGTGGATGTATTTTGGTCTGAGCTGACCATTGGGAGATATGTGTCTCCTTAATGACCCAGAAATGCAGTACAAGCCTTTCCCCTCTCCTGATGTACTACGGTCAGTGAAGGCTAGTGCTTCTGAGATCAATGGGTGGGGAATCTGCTCCAGAGCTGAGTCCAAAGCTCAAAAGCACTATCCAAAGTATAGAGCCTATTGGGTTCAGCATCTGGGATTCTTCCTTCAAAGTTCAAACTAAAAACCAGATTGGAATCATCACCTTATTAACATTGGAGATCCAGCCTCTAGTCTAGTGGTTGCAATAGAAATGGGGGAAGACATCCTACAGAGAAGTATATGTGGTGCTTCACATTTCTGTTTTAAAGTCTAGTGATGACTAATCCTACAAACAAAAATGTGATTATATACTAATGCCTGTTATTCCATCCTGTTGTTGTGTGCCTTCAAGTCATCGCCAATTTATGGCAACCTTCAACTATGTAAACCTATCATGGGATTTTCGGGGTTGAGAGTATGTGACTTGCCCAAGGTTACCTAGTGGGTTTCCATGGCTGAATAGGGAATCGAAGCCCAGTCTCCAGGGTTGTAGTCCAACTCTCAAACCACTACACCATGTTGGCTCTCATTATACCATCCTAATGAATACATAAATTAAATCAGGCTTAGGAATTTCAGTTTCAGAAACGCATAGATCATTTCTTTCTGGATGTAATCTTTTCTTTATATATTAAGGACAGGGTTTCCAAATTTCAGGGCCTGGGTGGTCCTCAGTGTGAGGGAGAGGAATCTCAGGGTGACAGCACTGTCTTGAAAAGTGTGTGTGTGTGTGTGTGTGTGTGCGCACCTGTGTGTGTCTTTCCTCATTACTTAGCTTCTTATTTAAAAAAAAGAAAAGAATGGATGACATAGACTTTGCAACTAAAGTTCATGCAAAATACATCATGCTTAATAATATCAGAAGGGATTTTTTTCTTGCAGTATCACCCTTATAATATCACCAGGGCCATCCCTAGATCTGTTATATCACTATGAGTCATCCCTAGATTTCAGAATTCAGCCCTGAAATCTCAGTCCATAAAATAATCCTGAGGTGGCAATCCAGTTGGGGAAATTTTCTGCTGCTTTTGTATTGGCCAAAATAATATCTTAAGAGTTCCAGAAAGGCAGATGCAGGTGCTACTTTTGGATTTTTAGGCTACAAAAATCTTGCTGCTTATGTGCAACCACTGTGAATACAGTAGAACTTATTTTGGACATGTACCAGATTAACGTCACTGCCACAGCACAGAATAAAGACATAATGAACACCAATGATTTGTTTCACAAGCCATGAGGAATGTTTTTTTCAGCAACAGTGTTGTTCATCTAAAGTTGACAGCTGGTCAGAAGGCAACCACAATAACCTGACCTATTATTTTCCCTTTAACATTAGGTTTTGTGTAGAAATCAGGTGGTAATGAATGCTTTCACATCACAGAGGAGATGAGGGCAAGACCTGAAGACACACAGTGAAATCAACATGCTGAAATTAAGCAGACTTGAAGCCAGCTGATTCTTGGATGGTTATGCCTTGGATGTTGCCTTGAGAAAGAAAGGTGGGATTTAAGCACCATCAATGGTAGTACATCAAGAGCCTTTTAAAGACACATCTAAGAATCTGGAAGATTACCTGTGTTACTTCAAAAAGTTCTTTCTGTGAGTAAAGGAGTTATTATATCATCTCTCCTAATTTACAAAAGTAAAAGGTAAAGGTAAAAGTATTCCCTGTTGACAAGGTTGTCAAATTGTGTCCGACCGTAGGAGGCGGTGTTCATCTCCGCTACTAAATTGAAGAGCCAGCATTGTCAGAGACTACTCTGTGATCATGAGGCCAGCATAACTGCACAGAACACTGTTTACCTTCCCACTGAAGTGGTACCTATTTACCTACTTGCATTTGCATGCTTTCAAACTGCTAGGTTGGCAGAAGCTGGGACTAGTGATGGGAGCTCACCCCATCATGCAGCATCTGGGCCTCAAACTGCCAACCTGCTGGTCGTGCCATCAACAGAGTCAGTGTCTTAACCACTTGAGCCACCGCATCACTGCTTCCCTTTACAAAAAGGGAAGTTAAATTACAAAGTGTTGTAATTACCTATCCTGGAGTTTTTAAAAGGGTGACCTGATATGATATAAAGAGAAGATTTCTGTGTCTAATAGTTGCTTAGACAGAATAGAGCTTGCTGGCAGGTGCAGCTTTCCTTACTGCTGCAGTATTGTGACATGACAAATAGTACCTGCCATTTCTTGTTTCTTCTACAAAACCAAGGAACAAGTCTTGTACTGCATCTGGCCATACTGTGTGCAGCAGGGCTGAGTGCAGAGGCTTTGGATTTCCTATTTTTGTTCCTTTCCTCCTTCCCACTTCCTTTCATTTCCATACCTTCATTTATTTTTCATCATCTTTTGATACCTGAAATGAACTGATTTTATTATCCACAAAGCTCCTGCTGTTTAATTCATTAGCTCTCCATATTACCTTGTTGTTCTTGCAAATCTTCTGACATTCATCTTCCTTAAAACAAGAAAAAATGTGTGAGAGTATTCCTGGGAATGATGTCTTCAGCAAGGTTTTTAGTTCCTAGAAGTTGGCCATTGAATAAAATTTGTAAGTGTCAATTTTTAACATGTGAATTCTTTCAATTTCTGTGATTCTACATGTGTGAGGATGTGAAATTCAACTGAAAACTGATGCAGGGCTCCAATCTGGATTGCGTTGGCATTCTGGATTGGGTCTCTGCTTCTCCTTACTCTTATAAAGTTATTTTGGAAGGGGAAAAGTCACTAAGATGGTGCTCCTCTTCAATATGCACATCATAAAATGGACAGCTAAAAGTATTCACATGTTAAAAATTGACACATACAAATGGCTTATCCATACTACACAATTATAGTAATTTGATACCAGTTTATTCAACATAGGTCTGTTCTATGCAATCCTGTGATTTGTAATTTAGTGATATATCTAGAATTGTGTGTCAGAGAGCTCTGGTGCTGTAGTTCAGGGGAATGTGCTAGAGAATTCTAAGCACCTTGCTAAACTACAAATCCACGGATTTTGTGGGACAGAACCATGACAATTAAAGTGATATTGAACTGATATAACTTTGCAGTATGGCTACACTTTCACTTCACATACTCATATGTTAAAAATGCTATTTGGTTTTTCTTTTTTTCTTTTTTTAAAAAAAGCATTTTCAAGACTGTGATTATGCATAATTGTATTCAGCGATCAATTCCAATACATAGACATAAATTCATAGTGGGGTGAGTTGCCATTCCTCCCCCACAACTTTGAAATGGGTTGTGAGTCACATTTTTGCCAGCCTATAAGTAAGCATTCACTGCACTGAACTGTTTGGAAGGGGCAAAAGTGAACTATTCTTACATCAGCAGCTGTTCTTCCAGCTCAACCAAGGCATACCTACTAAGATATGAAGGAACCTGGTCATATTCTTGATTGACTGCTCTTATCTATGAAGAAGCCCTCCCCGCTCTATCAACAACCATGAATTTTAAGGAAATATTTGGCCAAAGGAATGACCCAGCCAAAGTAAAACACTTTTAAGGTGGCAATCCTTAACTGGCTTATATTTGTTGTGGAGTCATGGCAAAATAATTCAATGTGACCTCTATGTTGAGCTAAGCACATACCTGTAATTGATCTGAAGTTGGAAAATTGGTGCTTTATTCTGCCACTGAAATCATCTGGATTTAAGCAGGCTTCCTTTTGGCTGGATCATCAGAGCCACTCTTGCTGACTGTTTTCACCCTCTCTTCCTTAACAGTATTTTCTTTGCTTTTTCCACAGTGATGTTTTTATACGGTTAGCCCTCTGTATCCACAGATTTTTTATCCACAGATTCAACGACTTGAAAATATTCAAAAATAATAAAAATTCCCAAATGAAACCTTGTTTTTGCTATTTTATATAATGGACACATTTTCACTATGCCATTGTATTTAAGGTACCTACAGGGGTTCCTGGATGCAAGCCCCAGCGGATACCAAGGGCCCACTGTATTTATAATTTCATGATGCAGTAGAAACAGCACCCATAATTCCATGGAAAGATTGAAGGGGAAATCTCATGCCATTGCTACTGAATTTCAGGGAAGCACATTCTGAGGAGATCACCACGAGACCAGATTCTGCAAAGGGGGAAGGGGACGTCGACAGCCCTGTTTCTGTTGCCCTGTAACCTTGACTGCAGCAGAGCCATACTGCTGGCAGTACATGTTTCAAGATATGGTTTTGATAGATTCTCGCCACCTCCCAGGAGATTATCTATTTTCTAACCAGGTGAAAAATGAAGCTGTTTAAAAATAGCAGCAGGCTGAACTTAAAATCCTTGAGCAAAGAACTTTTTTTTTTCCTATTGGTAAACTGAAATTGCTGGATGCTTTTAGGGAGACAGGAGAAAGTGAAGAAAGCAAACCCAAGCCCCGCCTCTCCCATTAGATGCACAAGAAAATTGGTCCATCAGGTTCTAGAAGCATTTTCCAACTGGATTAAAATATTTGTTGCTGTAAGTGTGAGAATCAGAATACATTGTGAAACAGAATTACTTCCACAAGCAACCTCACTGGCACATAATACCCTTTCCATCAATGGTATCAGCACTAATTAGATTTCTTTTCTTAAGATGACTATATAACAATATTTTTTTTGGGGGGGGGGCAGAGGAACTCCACCCTTTGCACCTTCAAACTGTGTCAATTTCCAAAGAAGTTTCTGTGGGTGCTGCCGCATTGCACAGTTAATGCAGTTAAGTGCTTTAACTTGACTGGAGTTAACTGTTCGCTTCATCCTATGGAATCCTAAGATTTGTAGTTTGTTGTGGCACCAGAGTTCTGACAAAGAAGGGTAAATATCTCACAAAACTACAGATCCCAGAATTCCATAGCAATGTGCCATGGCAGTTAAAGCGGTGCCAAACTGCATTGATTCTGCAGTGTAGATGCAGCATGTGTCAAGGATTCTGGATGTGTTCTTTTAATGAGAAATCAAATAAATAATTGGCAAGGCAGAGCAACGTAGGTTTCTGGATGTACACTACCATCTATATTTTGGAGGGTGGGGGAGTCACTGTTCTGTTTTAAGCTCTGTACTATATACCGTCATCGTCGTTTGAAAATATAAAAGATAAATATAATTTGCTTATATATAAATAGATAATTTTTAAAAAGAAAGAAATTGAATGGTTTCAAATAAATATAATAAATAAAGGAAATGTTTCTGTTACACTTGCTCCACAATGGGTGTGCCCAAGCCTTGTATGCCCACACATGCCTCTTTTCCAATCATTTTTCTGTTGCAATGCTCTGGATGCCTCAAATCGGCTCTCTTTTCTAAAAAGTGTGGCACATCTGGAGAAAAGCAAGCACGCCCCAACTTTGTTGTTGTTTCCAAAAAATGTATGTGTGTGCGCGTAATTTTAAACTTTCCTTTCCATCCACTGCCATGGTAACTGCAGCATGTTTGGCAAAAGGCTTCCTGAGAAGAAAAGAAGCTCAGAGAGCTCAGCTGGCAGGCGTCCAGTGTAATCATGCTGCAGAGCTGAAATGAGGCCCTTGGCAGCCTTCCAAGTTACAAAGAACAAAGATGTCAGTTCCTAATGTTGGCGGCAAAGCTTGTTTGGCAGCCTTATATGGTTTCCCAGAACTCCTTGCCTTGGCTGCTTTCCATTCCCTTTAGGGCAGCAAACAGGATTAGCACACACAGACTTGTTTTTCTCTTTTTCTCCACCAACTGTTCCAATGACATCATCCCTGCTGCATTCATTTGCCAGCAGGGTGACTTTTCCCCCCTTCTTACTCTCTAACATCTTCCTCCTCCTCCTCCTCCTCCTCTTCGCCTAACCCCTTCGACGTTGTATTTCCCCCTCGGCTTTCTGATAAATTAGAAAATACCATGGTGCTGCAATAAGTTTTACCAAACAGAGAGAGGAACAACTAGTGTTGTGTGTCTATATATATACATGAGGAACTAGTTAGGTGTTTGTACACACACACACACACACACAAAGAGATAGGAAACTCACTTTCCTCCGCAGTCTGTAATCAGCACCAGCAGAGTTGTGGTTTCCAACTGCTCTCATCATATGCTTCCTTACGAAACTGCACAGAGAAATAAACCTGGCCTTGGTACAGATTTAAAGGGCCCATAAGTAGTGACCTCTTCTGGGATCTAGGCAAATGCATGGTGCTCTGTGCCATGGCTGTGATTTCTCTCTATAGAAGTGCATATCCTCCAAATCAGTTACAAGGAACAACTGTCACACTGATCCATAAAGCACTTCATGTCATTTCTGCATACCATCCCCAGGACAAAATTTATGGCATGGGGCAGGGGATTCATAGTGCATTAGCTGCTTTCCTTTGCTGTTTGTGTGATCGTGCATGGCCCCATAATGCGCCCTTCCTATATGTTCAACATATGCTCACTTGTGGTTGCTACATGATATGAACCTGGATTCTTACACATCTGTTAAATGCATGCCTGAAATGAGAAACAGAGAGAAATCATCCCATTTTAAAGCAGGCTTAAAGCCAGAACTACAGTTTCCTTTTTTAAAAAAAACCTCAAAAACAAACAATTTTTATAACATGTTGCAAAATCCTACCCAAGTAATTGGTTACTATTAGCATTGCAATTTTACAAAGTAACTCTTTCAGTTTCTTATTAATTACTCATCAGTATTCCCTGTTGTGTTTCTGTTATTTAAAACCCCCAGGGTTTGAATAGACTAGAGAATGGCATAAAACATGTGTGTGTGTGTGTGTGTTGGCTTTAAAAATCTAAAAGTGCCAGCTAAAGTTATCTTAGAAAAAGCTAGAAAAGGTTAACTGCCCCCCTTCCCATTCCCACTTTTGTAGTTACTTTTGAAATGTAACTACTACTCCCTTGGTCCAAAAGGAGTAACCTCTTACAGGTAACTACATTATTTATGCCCCATTACTTCCAGGCTCAGCTGCTAAAACATGTACATCTTTTAAAAAGAAATGCCCAGAATGGTGGCAGGAACAAAAACCAAGCAACAAATCCCAGGGTTTACAAGAGAGAACTGAGATTTGCTGATGCAGTTATTCTGTCTCCTTCATCACGCCACCTTCTCCTCTTCCTGCCCCCTTCGGATCCATGAACTAGTTCTGAGAGCCATGAATCACTTTTCACTTGGGAATGGGAGGAGGGAGGAAAGAGCAGCCTATTGATCTAATTTTCAGTAGAAATCAGGCTCTTATGATTTTGCTGCAGAGCTTCCAGGAGGAAACAGAAGGATGCTGGCATTAATCCAGAGCAAGAGAGAGAGAGAGAGATTGTGCCACATCTAGGCTGGCATCCTGTTGTTTAATCCCAACTAGAGCAGACCCATTCAATCAGTAGCTGAATGGTGAGCCAACACATAGAGAAATCTAATGGATTCTATGGGCCTATTCTGGGGAGGAATAAAATAGGATTTAGATCCTGGTGCATTCCCAGTCAGGAAAAAAGTGGTACTTTTCTAATATGCTGAAAACTGGATTCTACTCATGGTGATATATATCCTGGAGGCTGGTGGCAGAGAATCTGCTCTGGGTTTTAATATGGCATTTGACGGAGGTATCCAAGGTGCTGAACTGATATGGAAGATAAGGTTCAGTATCACCTTCAAATTTCAATCAAGAACCCAGAGTGGATTTCTTGCCCCAATGACATGGATGCCATCAGCTGTCATTGAGCAGCTAAGCAGAAGTTGGCGTGGGGGTCACAATGCACATACTTTCCCTACAGTCACAGATCCTCAAATGTTCATGTGCATTAGCCCTGATTAAACATACACCTTGCCATATTCTTTATATTGCATGGCTGCCTCTTTTTGCTTGCCAACAAAGAAAGATGATGAGCATATGACCAAACAGGCCATATACCCCATACCTGACATACATGCATTGACCTGTGTACAGAGAGTGGTCTATGCCCACAGCTGGTTCTGAATGCACAATCATCAACCATGCCTTGCAAAAATATGAGTTTTTAGATATCAGGACATGCATATGTTAGGTGACCAGGCATAGGCCTGCCTGGCCCAAGTACTTATCCATCTGCGGAAGCTGGGGGCAGGTGAATAGCTGGGTAAGTTTAGACCAAAGATTTAAGGGTGTGGTCCTATGCATTTCATTAGTGGAGAAGCATACCATTAATATCTCCCCTCTACACCATTCCATGTCTTACAACTGTTTCTAGAATCCTGATATATTAAAGCAGATAATGAGCAAACACACATTAACAACCCAGATTTTTTTTTTTTTTAAAAAAAAGAAGAAATGTTGGACCATGTGTGGTTTCACAACTGAAAACTCATGTGATACCATAATGTGGCACCATAATGGACTAAGGGAATAAAAAGCAGCTTATTTCTGCAGCCCTGGTACTAACCTCATTTCATTGCAGGCAAGGATAATATTTTAAAAGTGTAAATGATAAAATGAACATCTGCAACCATGTACATGCCCATCCAGCCTTCCATGACTATAAAATTGTTTGAACAATTAGAAAGGAAGGATCTCACAGCAACATGCATTGGCATGCCTATGCCAGCCCAGACATAGATGCCAGGTTTGCTTGCTGTCCTCCATCATCTGCCACTCTCTCAGTGATTGTTGGGAAGGGAATATGGACTTCAGCCCCAGGATCCAGTTCTAGCCATATCATAGGGATAGTGGCCATAATATCCTTCCATTACACATTCATTTCTCCACTCTACCAGGCTGCAGTTCCCTTACTTTGGCACCTGTTGAGCATGGTCTGAAGAATGAATGCACCTCTCCTGCCATGCTCAGCAGATAATGGCTTTTCCCTTCTTCATGTAGTGCACTTTTCTTTGCCTCATTTCCATTCAAGGCCTGATCCAATAGATGCTGGAATTAACTAGTTCATGTTTAGGGAGATTGAGCCCCCCTCCCAACTGATTTTTCTTTTTATTTATATTGTTATGATGGCATTGCAAATTTAAAAGAGAAAACAAAACACTGCCAATACTTTGCTATCCACATTGCAGGCTGCTAATGTTGCCGCCTCTGTCTGTGAATCAAAGATGCCCTTCTTTTGCCTCACTGGTCATCCTTATTTCTCCTGAACATAAACATTTCTTCTTTTGCCTCCTATGTAAATTCACTGCCAAGGTGTGGATTTTGATTCCATCAGTGTCACAATGATGGAGATCATTGCAAAATACAGGCACAAGCATATCAAGGATGGGTATTGTTGCTGTTGTTGTGTTGACACATCACACTCACTACAGGACACCCCATCTTCACTTATGCATGAGCCCTAATCAATTCAAGCATTTTCAAACAGTGTTCTAATAAAAAGTCAATCCAGTGGTTCTCTGTTAGAGCAGAAGATGTTCCTGTTTTGAGGGAGTGTTATGGAGAAGGAGTGTTTGAATGTCATTATTTTTCCTTCTTGTCACTGCAATAATGGCAATGCTGGAGAGACTCCCCCTCCAAGCAGGTTTGGCTGAACAGTTAGAAATGCTTCAAATCATTCTAGACCATAAGCAGCCTATTGATCAAACAGTATTATTTAGTAGGATTTTCCCCCCACACTCCCTGCAAGGCATGGTGGGTCTCGGTGGGAGGAGAAACACAAGGCTTTTCTCTGGCTGCCAGAACTCTTTCTTCTGGCAATAAATATTCATTCCTTCCTCTTCTAGGGAAAACATCTTCACTTAGTTCTATCTATAGATATAAATTGAATGCAGGTTATGTATATAAAAGTGTGTGTGTGTGTGTGTGTGTGTGCAGCTTGCATCAATTCTGTTTTTATTGGCAGCATCCAAATAGCCTGTTTTTCTGCCATTTCATGTTTGTTTCACTTGGCACGTATTTCCTGCTGCGATGTTTACTTCCTTTTATCAATGCACTACAAGAGGCAGAGGCAGAGAGAGGCCAGGAAAGGGAGGGGGAACATTTTATGTGCTAGGAAAAAAACTGCTGGTCAGGGACATTTAAAATCACCACTCTGTGTAATGTGGGTAGCCATGTCCATATTTCTCTGAGCACATCGGCATCTGCTTTGAACTTCACTTGCACACAAAGGCAGAAAACTGTCTATAAAACATAGCCTTTTGCTTTCCCTCTTTGTTTGCCTTCATTTCGTGGATTGAGAGAGCTGTTCCATATTTGTTGTTCCTTGGAAAATAGAACTTGCTGAATGCTGTTTTTTTTTTTTTTAAAAACACACAACATCCACCATTCCTCGGTGTGCGTGTGTGTGCGTGTGTATGTCAGAGAGAGAGAGAGAAAGAGATTGAGAAGGGAATGATGGTGATTAATCTGAGTTGCTAGGAAAGGTTTATGTAACAAGAGGCTCGGTTTTTACAGTGCAGCCATGGCTCTGTTTCCAGAGCGCCATGTGAAAAATTGGCAGCACATCAAAACCTCTGTTTCATAACAGACTGGGAGTCGGATTTTCTAACAGCATTCAGAAGTTGCTATTTGTTGTTCATGAGAACTAGGAATTTTATGAATTGCTCATGGCTAGTTAAACAAGGGGGTCATTCACACTACATTATAAACCGGTTTGCAAACTGCAAACTGGTTTAAAATGGAGTAATTCACATTGGCGCCGGGTTTTGTTTTTCCAACCCGAATTCAAGGAGAGTTATGTGAAATCTCCTAAGCCTGGGTTTTCCAGGATCACGTTTCTCCTCATGTCTTTTCAGAAGCACTGGGTGTAATCGGGGTACCACCAATGGGAACTTGCTCCTGATTCCATTCAGGGCATCCTAGAGAGAGTGGTGTAATGGGCAGAGGGTGGACAGAGGGGCAGAACATAACCATCCCATCCCACAGGTCTAGCTTTGGTGGCAAGCACCATTTTGGTGTTTGCGCCTAGTTGCCGGCGAAAGGATTCAAATTTCCCACTATTGGGCCCTTTAAACAGCCTCTCAGATGTTTTTCTTTTCTGCTCTGGTTTTTGCAATGATGCATTGCCAGATGCTCAGACCTCGCCAAAGCTGGGGAAAGGGGTTCTTTGGGGGACATTTGTATTTTTTAATAGATTTTTTGACAGACTGTGTGAACCTTTGAGTTTCTGTGGCTTCTGTGCAGGGTTACTCATTCTCTGGTACCTCTCCCCCTCCCCAGCTACCATATTGTGGGTATTCTTATGCCATCCTGTGAGTCTGAGACAGTGTGACTCCCCCACCACCAAAGGCAAGCCTATGGCTGGTGGGTTTTGTGAAGGTTTTCTTTGGTCACATCCTCAATTTTTGTTGAAGGTCCTCCATTTTTAACAGGGTGAAGAGGCATGGATTTATATCTCTATGTGTGTTTTTTAGCTTTCATTTGTTTGTGCCCTCCATTTTTCTTGAATGTCCTCCTTTTTTAGTAGGGCTAAGAGGTATGGGTTTACATTTCTAGGAGTGTCTTTAGCTCAGGGTGACCAGATGCATCCTCCTTTTCCTGGTCCTGTCCTCCATTTTCAGTCTTCTGTCCAGGAGGAATTTCACAATGCCCTCCATTTTGAGCAGGACTAAGGACATTATCATACGGGGGCAAATCTGCTGGTTAATCCACACAAAACCCAAACAGAAACTGGATTAGTGCCCCGTGTTTTCACACGACGTCGCACAGAAACTGGACAGAAAGTGGACAGAAACTGGTGTTAACCGAGATCTTTTGAAATTTGGTTGTCTGGAGGAAATGCAAATGTGCAATTAAGGTAAATTTGCAATTAAGGTAAATTCGCCGTAATGGGAAAAGCAAATGCGCATTTGGAAGCATTTCCCCGCATTTTCCCATGGTTCCGCGGGGTCCTGGAGGCAGCGTAAGTGTCTCCTTCCCCCTCAGCAGACGGTTAATTGAGCCATCTTGGGGGCAGGGAAGGGGAGGGGCAGCTGCACGATCGGCAGCCCAACCCCTTCCCCAGGTCGTCCTCGGAGTGCCGACCCTCCGCACGGCCGGCGCTCCAAGGAGGACCTCCTCGGAGCACCGACCCTACGCACGGCCGGCGCTCCAAGGAGGACCTGGGGAAGGGGTGACAGCTGCGGCGAGCATAGTGCGCATGTGCTAGATCATTTCTAGTACATGTATGGAATTTTTTCACTTGTGTGTGAACGTTAAATGCAGTTTCAGCGGGAGCTTCCCTTAATTGCGCAATTAAGGTAATTACGTGTGAAAAACATTTGCGGAATCAAGGTTTATTTTCGGTTTATTTTCGGAACTTGTCATTTCCAGTTTATTATCGCTTTGTGGCCCATGTGTGATAACGTCCTAAGAAGCATGGATTTATATTTCTATGAGTGTTTGTAGCTTTCCTTTTGTCATGTCCTCCATTTTCTTGAATGTCCTACGTTTTGCAGTGCCTCATCTCCTTTTTCGAAGCTAGTCCATCTTTCCTTCCTTCCTTCTGGTTGGGAAGAAGAAGAAGAGGGAAAACTTTGTGCTTACTTTTGCAAAGGAAAACTGCACCAGAGAAGAGAGAGAGGGAGAACTGGTGTTTGGGAAAAGAAAGAAGGAGAGATTGTTGTTGTTTCTTGTTGTGACTCTTCAAGTTGTTTCTGACTTATGGCAACCCTAAGGCAAACCTATCACAGGGTTTTCTAGCCAAATTTCTTCAGAGGGGGTTTGCCATGGCCATCCTCTGAGGCTGAGAGAGTGTGACTAGCACAAGGTTACCCACTAGGTTTATATAGCTGATCTGGGATTCAAACACTAGTCTCCTGAGTCCCAGTCCAACATTCAAACCGCTGCAACACACTGGCTTGGAAGAATTGCTCCTGCTTTATTCCCCTCAGCAGCCCAGGCTCTACTCAAAAGTAAAGGCTGGGAAGCCGAGGAGGAGTGTGTGTGTGGGGGGGAAGGATTACTCCCTCTTTATTCCCTCTTCCCCTCATTCACAGGAGGTCATTTGACTCTTTAAACCCCCAATTTCCCCCCTCCCATTTTCCCCATGTGATAAAGTCCTATGACAATGGAAGTGGTGTGACATAGGTGTGCATCATTTGATTGACAGAACAAAAATAAAATAAAATCATATGTGATCAATATGGAAGATCCATTTTGAATTGGTGCCTCAGTCAGTGTGAACTTCAACAGGGTTAAATTGCACCAGAGAGATTTGATTAGGGTAAAGATAGTGTGAACTACGATTCAGAATCTCAACATTGAATCCGCTCGGATCTCCTCGCTAAAAAAACGCAAGTGTGAATGGAGCCAAGGACACCCAAACCTCTTTGTTCAAAAAATGGCTGAAGCGAGGGAATCTGCTGTCCTAGAATCACTCCAGTTAGCATTTTTGTGTTAATAATTCCAGAGCCCTTTCCAAAGAATTAAGATCATTAAATAATTAATTACAGCTAAATAACCGTAAGAAAACAAGGTGGTAAGCCAACAGCATTAACATGCAGGTAGTTCCCTTCAGGGCAGGGTGTTGTGGATACCAAATCATACCACACAGGAGTGGAATTAGATCCTGGGCATAGTGTTTGGCAAGTGGAGCTTTCTTTCTTTTTCTTTTAAAAAGCACATTTCTGTACCTCAAGGCTACAAAGAGATTCTTGAAACCCTAACCCTAACCCTAAATCTCAGGAACCATAGTGTTACCATATCTTCTCAGCCACATATATATGGACATTTGCACATGTATGGCAGCTTTACCAAATGCTGTGGAAAAATAAGTCAAGAGCACTGGCAAAATATAAATCTGAATAATATATTTTGTTTATTATGAAAAAAGAAAGAAAAAAAGAAAGCAGTGGTTAGCATCTTGCCCTTGGCAATGGGTCAGCAGATAATATTCTAATGGCAGAAACAATGGCACAAGAACACGCATACAGATAGCAGAATTATTGTTTCTAAAGAATGGAACAGGGAGGAGATTAGACAGAATTATGGACAGAAGATAAGTCTAGAACTACTAGTAGATACTTATCAGTTTTTAGGGGACTGGCAAGGATATATGACTCCAAATAGTTTAAAAACAGAAGCAATGACATGAATCCCATCTGACCCTAATGCAAGCAGCTGAAATGAAGGATGTTTGGATACTGGGTTTCAGGGCAGAAGGACTGTAAACTTCAAGCAGTCCTGCAACTCAGCACAGTTCCTGGAATTTGAATTGGCTCATTCTAAGTGCATGACTTTTAATCTAAGGTCCAGCTGGTGGATATCAAGGCTTTAGTAAAAAGGAAAAAAATAGTTCTGTAAAGCCTTAAGCCCTGTGCCACCCCTGCTAAGCTAATGTTTACCCTAATGTTTGGGTTGTATTTGAAGGCCTACATGTAATGGGAACCACTGAGTTTCAGTGGCAAAAAAGCTGAACAGATTTGGAGCAATATTGGAAGCACAGCTTGAAAAAGTTGCTTTTTGACTCCAGCTCTCAGAATTTTCTCAGCCAGCATGATCAATAGCCATGCTGGCTGGAGGATTCTGGGAGCTGGTGTCCAGAAAATAACTTCAAAGCTCTGATTAGAAGAAAAACACAGATGGGAAAACAGACTAATTAACCACTTTTATATGAAGAACCTAGATCAGTGATGGCAAACCTTTTAGAGACGGAGTGCCCAAAGTGCAATCCAAAACCCACTTATTTATCACAAAGTGCTGCATTCCTCTGGCTTTCTAGTAACAAACTCTGTCAAACTCTGTGCTGGGGTGATGGCACACATGCCCACAGAGAGGGGTCTGAGTGCCCCCTCTGGCACGCGTGCCATGGGTTCACCACCACTGACCTAGATTCTACAGACTTCTAGTTCTGCAAATGTAATACAAAACAGATAACTTTCCTAGTTGAGTGTAGGGTGTACTACTTTATCAAAAACAAAACAAAACAAAAAATTTCCAAGTTTTAAAAAGAATTTAGACAATGATGGAAGAGTTGCAGCAGACCAACATTTTAAGGAGCTCTTTTCATTTTTAGGAGCTCTTGTTTTGTTGTTGTTGTTCCTGTTGTTGTGTGCCTTCAAGTTGTTTCTGACTTATAGCAAACCTAAGGCAAACCTATCATGGGGTTTTCTTGCTAAGTTTCTCGGGGTGGTGGTGGTGGTTATTATTGCCATCTTCTGGGGCTGAGAGACTGTGACTTGCCCAAGGTCACTCATGGGTTTACATGGCCAAGCCAGGATTTGAAACCAGGTTCAAGAGTCACAGCCCAACATTCAAACGACTACACCACACTGGCTCCCTTTAAGAGCTCTATCTAGTGCAAAATTCAGTTATAAAAACTGTAATTAGAAGTGGACAGTTGGGGGGAGTAGGTGTTAAAGCAGTCTTTCTCTTGAGGTTCTACAAGCACACCAAAGACAGAAGCCAACTGACTGAAGGAACTCTGTGAGGGAACCTATTGAAATGTGCACACAACCAGCACAAGACCTCACAAAGCTTTAGATGCTTTTGGCTCTTAATTTGCCACACAATGGGTGAATCATGGAGCTTAAAGCCAACAATTCTTTTTAAAACATTCCTTTTTATTTCCAATGAAAGTCACAGGCCCTTTTGTGGATCTCTGCTTTTAGGAGGTGGGTAGAGCTTCATGGAACAAGGATATTGTCACTCTCGTGGTAGAGCTTCTCAGGAACATGGATATCATTACTGAACTTAATTTTAGGATTCCTCTTTGCTTTATGCTGCCTTTCATTTTTATACTGTTTTTTTCTCCGTTTTGCACTTTTGAAGAGAAAAGTATATGTTGTATATTAGCATAGGTCCCAAACCAATTTTTATCATAGAATCACAGAATCATAGAGTTGGAAGAGGCATCATGGGTCATCAAACTAAACCCCATTCTCAATGCTCAATTGTTAGAATTTCTTTGGTTGCTGAACACCAGCAAGAATAGGAGAGGCAAGACACTGAATACAATATTAGTCTGAGACATATGGTATAAATGTTTCAGGTGTAGGTGCTCAGCACAGAACTTTAATGATCTGTAGATCTACAATCAATCATGTCTTTTGATTTGGATTTTTTGTTGTTGAGAGGTCAACTTGGCTGCTAAAACTTTGACCTACAATGAACATACTGCTGTGGTGAGTCTGTGTGGATTCTCATAATTCAGGAGATCTTGAAAAGGCCCCCTTCTTCAGGATAATTATATTAAGCAGATATCATTCTTACATATTTCTGGAGAGAAAGATAGTTGCTGCTTTTCTGCTGGATACTTTTCACACTACCCATTATGACATTTGACTTGCTTTTCCTGCTGTAGGGGTTCCAGATTCATATTAACCTTTGTAAACCTGCTCCAGCAACTCCACAATAGAGAAAAGCAGTGAGGATCTGTGGTGGGGTGGAAAGTGTTAAGCATTTTGCATTTATATACAGTTAGCCCCACTTATGTTTTTATGAACTGTTTTTAAGTAAGTTTTTATTTTCTTCTGTTCACACTGTTAGCTGCTACTTTTATTGATTATTCGTTTCCTTTTGTAATCCACTTTAATATTTTAAGTGAAAAAGGTACAAGGTAAAGATATTCCCCGTTGACAAGTTTGTCAAGTCATGTCTGACCAGAGGGGGCGGTGCTCATCTCTGTTACTAAGTCGAAGAGCCAGTGTTGTCAGAGACTACTCTGTGATCATATGGCTAGCATGACTGCACAGAACACTGTTTACCTTCCCACCAAAGTGGTCCCTATTTATCTATTTGCATTTGTATGCTTTCAAACTGCTAGGTTGGTAGAAGCTGGGACTAGTGACAGGAGCTCACCCCATCATGCAGCATTTGGGCCTCAAACTGCCAACCTGCCGATCTTGCAATCAACAGAGTCAGCGTCTTAACAACTTGAGCCACTGCAGCAGATAAATGCTCTGAAATATATAAAACAAACTATTATGAAAAACAGTAAAATTGGAAAATATCCTTCATCCGCCTAAAACAGACAGGTTGCAAAATCAGTTTCTCTTGGTGCAGAACTGGTATATATTTCAGGCTGTGATTATACACAGTTGTGTGTGTGCAGAATAACATCAGCTGCAAAGTTCAGATACAATGACAGCTTGTATTTCTTTATATTACTGAATTTTGAAGGGGGTTCTGGAAAGGAAACTTGATTCCTGTTTGCTATGCCTGATAATGTTCAAAAGAAAAAGGGGGGTTACTGGCTGGAAACAAAGGAACTGGACTGGGATGAGGTGACTAGTTTGTGTCCCAAGGGGACCTCATTTCCTTCCAGCCATTGAGCTGGCAGAAGCAACAAGCAAGCAAATGTTTGAAATCTGAAGGAGGGAGGGAGCTCAGCATCAAATGACATACATGCTTGGTGCAAGTAACATTTTCCTCATTGAAGCATGCAGGATTACTACTATAAATGTGAACCACAAGTAGTGTATTTACAGCAGAAGGAATGGCATAAACGTTTACTTGTGTAAACATTATGTAAACTTTAGAGAAAAGAAAGTTGCTGAATAACTTGGGTTAACTCAAAAGCTCCATCTGCCTTCCTAAAGTGTCTATTGATTACCTGCTATTGCAAACATTCTCCCTTTCTCTCTGATTAGCCATTTAGTGAAGCTCACATTTTATTGATGGCCTATACAAACTATTGTACATCTTCAAGAGCAAAGTCAGGGCTTCCCTCTTGCAGTTACCACTAACTCTGGCATCTGCATTTTGGGTTTTATACAATTGGTTTTTAAAGAACTTGCATGTCAGTAAAGCACAAAGGAGACAGCATAGGGCCCATAAATAGAGACACTTCACAGCCTCTTTAAATATTCACTCATTTTACATAATTGATGACTTTACATAACAGATATGGATGATAAATTTTTCTCTCATTTAAAACTTCATCAATGTCATATCATTTAAGAAAAGAAAGAAAACACTGGATCAACAACTCTACTGGGACTGTCAGGAGAAGACTTTGCTTAAAGGAGCAACAACTTGATAAAACTACAAGCCAAATCTAGGCACAGGTACTTTGGTTCAAATTCTGGAATATTTCATTTTTATATAGTTCCAAATCTTTAGCTAAGGCTTAGAAGAGAGGAAAGGGCTGACACTCAGGCTGCATCTACACTGCAGAATTAATGCAGTTTGACACTGCTTTGGTTCAATGCTATGGAATGATGGGATTTGTAGTTTTGTGTGATATTTAGCCTTCTCTATCAGAGACCTCTGGTGCCACAACAAACTACAAATTCCAGAATTCCATAGCATTGAGCCATGGCAGTTAAAGCAGTGTCAGACTACACTGTGGCAGCAGCCACAGTTATTGGACTGTGTGGCCAAAATTCAACTGCTAGTTGCAATTAGAGGGGATTCAAGGAAGCAAAGAGAAATTGGTAAGGCAACACTTACATTCCACTGATTCCACAGATTCAGGCTGTACCCCATCTCCCCAAGCAACCCTCTTCCTGGCCAGAGAGGAGTAGGAAAGGTGGTGGTGGTAAAAGCAGAGGATGTGGCAGAGTGAGCCCAACCTGAAGAAGTAGTTGGATATAGAGGTACTCCTAAGAACATACTGGCTCAGAGGCCCCCAACCCAGAAAATGAAAAGGTAGTTGGAAGTACAGGTGCTGAAGTCTCTGCATCCCTGACACCAGCAACTGCTTCTAGAATGACTGACCTTCTTGGTGCCCAGGACCAGGCCTATGGAAGGGGTAGCTTGGAAGATCACCTGTATTGTGTATATTGTGGCACAGAAAGTGAAGGAAATAGCGAGCTGTATATAGCACCAAAGCTGACTGCATAGATCATGAAAAACTATGGATGTGTAGCAACGAATCCTTAGGGGAATTTTATTATTAGCTCAAATATGCGAGAGTAGGCTTGCTACAACAGCCCAATGAGACCGCTCTCCCGGTGTTTATACCAAGAGACCAGAGAATCCCAAGAAATGGAGCTGAGACAGATATTGGTTAACCACTAGATGTCTAATTTATTAAAATAGGGGAAAACTCACTCACATAACATGCACTCACACACACACACAAGGCTCAGGAAGATCAAGGTTGGAGTTTGGAACAGAAATGCAGGCGTTACTAAGGGTGATGCTTACCAAAATGTAGACCTCCTCTGGGAAGCAAATGGGATGCGAGATGATGGAAGACAAGTCTAGCTCCGCAGCCTGGGGTTTGAGCAGACTTGCTGGTAACTAACTTCAGAGGTCAGAGTGACGTGGAGTCGTTTAGACCAAGAAGGTAGCATACTGACTGACCAAAATCTAGGGTTTATATAGGGCTAAATGGGCCCTGGGGGCGGAAGGCGATAATTGTGATGATGGCACCCTGCTGTATAGGGTGCCATTGTATTTAGTGGTCTTAATCCGAGGAGTCAATACCCTGGGGAAATGTTTGAGTAAGTGATACAATGCCTCTTCCTATGGGTGGGAGGGTGCCAGACTGGATGACACAATGTAAACCTTACACCTTGGATGACTGAGGGTGCTTGTGACAGAGTCGCACAATACATCCCTTGATGGTTTAGATGATCTCATCATGTAAAGTCCCATTCGCAACTCTCCTGACTATCTGGAGGAAATGCATTCCTTAAGAATTAAGGGTGGGCTGCCCATGCCATGGGTGCAGAGGGCTTTTGGCCTCTTGACTCTACTGCCAGGGTTCATCTGGAGGTCATTTGGGAATTTAGCAAGGGATCCAAGGGTGGCATATGGAGTTATTAATATTTTTGGATATGAAGGGGATTCTGGGTAACAGATGGCTCTAAGATCATGGGAGCGTCACCACATCTGACAGTCCTGATGAGAAATCTGTACTTAGGACAAGAGGCTACTGGTAGATCAAAATTCAGAGAAACAGAATGGATCCCAATTGGCAAGGGGGTCAGGCAAGGCTCCATTCTATTGCCCTATTTGTTCACCTTGTATGCAGAAAATATCATAAGATCAGGTTTAGACTTAGAAGAAGGAGGAGTGAAGATAGGAGAAAGGAACAGCAACAATCTCAGATATGTGGACAACACCATACTACTAGTGGAAGACATCAGAGACTTGGAAGAATTAATAAGGTAGGTAAAAGAAGAAAGTGCAAAGGCAGGCTTAATACTGAACATAAAACAAAAATAATGACCATGGAAGAAATACATAAATTCTACCAATACAATGAGCAAATCAAAAATAGTTAAAAAAAAAGTTCCCATAACTAGGAACCCCAAATTCTAAAAAGCGAGGTAGAAACTGCAATAAGAGAAAAAGCAAAAAACAAATCACCAGGGACAGATGATATTCCAGATTGACAGAGTCAACTCTAGTGCTAACCATCATATGTCAACAGATATAGAAAACAAAATAATGGCCAACAGATTGGAAGTGATCAGTATACATCCCCATCCTCAAAAAGAGAGACACAAGAGACTGCAGCAACTATAGATCCATAGCACTGATCTCCCATAGAAGCAAAATCATGCTCAAAATTCTGCAACATAGGCTCCAATCATGCATGGAGAAAGAAATCCCAGAGGTTCAAGCAGGTTGCAGGAAAGGAAGAGGCACTAGGGATCACATTACAAACATACGATGGCTAATGGAGCACACCAAGGAATTCCAAAAGAAAATCAGCATGTGTTTTATAGAATATAGCAAAGCCTTTGACTGCATAGACCATGAAAAGCTATGGAATGCCCTTAAAGACATGGGAGTCCCGACACATCTGATAATCCTGATGAGGAATCTGTACTCAGGACAAGAGGCTACTGTCACAACAGTACACAGAGAAACAGAATGGTTCCCAGTTTAATTAATAAATATTTAATTTAAGCTTATGTGTGGCCTGAACAAGTTTAGCCTATTTTAATTGTGGCCCCCGCCTACTGTCAAGTTGTGCAGGTCTGTAGGCTCAGGCCCAAGGTCTCCCTTATTGAGTCTATCCATCTGGTATGTGGTCTTCCTCTCTTTCTACAGTCCTCCACCTTTTCCAGCATTATTGTCTTTTCTAATTAGTCATGCCTTCTCATGATGTGGCTGAAGCACAACAGCCTCAATTTTATCATCTTGGTTTCCAAGGAGAGTCCAGGCTTGATTTGTTCTAGAACCCAATTGTTTGTCTTTTTGGCCATCCACAGTATCCTCAGCATTCTTCTCCAGTACCACATCTCAAATAAATTAATTTCCTATCTGCTTTCTTCACTGTCCAGCTCCCACATCCATACATGATAATAGGGAATACAATGGCTCAGACAATTCTGATTTTAGTGTTCAGCTGTATATCTTTGCATTTTAGAATCTTTTCTAGTTCTTTCATAGCCGACCTCCCCATTCTTAATGTTCTTCTGATTTCTTGACTGCACTCTCCATTCTGATCAATGTTTGATCCAAAGTATGGGAAATCTTTAACAATTTCAATTTCCTCATTATCTAGGCTGGATTTATGTAAATCCTTCACGGTAATTTTTGTTTTCTTTATGTTTAACATTAGGCCTGCCTTTGTGCTTTCTTCTTTGACTTTCTTTAGTGATTGTTCCAAGTCTGTGAAGTCATAGGCTTTCATGGCCGGCATCCATAGTTTTTTGTGGGTTTTTCGGGCTGTGTGGCCATGTTCTAGAAGAGTTTCTTTCTGACGTTTTGCCAGCATCTGTGACTGGCATCTTCAGAGATTCTCTGAAGATGCCAGCCACAGATGCTGGCGAAACGTCAGAAAGAAACTCTTCTAGAACATGGCCACACAGCCCAAAAAACCCACAAAAAACTATGTTCCAAGTCTGTGATGCTTTCTGCAAGTAGTATGGTGTTATCTGCATATCTTAGATTGTTGATATTCTTTCCTCCTGTCTCCACTCCTCCATCTTCCATGTCTAAACCTGCACTACATATGATATTTTTTGCATACAGGCTAAACAGATAAGGTGATAAAATGCAGCCTTGCCTGACTCCTTTGCTAATTGGGAACCATTCTGTTTCTCCATATTCTGCTTTTACAGTAGCCTCTTGTCCTAAGTACAGATTTCTCATGAGGACTATCAGATGTAATAGCACTTCCATTTCTTTAAGAGCATTCCATATCCTTTTGAGGTCTATGCAGTCAAAGACCTTGCTATACTCTATAAAGCACATGCTGATTTTTTTCTGGAATTCTTTGGCTCGCTTCATTATCCTTCATATGTTTGTGATGTGGTCCCTAGTGCCTCTTCCTTTCCTGAACCACACACTTAGACGTCTGGCAATTCTCTCTCCATGTATGCTATCATATACCCAAGAGGAAATATGGAATTAGTCTTTTCAAAGGAACTTCATAATTTCTTTGTTATTTGAAACAACTTATAGAAATCTAAATCCACACCAAACAACTGCCCTACCTCAGTGTCTGTTCATCTGTCTGTCTATCCTTCCATCCTCTCCTCTTACTTTATCTTATCTTCACATTTCCATGTGAGAACACCACATATCTGTTGCAGGAAAAAGAAATTCCATGGCACTTTGAATATTGATAATTACATCATAGCATTGTAGTGTTTTGCCTAGCTTTCCCACACTATTTTGTTCTCTGGTAAGAATTCACCTCTGCTGTCTACAAACAAAATACGGTTTCCTCCAAAATTGCAACATTTACCCAAGAGTGGATCAATTTAAATCTCAGTGATGCTGTGATATTTGTACTTTTTGCATTTTATATCATTTCCAAAAGAGCTAGAAGCTTACTTTCTTAAAAAAAGGAAAGAAAAGAAAGAAAGAAAGCTTAAAATCTGGTACAGCTAATAGTCCAAATAGGTACCACATAGGACAGGGGTAGGCAACCTTTCCCCTTTAAGGGCCGAGGGACTTCAGCTCCCAGAAGCCTCAGCTATGTTGGCCAATAGTCCCATGTTGGCCAATAGCTCCTGGGATTCTGGGAGCTGAAGTCCCTCGGCCCTTAAAGGGGAAAGGTTGCCTACCCCTGACATAGGATGTCTAAAATTCAAATACAATCCAACTATCCTGGGAATATGTCAACCTTAACTGTGATTCCTGTACCAACTGAGTAAGAGCTGCCTTCTTTGGAAATGCTGTGACAATAATATTGTCCCAAAGTGAAAAGTCACATTTACAGTAAGGTTGCTAAAAGTGGTAGCTTTGCTGCTTTGATCACTTAGAACTGGGAACAGGGACGAGGCAGCTGGGTCAAACAGCAAAGACTGAGTGACAGGAAATGAACAGACTTTGTGAACAGGCTGGCGGGCATCCGGGGAATTATAGTGCCAAAAAAACAAACCTCCCCAAGCTCTGGCCAAGTGCTGACATCAGCCCATCAGAATATATAGTGCTTTTCTGATGAATATGAAATTACTATTCAGTAATGAATTTCAACATATAAAATATAGAAATGCTCCAAGATTCCTACCTAAATTTTATATGCAATCAGTTTTGATTCATTTAGTAAATTTATGAGCAGTTAGCTGCATTCTCCTGAAATTTAATATAAATCTTAAATTTTGTTCAGGTTTCATATTGCTTAGTTCTTGGTTTATGTTTGTGTCCCCTCTCTAGTTTTGTAATGATCATACAGGACATCATTAATTAAAACCCATTGAGTTTGCTGATCTCATTTCATATAAATACAGTTCAAGTGTAGCTCTAAAATGTAATTACATTTGAGTGCAGCATAATATTTCATAGCTGAAGTTGTCCCTTGCATCTCTCTCTCTTTAATCAGTATGCTTATAGAAAATCAGATAAGATAAATGAAGATTCAATGAAAGGACATTAAAAGGTATAATTGAACTACAATGTGGCAAAGATAATTTAAAACTAGCATGTGGAGGGGGTGAATGTTTTCTTTCAAAGGTAGACAACTATACAGAAGCGGTGGGCTACAACTTATCTCCCCACCCAGAATTGCTGTTGATGACAGCAATAGGGGAGATGTAACTCTGCAACTCCCATCATACCTCACCATTGCTTGACTAGGACTGATGGGAGATACTCTTAACTGAGGCTTAAAAATAAAGAAGGACTTTCAGGAGGATTGATCGGAGGTGTTTGTCTTCACTTTTCAAATGATTGTTTTTACACTGGTCACAATATTGAGAAAATTAATACTTTATCTGATTATTAATTTTTATCATTTGATAAAAATATTGATATCAAAGTACTCAAAGAAACAGGTGGGTAAATGATACAAAACAATCAATTTCTTACAAGAGGTCATGAGGGATAAAGCTATAAATAGCTACTAATCATAATGACTCTATATTGTCTCCATTTTCAGGAGCACTATCTCTCTGAAAATCAGCTGCTGAGAAACACAAACATGAACTCTTGTGTTTTGTGCTCACATATTTCACAGAGCCAGATGAAGATATTTTGCTGTCTCGGGCAAAGAACAGAAGTGTCCCAACCCATTTCTACATACCAAAGCCGACTGGGCTCACAGCTGAATTCTTCTTTAGCTCTGTTAACTGGAGAACTTACTCCACTTTACATGAAGTCAGCAGGTTCACTTAAGGGACTTAGGGCAGGCTATATGGCACACAGCTCTTTTGTCACCTTGATGCCAACTCCCAAGATCTGCTGCCTGAAATGTCTGCCTAATGGTAGGGCCAGCCCTGACTAGACAGGTCTTTGGGGTGATTGATCTAGCAGGGCACTTCCAGTGTTCTTATAAGGGCTGATGAGTTTTAAGAGAAAGATTTAGTTGGGCTAGCATTTAAAAAAAATGTTGCAGAGATGTAGGATGTGTGCCTTCAAGACATTTCTGATTTAAGCTAACCCTAAGGCGATCCTACCATGGGGTTTTCTTGGCAAGATTTGTTTAGAAGAGGTTTGCCATTGGCTTCCTCTGAGTCTGGGAGTATATGATAAGGTCACCCAGTGGGTTTAATATCCAAGCTGGGAATCGAACCTTGTCTCCAGAGTTGTAGTCCAACATCAAACCACTACACCACACTGGATGTCTGGAAGGATGAAAAAGTGGAAAGACGCAAGGGAACCCAGGCATTGTCTAGTTTTTTTCTTAGTAAAATAATGGCCATGATCCTGGATAGGGAGACACAGTGTAAAGCTATACCCAGATGAAACTATATCCCATCTCCCCTCCCACAATACTCACCATGCTCTTGTGTCCCCCACAGCCATTTAGTGGTTATGTGCCTATTAGCTAGATGCACAGTGACAGCACCATCCTCTGGGCCTGCATCAGATCCCCAGGAGGTCCCAGAAGATCCCTTTGTCATTGTGTATTCCGCTATACAAACAGCTAGATGCTTCTCCACTGTTCCTACCCCCCATCCACTTTCCTTTAGCCACCAAATGGTCATGAGGGCAGCATGAGATAGGTTAGTTTAAGGTCATTGGGGTCATTGTGCAAGGGAAGCAGGTCATATTTTCTGCACCAGTGGATTAGGATTTTATATGTCAAAATCAGCATACTGAGTTTCTACCTAGCATTAATTGGGCATCAGGGTTCCTTTCCAGAGTAACTAATTGAAACACTGTGCTGTATGCTACTAAAAATATTATTTTAGTTTAATCTCAGGAAATTCTGCATCTGTAAATATACAGAGAAATTCACAAATCCTGGTCCACATGGTCCATTCAGACAATCCACAGAAAGAGGGTACAATCAAAAATGCATGTACTTGGCTCTGAGGTGCTTTACTTCTCTTGAGAACAAGGACTATTGCACCATGGCTGTATCTGATGACCCAAATACAGATGCAGAATGAATACTGAACCTGACCTGAAGCTAATGTTGACAAAAGCAATATTTAATGAATTCTTGACAGGAAAAAATAACACTTTTCCTGTAGCAAAGATTGGAAAATTTACTTTTTGGACTACAATGCATAGAATGCCCACCAGAATTCTGAGAATTGTAGTCCAAAACATAATTTTCAGTAAGAAATTAGATCACCAAGAACTTGTGAATCCTCTTTTTACCTTAACATTCTTAAAGCATATACTTTGAGGCAAGCTGTAGGAAAATCTACCAACCTACAGAATGTTCCTTTGGGCCCTGTCCATACTAGCTATATGACATCAAGTGTATGGAAGCAGCTGAGCATTCTGCTAAAGTACACCAATGTGAGGTTAAAAGTTGGATCATTGTGGAGCCTGTGCCCTCTTTAGCAATCACCCATCTTACAACTTGGACAGCTATGGGCTGGGTATAGAGCAATATATACCAATAACAAGACTACCCTAAGCAGCTGCAGCTCTGAGTGATTATGCCCAAAGAAGGTAAAAAAAGCATGGTTTTGTTGTCTGTTGTAATCCCAGAAGGAAGAAGCTATCTGTTAGGCAATCAAGCAAATGAAAATCTTGGGCTAACTCATAGAATCCACAAGATTACTGGCAAAGATATTACTTTGTGTGTGCATTTGTGCACACTCTATTTATAGACGGCCAGAATTTCATCTGTAGGGATCAAACATTAATTCCTGCTGGACCATGAACCTGACTGGATGGCTTTGGCCAAACTAGTTGCTCAGTCTAATCTACTTCTTATGCTTGTCTGGGGAACAAAAATCAATATGATCACTCTGTGTACATTGTCCCAACTCTCTGAGGAAAGGTGGAATACAAATGAATATGACAAGTAAGCATTCAGAATCTCCCATAGGCTGCTAGGAGGAAAATGCATTCACTTGAGCTCAGGAAAAGTTTGCTAAATTCATCCAGGCTCAACAAGTGGAACTGTCCCCAGGTTGCCACCCCAAATTTCACTCTGACATTTTAGAGCAGCCTTTCACAACCTGGCATCTGCCTGATGTTAGACTGTGAATCTCATCCTCTGCAGCTGGCATGGTCATTGTACATTAAGTTGGGAATGACTGGTTAACTGTAACCCAAGATCCAGCTCTCAGTAACCTTTATGGCCTTTGATATCAAGTCCAAATTAAACAGGGATGCCTTAGTCAAGTAGCCCAAATGGGGGCTCCCAAGCATAGGAAACCAGCTATACCAGATTGATCAGGATAGCTCAGCACAGGAGAAGCCCAAGGCACTCAGCCATGATGGGATCTCTCCAGATTGGAATCAGCATACAGTTGGCCCTCCTTTTTCCATTTTCTGTTCCAGACCACCACCACCACCACACGTGAAAATGGAGATTAGTGAATATTCAAACCCTATAGGCTTGAATGGAGCATGCCCATGTGGGCATGCACCCCATTAATTTAAACGGAGATCACCCCTCTGTGAATATATAAAACCGTGGACATGAAGTCCACGAGAACGGAGGGGAGACTGTAGTCCCTAGGCTATGGAAAGCTGGTAGTGAGCTGGATTGGGATATTGTTTGCATATGGCAGACAAAAGGAGTTTCCTTCTGGGAATGAAACTCTTTTGTCTGGGAACATTCACACAGATTGTTCAGTCATTATTACATATTGCACCCAATTCATCTCCTGTGGGAAAGCTGCTTAAGATCACCAACGCCTTAGGACTCATTTCTGGGTATAAATATAGGTGCCCAGGCAATAGCAAATTTGTCTAGTTTGGAACCAAACAGACACTCTATTCAATTTTAGCTGGGTACCTCAGTAGCTGGCCACCCCATGTTCTATTGGCACAGAGACACTTCCAATCTGGCTGTCTCGAAATCAGAGCTATGCTTCAGGATTGGTAGAGTATTACCTCTTAGCAACCCTATAACTCACTGTTACCTACCACCTTTGCTTTGTTAATTCTTGTGTGCATGTGTGTGTGAACTTGTGTGCATGTGTGTGAACTCCCATTTAAATAAACTACATTAATTTGGAAATTGCCTCTGGAGCTCTCTGGGTTTGGAACTGTTATGCATAGACTAAGGTCCCAGTCAGAAGTTCCCCTGGCCTTCTCATTGTTAAATTATTGAGCTAAATTAATTCCCCCATTGAATACAATTTGTGTGGGCCCCCTCAGGACTCCAGCAATTTAGGTAATATAACCAATTTACCCACCAATGAAATAACTGCACATGTTATTGCACAGGCCATTCTCTGACTTACTATGTGCTTCGCTCCCCTCCCTGCTGTGTCTTGCACCTGGTTGCCACAACAGCTTGCAATACTATAGCTATGAGATAAGCCCAAGGTTTGTGAACAATTTATGATTATCAGTGAACAATTTATACTGTTGCCACTGGGCAACTTTGATGCATGATTTGTAGGATTTATTTGTCATCCCCAGAATTGTGAAATGGGATAGAAATATAATAAAATAAGATTATGGTGGTTGCTATTTACTGTCAAATGAGGTTCAGTTTATGGGTAAACACATGAATAAAAGACCTCCAAAAGACCCTGTTCTTCATAGCTCTGCTTCTGGGACTATTATAGGCTTCTGAGGTCAGACTTAAAGTTGTATCAAATCTGGATTCAGTCTGTGTCAGAGGAGCCCCATTTCAGTTCAGGCATCTTCTGTATCAATCTGAATCAGTCTGATTTCATTAAGGATTTGGGATTCATCCAAATCCAAAACCCATTGAGCGAAAGATACTGACATGTCTTGCTGTAAAATGAAAGCACTGTCTAGTCCCAGATTTTACCAGTTATAAGGATTACAAACTCCTCCCAGACTCAAAGCTAAGGGACAGGACCAAGTTAGAGATATGTGAAGCCTATACACTTTTGCACATAAAAATAGGGAGTATTCCTCCTATCCTGAATGCTTAACAAATGGCTCAGTAAAATGAACCTAATATGTAAATCTGAAAGGGGAAAGAAAACTGCAGCAGAGGGCAGGACAGTAGCAATCCTCAATCAAACACAGCAGGTGTTCTCAGACTTCATTGACTCCATGGTGCTGTTATATCTTCCTGAAAGCAACTGATGCTTGTCTATGCAAATTTCTCTTTATTGCTTGCAATTAATCACATCCCATCTTGTTTATCTTCCTAGGTATGATTAAATTTTGATATATTGACTACTGTATTGCAATGGTGATATTAGCATATGGTTGGCTCGTTCTGTTACTATGGAAATGATGCAACTGTGATTTTAAAAAACAAAACAAAAACATTTTATACATAACAAAAGGATCAGAAAATAAATGGAGATTTTACAGGTTCTCAGATCAAAATGACTTTAAGGTAAATGAGGCAACTGAGAAACAAGCAACTTGGATAAGATTTCAAAGGAGTACCGGTAACCACCCCATAAAATTAATCTAGACCCTCTTCAGACATTAGCACTGGGATTGGAGGGCTCTTGTAAAGCTTGGTTATGCTGTTTGGAAGATTCTGAAAGCTATAGCCCAAATAAGTAATGTTTCTGACTCTTGTAATGAATTTTCAGGGCACAGAAGGGTTAAAATAACATCAAATAGGTTTTCTAGATAGAGGATGGATGAAAAATTTGCCAGGTTCACATTCAAGTGCAAGATTATGCAGTTTTGCACCTCCTGCAATTGATCAGGGATCCAAACACAATTCTTAGTCAGAAATCTATCTATACCCAAACATGAGATGTAAAACAAATAAGCAAAATGTTGTCCAGAATGTACAACTTTGAAAAAAGTGCATGAGAAAATGCCCAAGTGGCTAGGCATATTTGTGTGTTGTAATAAAACCAACAAAAATTCTTGTAGTACTTTAAAGAGCAACAAGATTTGGCAGAAGTCATAGAATCATAGAGTTGGAAGAGACCACAAGGGCCATCCAGTCCAACCCCCTGCCATGCAGAAACACGCAATCAAAGCATCCCTGACAGATGGCCATCCAGCCTCTGCTTAAAGACCTCCAAGGAAGGAGACTCCACTACTCTCCGAGGGAGTGTGTTCCACTGCCAAATAGCCCTTACTGTCAGGAAGTTCCCCCTAATGTTGAGGTGGAATCTCTTTTCCTGGAGCTTATATCCATTGTTTTGGGTCCTAGTCTCTGGAGCAGCAGAAAACAAGCTTGTTCCCTCCTCAATATGACATCCCTTCAAATATTTAAACATGGCTATCATATCACCTCTCAACCTTCTCTTCTCCAGCCTAAACATCTCCAGTTCCCTAAGTCGTTCCTCATAGGGCTTGGTTTCCATACCCTTCACCATTGGACACGTTCCTCTGGACACGCTCCAGTTTCTCCACATCCTTTTTGAATTGTGGTGCCCAGAACTGGACACAGTATTCCAGGTGAGGCCTGACTAAAGCAGAATAGAGTGGCACTATTACTTCTCTTGATCTAGACACTATACTTCTCTTGATGCAGCCTAAAATTGCATTGACCTTTTTAGCTGCTGCATCACACTGTTGACTCATGTTCAACTTGTAGTCTACCTGGACTCCTAGATCCCTTTCACACGTAGTCTCATTCAGCCAGGTGTCCCCCATCATATATCTGTGCTTTTCGTTTTTCCGCCCTAAGTGCAGTACCTTACATTTCTCCGTGTTGAATTTCATTTTGTTAGCTTTGTCCCAGCTTTCTAGTCTGTTCAAGTCATTTTGAATTTTGATCCTGTCTTCTGGGGTATCATAGTTTCATAGCCTTTAGCCTGTACATTGGAAAAGAATTGATGAACATTTATTAATCTATGGAAGAAGAGGTACAAAAGAGTCTATTTTTAAAATTCTTACATAAATCCATCAGATTTGAGAAATGCACACTATAAAATGTATACATTTTTTGTGCATTAAAAAAGAGTTCTCAGTCTAATGCAGACCCATGTTGGGAAAGATTTGGCAAGATAAACAATGAGAATGTCTACAAAAACACATCAGTAATGGCTAGAGGAAAAATAGAAAACAACTCAGGTTTTCCAAAGTGTAAATTGATATGGTTTTATAACAATATTACTTTGAGATTTATAATATATCAAGAAAACCTAGGCCACCAACACCATGAAATATAGTATTTTCAAGATCATGGTATGTTCCAGAGGGCTAGAGATACCAACAGACAACAAAGCTAGAAAAATGATATATGTATGCATCTAACTGTTTGAGGATAAGAATAACAGGAAAGCTGATTTTACTTGGAGTATCCGGGGGGACGGGACGACAAATTACCCATGATCGTTCAGAGTATATAAACTCAAGGGAAAAGATGGGGAGAGGAACATGGAGAAAGCAGACAGAACAAACCACAAAAATTGCAGGCAATTCAAATCAAAATAGCCTTACCTTTCAAAATATTCAATTATGCAGTTACATATCCAGAAGATGTGTGGCCAGGATCTTACATGCTTTGTTTTAGTTTGAAGAAACAGTTTCTCTCTATAGTTGCTTTCATGATTGGGGAAATTAGTACTGGGGGAGGATTTGCTTCCCTGATCTAGATCAATCCTACCCAAAGGGATGGTCTTTGGGTCAGTGCTGGGCCATGAGGCTGCTAGTCTGCACCTGTAAATAAAACACACAGTTGAAGTCAATGGGCACAAGTAAGACGCAAGTCCCTGGAGCACCACAGGGCAAAAGCCTGCCAATGCATCACATCAGATAGCGTGGAGAAGCACTGATCTAAATCACACTCATTCTTAGAGCTGTTATTAGACATAGACACCACACAGGTACACAGAGAGACTGGAAATGCTAATTTTCTGGTCTACAACTTCCAGAATCCTACAGAAGCCACACTGGCTGAAGAATTCTGGGAACTGTCATCTTAAAAAAGTAACTTTTTAAAATGGTGCCTAATACCTTTGCCATACAGAGCTAATGTTTGCTTCTTCAGATGGTGGAGACTATTTAGATCAGCGTGAGACAGGATTGGTATCCACACCTCCTCTATTGTGTCATTGCCTAATTTCCAATCCACTTTCATGAGGCTTCTAATCTGTAAACCAACCAGCCAACAACCAAGGGAAATCCTCATTGTGGTTCTCTTACTTCATCATGTCTAGCTTGACTCACAGCCTTTGAAAAAAGTAGCCTTCAGCTCTGCCACCCAGGAGCACTATTGGTTACACCAAGGAGAAGAATTTGGCTTTAAATTACATCAAGAGGCCTTTACAATTATGGAAAATAGTGTGGCATAAAAGTTTCTTTCAAATATTTAGGTGTGTTACTTTGAGGTATTGTTGAGCAGAATGTTTTTCCTTTGATTATTTTAATCACATCATGAAGTCAGCCATTCATGCGTTTATAAAACACTTGATTTATAGGACATTTTAATGTATTACTCCTGCTCAAGAGCCAACTGTTTGCTCTAC
Organism: Phrynosoma blainvillii; assembly: GCA_026167975.1. Lineage (NCBI taxonomy): Eukaryota > Metazoa > Chordata > Lepidosauria > Squamata > Phrynosomatidae > Phrynosoma > Phrynosoma blainvillii. The sequence continues at coordinate 79,950,753 of JANUYF010000001.1, forward strand.
TCCTTTGAGCAAAATATCAGAATTGCCTTAAAGGAATGTTTATGCAATAGAAATGTTTTAAACTTATTATTAATACTTATATTATCTCAAATGCATGACTTACTCCCTTCCTATTTCCTTGGAACATAATGTTACCTCTGTGTCTAGCCCTTTGCACCTTCCTCCATGTTGATATCAAATTGATATCAATGGGAAATTTAAAGCATGTAACCAAGAGGGAGCCCTAGTGTAGGAAATTGCCTTGCCCATATAAGGAAATCTATAAACTCAGAGGGAGCTCAAGAGCATGTAGACAGGAACAGATGGCTGAGATTAGAATCTGCATAATTCCTAAATTGATAGGCATGATGGTAGGCAATAGATCTGGTGTTTACCTGTAAATAGAAATCCAAGTACACTCCTTCCAGGAGCATTACTCTTTTGAGTGGGGATATTTGTATTGACAGTCCAGCCATTGTCAGTTTCTTTGCTCATTCCTGGTGTTTTCTCTTTATGCACTAACTTTAAGTAATGTTATTTTTTTACATAGATAAATTCTAAGTATTAGAACTGTGGTTCTATAATTAGTGAGGAGATTTATTAGTTACATTTATGCTCTATCTTTCCTCCAATAATCTCAGGGTGGTATTCATCATTCTCTTTACTCCCACTTAATTCTCAAAAGCATCTCTGTGAGGTAGGCCAGGCTGACAGGGCATGACAGACCCAAGGTGATCCAGCAAGTTTCATGCCTCAGTGATGGTCGCATCTGGCTGTCCCAAGTCCCAGCGCAACTTGTGACTATATGGCTTCACTAAAAAAGATGTTGAGTATTCACATGCAGACTTCACTTCAATGTGGTTTCACCATATTGACCTTCCAGTAATATTGCATTTGCTTCTCTGTGACTAGTAGGATGAGTCAGAGTTATAGTCATAAATCCAAGCTGTAAGATTCTTCTGTGAAACATACTCCTTTGGCAGTAATGACACCCTTCATGGTAAAGTTGGCTTCATGAAAGAAGAGATGCATTCATCATATGTGGCCATCATTAGATTTCTACAGTGAGGTTGGCTAAACTGGCCTTCAGCATGAATCACCCTTTCCTTCCAGATGACTTTTTATTGCTGCTATTTTTCTCCCATCAGAGGCATTCAGTTTTGACACTTTTTGTGTAAGTGAATCATAGACAGCTTCTTACATAAGAACCTTACATAAGGAGTGAGTTCCCAATCGTCGTGCCTTTCCCTCAGTACTTACTTCTGTTAATAGCACTCATTGACTTGCTTGCATTGATTACAAACTACTTCTCTACCATTTCAAGGCCTCTTGTAGGTTCTTCTCACCAATCTTCTCATAGAGCTTTTGAGATGGCAGATCTGTTTTTCCTGTGTGTAGCAAAATTAACCGTTGGCATCTATTTCATCCAAGCACTTTCATGCTTTCCCCTTTTTTCATGTTTGGGAAGGGTACCCATTAATAAAGTCCACCTCCACTCCATGCCAATATTTTCTTCTTCTTTCATTGAGTGGTTAGAACCAGACTGTCAGTCCTATGAGGTATGAGCAATATCCTTGCTTTTTATATCTCTAGAACATTAGCCAACATTCACAAACATCAGATGAGGTCATAAAGCTGTGTCTGGGTTACAACATTTCAGAACACAAGCAGGTCTTCACATAGCTGAATGTTCTTCCATACATATAGGATATATATCCTTGAACAAAGAATGTGGACATTTATGGTACTAATATAAAATGCTAGGGCCTAAGTCCAGTTATTAGTTCCAATTAGAATAGGCCCATTAAAACAACTGGATTTACATGTGTGTTGACTTGCATTCAGTAGTAACAATTGATTCAATTTACTCTAGTTGTGACTAACAAACAGGAATCTAGCCATGTTATCTCAAAGACACTAAGCCTTGGAGGTATTTACAAATGCATTTTGTACACAAACTCTGTTCCCCCAGCTTCAGACTCCTTGGGTGAGTTAAGGTTACTTGCAGAAATCCAAGTGGCCAGATCTACAGGCAGCAGTATCTCATACAGGATGCTCATGCACAGGTGCTCCCAGTGTTTTAGTTCAGCAGTACATCGTGTTAAGTAGAAAGTGTGGGGGGAAAAATACTTTTTAAAAGTAGGTGCAATTGGATAATCAAGAACTGACTCCACAACTGAGGATACCATAGTCAGAGCAGAGGGGGACTTCGATGAGGAGGTGCCTTATCTTTACCATGAGCCACTGGAAGCATGCTGGACTTTGTCTCTTGTGCCATGGAGACAGCAGTCAAGTGCTTCAAGTTAAGGTCAGTCATAACATTATCTTGGGAGAAAAGAGATCAATCACTTAAACAAATGCACAAATTTCTTGTTCCCACAAAGCACTATGGTGACATGGTCATTTTTACTGCATTTGATAAACCATAGCATTTGTTTTGAGTCTTCCCCTAGTTCAACACATAGGAGGCTGCTAGAGGTTTTCGGATCCATATTGTTAGGCAAGGATTTAATGCTGTGAACTTTAGTAGTACTTTGTACATAAGTACCTTGTTTGCAGCCAGTCCAATTTCCCTTTAGGACTCCCACCTGATCAAGATATCTGGAAAAGGAAAAGCACTTTTTTTAACATCTGTCTCATCCTTATCCACATGTCTGCACTCTGGTTATCTTTGGTGTCACAGACATCATTTCTCTTCCAATATGTTTCTTAATATGGTGCCATTTTTAGAGCAAGGAATTTTGTCTCTGGTAGAGTGTCCACCCCTTAGGAGTGAGTAGAAGGTATTAGTACATTTCTGTGTGATTTCCAGTAGATCAGCAGAGATTTCTGACTTCTAATTATTTAACAATGTTGTTTAGTGTCTTCAGGTCATTTATGACTTCTGGAAACCCTAAGGAGACTCTATCATGGAGTTTTCTTGGCAAGGTTTGTTCAGAGGGGATTGTCATTATCTGCCTCTGAATTTGAGAGATGTGGTGGTGGTGATGATGATGATGATGATGATGACAACTTATCCAAGACCCCCCAGTGGGTTTTTATGGTTTAGTGGGTATTTGAACCCTCATCTCCTGGACTTCTAGTCCTACAATCAAACTGCTACACCATAGTAGGTCTAATTATTAATTGGTTATTATTGAACAATGGCAACAATAAATTTGCAGTATCAAAATGACTAGCACTAATTATAGCACTTAAATGAGAAAGATTAGGGTAACCTGGAATAGGGATCCCAAGCTCTTAGGGCCTACTTCTGGATTTCATGATATGGCTCCTCCCCTTGAGCTGCAGAAAGAGGATTGCACAACCTGATTATAAAAAAGAAAGAAAGTGAATGTGTATAGTACGGACCACAGATTAATGAGGCCAACCCATTGAAAGTAGAAATTGGGAAATATTATTTTTGCTTGGAAATGTTTCTTTGGTTTGACTACAACTCCCCTATGTTAAAACCTGGCATTCTCCAGTCCTGGCATCCCTAACCAGGAGAGTTTTATGCATTCAAGAACTGCAAGCGTTATTCATTGCTGGGACTCAAAACACCTTCTTAGACTCAGAATCCTTTAAACAGAAGCATATATGTATTTTACACTACACTCTGGAGGATCCTAGTTAAAAAAAAAAAAAAGCTAAAAAAGATTTTGCAGGCATGATGTTTGTCCAGCCTGTGCAAGAACATCAAGAATGCCTTTGAATAAACCAAGAGTGGAGCTTAGTCTAGGATGCAGTAAAATGCATACCACACTCAGCGCATTATCTCTTAGGGAATCTACTGCAGCATAAGCTTATTCTCAAAATCAGAGAACTAATATATCTCAGCCTACAGGTTCTTTCCTCAATGTTATTGCAGGAAAAGAAGCGTCTCTGAATTCCTTTCATTATAAGGATGGACCCTTAAAGGCATAGTCTAGCTTTTTAATCAGAATTAGCTATGCACTATTAACTGTCAACAGTCCCTTTGTTCCTCTAATGGGTGTCTGCTGTTGCAACACTTGTGCTTATTAACCTTTGTCAGTGACTCAGCATGCATGTCCTTCCGCTCAGTAATGGAGTTTTCAGATCTGCAGCAAGTGAGCTATGCATGTCAAGATTATGTATATGTGTTAAGATTGGGAGTCCCCCTCCCCCAAATAACTCTTGTCTCAGCCTTCTTCTTGTGGTAAATATAAATGTAACTGATTGAGAAATATTCAGTGAGCATTAGCTAAATTAGCAATGAAAATTAATAGTTGTTTAATCCACTGTATCAAAACCAACCAAGAGTCTTAAGGCAACTTAAAGATGAATATGTTTTATTTGGCAGAAGCTTTTACAGACTTTAATCCACACCTTCAGATGCATCTGAAAAAAAAGTCTGCAGTCCACATAAGCTTATGAATTTTAAAAACCAAACCAAAACAAAACCCTGTTAAGTTTTTAAGGTGCCATGAGACTTTGCTCATTGTATGAATAGGTGTATGATAAATAAATGATAAAGAAATACTATTTTTCCATACAGTGCAACAAAATGCTCTATAATAATAAAAAGTGGCAGTAACTGCTACTTATTATTTGTGTGGCAATTTTAAATTGCTTTAATTGATGTTTTAATAGTAACATAATTTAATTTGTATTTTAAAATTGTGCTTTATTGAAAATGGTTTGAATTATGTTGCTTTGCATTCAACCCTGGGAGAAAGGCAAGATATAAATCAAATACTTTAATAAATAAACGGCAAAATCAATAAGCAAAAAGAACCATTAAGGTTGGATTTTAAAATAGTTACTCAGTCCAAAAGAGTTCCTAGTAAGCATACTTAGGCAAGGGAAACACAAGACATGGTGATAGCTAGGATGAAGCACAAGATGTCATGACACCATCCTACCTACCCATCCACTCCAGCTAACTGGACTGGTAGTCAAATATTAACTATTGATAGCAAGACGACAGCCTCAGTTAGTTTGGAAGACAGAAGTCTAGTAAGGAGGCCACAAGCAGACTGCATGCACCTAACAGCATGGCCTGCCAGAACCGTGGTTCTGCTGCTCACCCACCCTCTATCTGAAGTCTGCTTGCTGCTCACTCAAAACAAGTGCTACCAACAATGCCATGGTCTTGTTAAAATTCTGCAAGTTTGTCCTGCCCAGTGTCTTAATGAATAAATGAATTATTTATTGACATCACAGGACACAATACCAGAGGAGGGAAGAAACGTAATAGAGCCAAACAAGAATAATTGAAACAAATAACCAATGAATGCAGTTTGACACTGGTTTAACTATCTTGGTTCCTTCCTATGGAATCATGGAATTTGTAGTCTGTTGTGGCACCAGAGCTCTCTGACAGAGAAGGCTAAATATCTCACAAAACTTCAAATCTCAGAACTCCATAGCATTGAACCATGGCAGCGAAAGCGGTGTGAGACTGCATTAATTCTGCAGTGTAGATGCAGCCTTAGAAAAGTAACTTTTCATTTCTTTTTCTTCTGATTTTCTTTAATAATAATAAAAAAGATTTAAAACTTTAAAACCTTGTTATTTGTAGAACTTTAATTCAGTTTTATTTTCTCTTTACATTGGCTCTGTACAGGTGGTTTTAGTACTGAACTATATATAATCGTTTTCATGGTTTCATCAGGAGTGCATTTTTTAATGAAATCGTTGCCACTAGACAGAGGGGGAGAATGATCCTAAAGGAAGCTTTCTTCATATCAGTGGGTCATAAATGGTCAAAAGCCTTCCCCCTTTCCTATGCATACCTGGCCAAACCACTACAATAACAGCACAAGTAGCTTGGCTTTCAAATTCACAAATAGGATTAATGGTTTAGTTCAGGGGTCGGCAACCTAAGGCCCCTGGGCCGGTTCCGGCCCAGGTCACCGGACTTACCAGTCCAGGCAGACCCCTGCCGCCGCCGCTGCCACCATGCGTTTTTGCCTCCGGCCACGCATGCTGCGGCTGCCATTTTGAAAATCAAAATGGTGGCCATGACATGCGCCGCGGCGGCGGCAGCGCACGTGGTGTGTGCGCACATGGCGGGGGGTGCGCGCACGCTGCCATCCCCTCCCCCTGCCCAGTGGAAAGAAGGACTTTGGGGGACCGGCCCAGACCGTAAAAAGGTTGCCTACCCCTGGTTTAGTTTATTCCTCTTTCATCTTCTTCAGATTGATCATACTGTGTGTGATCATAAAGTATAATGTATATGATAAATTACAAACACAATAATAAAGATAGAACAAGTGATACATAGATATAATTCCTTATTGCATATTTGTTTAATTGATAGCTGGACCACGAGAAGGATGATAGATGAAAACTTTTTTGTTATATTTTTATAAAACAGGTGGTAGAGTTGCCATATGATGGCTGGTATCCTGTTGGTCAGTTTCAACTAGAGTAGACCCAGTTGTTGGATGGTGAGTCAACACAGATAAATCCCAATGACTGAATGGGTCTTAACACTAACAACAGGATTTAGGCCATCATGGGGCTCTGGCAGCAGTGATGGCTGGTGACTCCAATGTGTGTGGATATGTGTGTGGGTGATGAATTCACTCTTAGGTTTAGCCTGAACTTTAAAGGAGTTGTACAATGGGTTTAACCTATTGTGGGGCCAAGATTCAGGACCTTGGACAGATCTATTATATTTCAGCCAAAAGACCCTGTCTAGAGGGGCTAAAAATGTGTGCTTTGTTTTCCTTTTCAGGCAGACAAGAATAAGTCATGAGAAAGTTTCTCTCTCTCTCTCTCCCCCCCTCCTTCCCTCTATCTTCTGTATGTGCATGTGTACAGTATGACCCCCATATTTGCAGGACTGGTACCCATTGTTTCATTTAACCACTTCAAAGAAAAAGTTATCTCTAGGCATTTTCCATGGTCTTCAGCACAATTCTATAGTATGTTTCTGGTCAAAGTTGACTATAGCACTAGAGGACATAGAAATGTCTAGAGAGGTATTATCTCTAGGAATCTCAAGGTTCTTCAGTGTGACTCTATAGTCAACTTCCACCAGAAGTCATTCATTTCAATATGTTTTGCTGTTATCTGTGGATTCAGGAATGTCCCAGGAATGCTAAGTTCAGGAATGTATCCCCTGCAGTTATGGGGGTCGTACTGTACATATATATGCAGAGAACTGCATTTCAATACTTCTGAAATTATACTTCTTGTCTTGAGGCTTCATATAATATCTTTATTCTCAATCCTGATAATTTTTTAAAAATTGCTTTGAACTCATTGAAGCTAATGGTCTATAAGCAGTACTATCAAAGGCTTGTCTGTCTTTCTGAGCCCTGCAGCCTTAGATCTTATAACTAGTAATGTTTGAAGGTGTTTTATGCATATGCGCTACTACTGAGTATGCCCCCTCTCTATTCCATGGAGGAATATACTGGACAGAAAGCGGTGGAAGTTACTTCTATTCTGTACCATATTGTGCAGACAAGTACGGTGATAAGATGCAGCCTTGTCTGACTCCTTTGTCAATTGGGAACCATTCTATTTCTCTGTATTCTGTTCTGACAGTAGCCTTTTGTTCCGAGTACAGATTCCTCATCAGGACTATCAGATGTGTTGGGACTCCCATGTCTATATGGTCTATGCAGTCAAAGGCTTTGCTATAGTTTATAAAGCATATGCTGATTTTCTTTTGGAATTCCCTGCTTTGCTCCATTAGCCATCATATGTTTGCAATGTGGTCCCTAGTGCCTCTTCCTTACCTGAACCCTGCTTGAACCTCTGGGATTTCTCTCTCCATGTATAGTTGGAGTCTATGTTGCAGAATTTTGAGCATGATTTTGCTTCTGTGTGAGATCAGTGCTATGGTCCTATAGTTGCTGCAGCCTCTTGTGTCTCCTTTTTGAGGATGGGGATGTATATTGATCACTTCCAATCTGTTGGCCATCATTTTGTTTTCTATATCTGTTGACATATGTTGGTTAGCACAAGAGCTGGCTATGTCAATGTGGATTGCAGCAGTTGAATTGGAATATCATCTGTTCCTGGTGATTTGTTTTTAGCTATTTCTCTTATTGCAGTTTCCACCTCAATTTTTAGAATTTAGGCTTCATCTTCATATGGCTCCACATTCGTTCCATTTGTCCTTCATTTTGTCATCTCTTTTATATAATTCTTCTGTATATTGCATCAATGCCTTTTTATTCCTTTCTGGTCTTGAATTATGTTTTTTTATTGTCATAGAGCATCCTGGTCTTTGGTTTGAATTTTCCTTTGATTTTCCAGATCTTGTGAAATAGATCTCTTGTTCTTCCCTTTTTGTTGTTGTCTTCTATTTCTCTGCATTGGTCATTGTAGTGATTTTCTTTATCTTTCCACACAAGCCATTGTACTGTTGCATTTTTGAACTAGGAGGCACAGAATTCTGAGAGGTGTTAACTCACCACATAATTTTTCCAAGGTTTGCATGGGAGTAAATACCATAGAGTGTCCCTTCTTTCAACACACCTTCTGTTCTTCAGGCAAAATAACTTTCAGGAAACTGATTTCACCAAAAGGTTACTCTATGACATTGATAACATAATGGCTAATCCAGTTTTTGCACATCCTAGATTAAAAATAGTATTAAATCTTAATTTTACCATCAAGGTTTTTTTATCCTAAATATATGATAGCTATAATTCTCCCCTTAAAAGATTCTGCCTATAAACTGTACAATCCCTTTCTACATTTCTGCCTTTCACCGATATTATTAACAATGCATTTCCTCTGAATATGTGGGAAGCAATTTTGATGGATCTAGTATAAAAATGTGTATATATTTCTAAAAATGCATTCATCTCCCTTATACTTTCTTTATAATTTTTTAAATGATTGGTTACCTAACCTTTCTATTTTTATACAATCAAAAGCTTTCATAGATTAAACATTTTACTGGTCCCACCCAAATAATTAAAATTGTAAGGATTGCAGATCTATCACTTTAAATGAAACAAGGATATTTACAAATAAAACACTCCAAATGATTTTTCAGTGTTTTTGCTAAAATTTCTCAGTTGAAACAGCTGGCAATGTATAGCCAGGAACTATGAATTGGGAAGACACCAATTTAAACTTATTTGTATAAACTGACTGAGATCTTTAGGCTTCAATCCTTCCATGCAGAAGGAATACATAAGGAAGTTATAAATTATGAGAATAGATTTAATTTGTTTGAAGCAATGCAGGCACTGGAGTGGGGTAGGGAGTAGTATTTTAAAGAGTGAGTGATGCCCAGGTACATATTACACACAAAGTACACAGAATGGTCCACATTTGCACCATGATAATATTAATTCATTATGCAGAAGTAAAGTAACATAAGATTTGAGATTACAGATATCTCTTTAATTTAGGAACTAATAGCATAATGGGGTGTAAACTGAAGATCATCTCCATTGTCTCCTTTCACACACTTTTGTGAAAATTAGGAGAATGAAGTGGGAGTATATAAGAAATACATGAGAAAAGTTAAAGTACTATATAGTTCTGAAGCGAAATGAACTAGTAGTCTGTTGTATCTACCACATGATCACCTGTTGTTTTACATTTACAGCTTTTGAATATTAGTGCAAGGATTTCTCACTATGAGCAAAACAGATGATCATTGATTACCAGTTTCTTTAAAAGAGTGTTCTTTAAAGAATATCATATCACAAAGAAAAAACAAAGATGGGGAATGGGATATGAAGCTGCATGTTTTCCCAGTTCAAGCAGATCTCATCCATGTGGTTTTGCAAAATTTCACAAGTGCCCACAGAATTTTGCAATGGGTGCAGAAGTCTATAAACTGAAAAATTAATTAATTTCCTGCCTCACTTTTGGCATCTTTAAGACTCAAATTCATCATACTTTTCTTTTCTTTTTTTAATGTAGGACTTTAAAAAAATTGGTTTGATGAATTTTCAGTTAGCACCCACAGCAATAACCAAAATAAGTATTTTAAAATTATCAAAGAATATTCAGACTTTTCAAACCATTTGACCTGGTAACATGGCAGTGGTCACACAGATCTTTTGATATGCAAGAGCTGTGGTAATGTTTAAGAAGGCCAGACATTTTCATAGATAGCTGTTTATCACCCAATATAGAGCAAAGATGTGACACTCTCAGGAATAGCAGCTTCATTTATATACCACTTCATACCGTACTATGCAGTCTCTAAGCGGTTTACAACTGTAAGCTAATTGCCCCCAACAAGCTGGGTACTCATTTTAGCGACCTCGGAAGGATGCAAGCCTGAGTCGAGCCTGAACCCTGGCTGGTATTGAACTCACAACTTTGTGGTTTGTGAGTGAGTGACTGCAGTACAGGCATTTAATCACTGCACCACCAGGGCTCAGGAACACTGTGTTTGGTAAATTCTGATACTTGCATTGCAAACTAATGTTCACTCAAATGTGTATTATGTTGATTACACAGAAGTGAAGTAACACAAGATTTGGGATTACAGATATGTCTTTCATTTATGATCCAATAGCACCATGAGATACATTAATGGAAAATCAGTTTCCTTGTTCTCTTCCACATACCAGCTTTTCAAAAAAATTAAGGAGAAATGAAGAGAGAGGATATAATTATATAATGAAATTCTATTATGGGGCTTTGTCTGTTTGATCCAGATACCACATAATTTTGTCTCATTCTCCTCTCTGAGCCCATACAAAGAAGCAGTCACACTTGTTCTATTCTCTTCCTCTTGTTTCCACCTTGTAAGTAAAATGATCATTTTGTCTGTGTTAATAACGACCTTACCAAAAATCCACACTTTAGATGTAAGCCTTGTTCTGTATTTAACTTAAAGTCAAAGTAATGGTTAATCTAGCTCAGGTTACCTAGTCTTTTACATTATGGTGACACATTCCCTCTGGAACTTGTAGGCCTATAATCACTAAAAATGTTACAGAAGAATGCAGTTGCAAAGCACTCTCTCTCTTGGATTTAATATATACACTCAGACCTGTAGGCTTAAGGACTTATTTTTTTCTTTCTAATTATTGCCTTTTTTATTTCTTAATAGGGATGGACTAGAAAGTGAGCTACTAGGAGCAATATCAAATTCCTCTGCTGTTTGAAGAACTTCTTCCAACATGCAGGGATAATTAACAATCCAATAGATACCTTCTGTTGGAATCAGTTTACCTAGCAGAATGGATAATATAATATTGTTATTTGCCATCAAGTTGGCTTCAATCTATGGTGACCCTATGAATGAGAAACCCCCAAGAGCCTGGGTCATGGATTCTACAGAGCAACCTATATATTAGTTATGGGGAACATCTGCAACTCTTATCATCTTTTATCATTGGCCAGACTGGTTGTGTGGCCTGACAGGAGTTCCAGTCCAACATCTGGAGCAACACACATTCCCCACTCCTGCCATAAAAGATTGGATGAAAGTTGGCCCATGTGGTTTTCTTGTTGTGTGCCTTCAAGTTGTTTCTGACCTATGATGACCCTAAAGCCAGGGTTTTCTTGGCAAGATTTATTGGGAGGGGGTTAGAATTCCTCTGAAGCTGAGAATGTGTAACTTGCCCAAGGTCACCTAGGGTTTCCAAACATGAATTTAAACCCTGTTCTCCAGAGTCATAGCCAAACCTCAAACCACAACACTACCCTGACTTCCTCTACTCAATACCAAGAGTGAAGTTCCAATATACCAACTGGACAACTGAAAAGCTCTGCCCAGGCTCCAGAGCCAGAACTATATACATTGTTTTAATGCTATGAATGGGAAATGGTGGATGAAACCAAAGGACAGTGCATGTTGGCTTTGGTAGAATATACTGAAAGCCGTCTGGATAGTAATTTTGGCACCCCCTCCCTGTCTCTATTTAGTGAAATCACCAACTTCAGGCATCGTAAGGAAACTGAATGATGTGCTGCCTTTCAACCCATTAAAGTAGTTCATTGATTAATGTTTCTAACTTACTGAGACCTATTAAATTTCTGTATCGTACTTTATGATGTGAGTGACATTAAATATTTCCCATAGGAACTGGAACTGAATCTTGTGAAGTGTGCCAAAATTGTTATCAAGTCTTTATTGCCTGAACCAGAACTACATTGGAACAACTTCACCTGCAGTGAAGCCCAGAGGGGACTCAAATTAAGTGACATTTGACTCCCTTATTCACTCACATAACCCTCAGATGATTCCTAGAAAGGAAACCTCCACCCACCCAACTACACTTGATAGTTAAATGCTACACCTGCACATGGGGGAGCAGGAGCAGAAGGCATTGCCACCGTATTGAGAACTGATGCTAAATCCTTCCAATAATAATGCTTCGGATAATATAATGTAGCCAGAGAGGGCCAAGTCAAGATGTTCTGCTGCCTGAGACAATGAACAAGATTCATTCAGGTCCCCTATGCACAAAAGCCAAATGGAATGGTGACTGAGTCTTTATTCGACCCTGATGATGGGATAATATCCTCCCCAACATTTGAAAGCTATCTTCTGCCTGCAGGGAGTTAAAACCTCCAATCTTTAATAGGTTGGGACAGAAGGATATTCAGTGGATGTGCTGTATTTTTAAAATATGTATTATGTGTTGAATGTATTTTTTTTAAAAAAATGATTTTAAGTGGATTGGTTGTTTAATACTTTTAAAGCTTTTGTAGTGCACATTATTTTAGCTATTCTATTTTAACTGATATTATAAGCCACTTTGCATTCCATATTAAGAAAAGGCCAGATATAAATCAAATACATGCATAAATGAATAGGCACATAACTCTCTTCCCCTAACATCTTTTCCCCTGCTGCCCATGATCCACTGGCTGAGGTAAATGCCTATTGTTACAGCCACAACTGTTTCCCCAGAAATACTGAGACAACGTTACACCCATGAAAACCACCAGAAAATACAATCTTTCCATAGATCTTTCCCAGCAGAAGGACTCAATGCTGGGTTCTAAACCTGGAGCTGTCAGGTCCTTTAATTTCTCTGAGGTGCTGAGCACTGGTGTTGAGCATCAGGGGCTAAGGTGAACCTTGAAGATATAGGCCACGCCCCTATATCAAGTACGCAGAACATAACACTCTGGCTGCATCTACACTGCAGATTAAATACATTTGACACCACTTTAACTGCAATGGTTCAATGCCATGGAATTCTGGGTTTTGTAGTCTTGTGAAATGTTTAGCCTTCTCTGTCAGAGAGCTCTGGTGCCACAACAAACTACAAATCCTAGGATTCCATAGGATGGAGCTAGGACATATAAAGTAGTGTCCAACTCCATTAAGTCTGCAGTGTGACAGCAGCCTCTGTCTGCATAGTTCCATGTCCTCCTCCTCCTCCCTTTGACCACTGTTAAACCCCAGGAAGACCCTCTACTGTTTTTGATTACTGGTGGGGAAAGGAGGAGGAGGCTATTCTGTTGATGACAAACCAGTTGGTTTCAGCTCAAAGGGAGAATAAATGAGGATACACCCACAGATGGAGTGAACTTTCCTTCCCCACCCACCCCCTAACCAGCAGACCAGACCAGCTACTTCTTCATTGTCTGAATCCTTCCCCCTCCTGGGGCTTGACAGCTGCTGGGTGGGTGGGGTGGGTGGGGTTCATTGTAGTACACACACAAAACAACCCAAATCCTGCACACAGTTCAAAAAAGAGACAAATGTATATGTAAGCCACAGTTAGGCATGCATATATCACTAGCAGGATATATCCAACATGACTCCATTGGACTTTGGATTTCATTGGACCAGCCAGTGCTGTCTTGAGGCACATCTCCTTCATTCTGTGGACCTGGACCCAGAGCTTGGAAACATTGTAAAATTGGGGAGGTACTCAAAGTCATGCCGTTGAGAGCCAGTGTAGTGAAGTTAATGTTAGACTAGGACTGTGAGAGACCAGTGTTCAAATCCCCGCTTGGCTGTGGAAATTCACCAGATGACCCTGGGTAAGATATATTCTCTCAGCCTCCAAGGAAGGCAATGGCAAACCACCTCTGAAAAAAAACTTGCCAAGAAAACCCTGTGATAGGTTTGCCTTAGGGTTGTCATAAAATGGAAACAACCTTAAGGCAAACAACAAATTTGATTCTGCCTGAATTTACCTAAACTTCTGCTGAGATCTGACCTCTGCTCCTAAAATGATGCACATTCTACTTAGTGGTGCTGGTCATCTTCTGCTTCATGTTGGTTCTTTTGGATCTGGTAGGCTCTCTTAACTAGGACATGAAAGGAAGAGAACAATATTAACTTCCAGTTGTTGTTGGGCTGCTGGTCATGTTTTACTCCATCCTTTCCTCCAATAACACATAACTGCAGATCCATAGAGAAAAGCAGCCAGCTGACAGGCATTTAGGGTGCATCAGTTCTCCAAATTTCAACCAGTTATGAGGCATGACAGTTAAACAGATTTTAAACTGCTTTAACTGTCTACTGAAGACATGCCTCTAGGCTATAAGGCAGAGTGAATAAAAAAGGGAAGTTTTTTTTTTTTTTTTAAAATACTTTGAAAGCTTCTGTTAGCTGCAGTGAGAATAACTGAAAATTAAGATTAAAGCTCAAGTGTTCTGAAACACTTGACCACAAGTGATTACATGTTCTTATGTTGTAAAAAGAAGAGGAGGAAGAGGAATGAGGTGGAGAAAAGATTTCTCCTTCTCTGCATAAGGAACCCATCCTTTAGTCCTGTAGGCTTGTTTGGCAATGGCAACAAATGATTATGACATTGCACATTTTTGTGGCTCACTTTACCAAAGAATAAGTGTATCTTCTTTGACTTTGCACAACTAACCCTACATACAAAGAGAACTTAAGACAGAGAACATCTGAACTACGGACGTTATCACGCGGGCCCCAATCCAAACAAAATCCACACGAAATCCCGACCTAATACGTATTATTGGCCCGTGTTTTCACACGACGTCGCACAGAACCCCGACAGAATCCCGACAGAAAGCGGAATGATCCAAGATCTTTTGAATTTCAGTTTCTTCAGGAATTGCATTTGCGTGACGGGAATCATTTCGCATTTACCGTAGGTCTGATAACCAAATACGTATTGTGGCGCATTTCCCCGCTGTTGCCATGGTTCCTCTCTGCGCATGTGGAGGAGGCTCATTTTGGCTACATTTACGTTTTTTTTTCTCTTGTGTGTGGACGTTCGATACACTTACTGTAAATGCGCAATGAAGGTAATGACGTATGCGGAAACAAGGGCTATTTCCCATTTATTTTCGGGATGCCTCATTTCTACTTTTATTTCTGTTTTCTGGCCCACGTGTGATAACGTCCTAGGAGACATAATGGCCTTCACATACAAGAGGACTGCAAGGGTATTTTCATACTCCAGCAGCAGCAGCAGCATCCTGGGGCTTGTAGCTTGGTGAGGCACTAGAGCACAATGGCTGAGAATTGCAAATACCCCTCCCTAAACATAGAATCATAGAATCATAGAATCATAGAATCATAGAGTTGGAAGAGACCACAAGGGCCATCCAGTCCAACCCCCTGCCATGCAGGAACTCCCAATCAAAGCATCCCTGACAGATGGCCATCCAGCCTCTGCTTAAAGATCTCCAAGGAAGGAGACTCCACTACTCTCCGAGGGAGTGTGTTCCACTCTCGAACCGCCCTTACTGTCAGGAAGTTCCTCCTAATGTTGAGGTGGAATCTCTTTTCTTGCAGCTTGCATCCATTGTTTCATGTCCTAGTCTCTGGAGCAGCAGAAAACAAGCTTGTTCCCTCCTCGATATGACATCCCTTCAAATATTTAAACATGGCTATCATATCACCTTTCAGCCTTCTCTTCTCCAGGCTAAACATCCCCAGCTCCCTAAGTCGTTCCTCATAGGGCTTGGTTTCCAAACCCTTCACCATTTTAGTTGCCCTCCTTTGGACACGCTCCAGTTTCTCCACATCCTTTTTGAATTGTGGTGCCCAGAACTGGACACAGTATTCCAGGTGAGGCCGGACCAAAGCAGAATAGAGTGGCACTATTACTTCTCTTGATCTAGACACTATACTTCTACTGATGCAGCCTAAAATTGCATTGGCCTTTTTAGCTGCTGCATCACACTGTTGACTCATGTTCAACTTGTGGTCCACCTGGATTCCTAGATCCCTTTCACACGTAGTCTCATTCAGCCAGGTGTCCCCCATCGTATATCTGTACTTTTCGTTTTTCCGCCCTAAGTGCAGTACCTTACATTTCTCCGTGTTGAATTTCATTTTGTTAGCTTTGGCCCAACTTTCTAGTCTGTTCAAGTCATTTTGAATTTTGATCCTGTCCTCTGGGGTATTAGCTACTCCTCCTAATTTGGTGTCGTCTGCAAATTTGATAACTATGCCCCCAATACCGTCATCCAAGTCATTAATAAAGATATTGAATAGCACTGGGCCCAGGACAGATCCCTGTGGCACCCCACTGGTCACTTCTTTCCAAGTTGAAAAGGAGCCATTGTTGAGCACCCTTTGGGTTCGACCAGTCAACCAATTACAAATCCATGTAACAGTTACTTTGTCTAGCCCACATTTTACCAACTTGCTTGCAAGAATGTCATGGGGAACCTTGTCAAAGGCCTTACTGAAATCAAGATATACTATATCCACAGCATTCCCTTCATCTACCAAGCTGGTAATTTTATCAAAAAAAGAGATCAGATTTGTCTGGCATGACCTGTTTCTCTGAAACCCATGTTGACTTTTTGTGATTATGAAATTATCTTCCAGATGTTCACAGACTTTTTGTTTAATGATCTGCTCCAGAATCTTTCCGGGTATTGATGTCAGACTAACTGGACGATAATTGTTGGGATCCTCTTTTTTCCCCTTTTTGAAGATGGGGACAACATTTGCCCTCCTCCAGTCCGCTGGGACCTCTCCTGTTTTCCAGGAATTCTCAAAGATTATTGCCAATGGTTCCGATATTACATTTGCCAGTTCTTTTAATACCCTTGGATGTAATTCATCTGGTCCTGGAGACTTATATTCATTTAGATTAACCAGATGTTTCTGTACTATCTCTTTACTTATTCTGTGCTGAAATTCTCCTATTCTGTCCTCTGCTCCATTATACTTAGGTTGAGCACCCTTTGCCTTTTCTGAGAAGACTGAAGCAAAGAAGGTGTTGAGTAATTCTGCCTTTTCTCTGTCCCCTGTTAACTTTTTGCCATCTTCTCCACACAGTGGCCCTACCATTTCCTTCTTTTTCCTTTTGCTGCTGACATACCCCCAAAAGCCCTTTTTATTGTTCTTAACCTCTCTAGCAAGCCTGATTTCATTCTGCGCTTTAGCTTTTCTGACTTTACCCCTTCATGTGCTAGCTATTTGTTTGAATTCCTCTTTGGTGATTTCCCCATTTTTCCATTTCTTATACATGTTCCGTTTAAAACATAGTTCAGTTGCAAGTTCCTTAGTCATCCATCCTGGTTTCTTGAGACACCTACCATTCTTTCTCCTCGTTGGCACGGTTTGAAATTGTGCCTTCAGTATCTCCCTTTTGAGAAACTCCCATCCATCTTGAACTCCCTTCTCTTTTAGTATTCCTGTCCATGGGATCACCCTCAGTATTTTTCTAAGTTTAGTAAAATCAGCTTTCCTAAAGTCTAGAATGTGTGTCTGACTATGCCTGGCTTCTCCTTTCCACTGTATAATAAACTCCAGGAGGACATGATCACTCCCGCCTAAGGATCCAACCACTTGCACCCCATTAACTAGGTCTTCCCTGTTAGTTAGGATCAGATCCAAAATAGCTGACTCCCTCGTTGCCTCTTCCACCTTTTGAACAATGAAATTGTCTTCGAGGCAAGTGAGGAATTTGCTAGACCTTGAGGATTTTGCCGAGTTTGACTTCCAGCAAATAGCCGGATAGTTGAAGTCACCCATCACTACTATATTTCTCCTTTCTGAGTGTGTGGTCATCTGTTCTAGAAAGGCTTCATCCAATTCTTCTGCTTGAGTTGGGGGTCTGTAGTAGACTCCCACACTAACATCCCTGTTGTTTCCTTCCCCTTTAATTTTTATCCAGATACTCTCCACTTGGCTTCCAGGATTGATGTCCTGGATTTCTTCACTGGTGTAAATATCCCTGACATATAATGCTATTCCTCCTCCTTTCCTGTTTGTCCTGTTTCTCTTGAAAAGGTTATACCCCTTTATTTCTACATTCCAGTCATGAGACTCATCCCACCAGGTTTCAGTGATGCCTATTATATCATATTTGCTTTGTTGCTCTAGGAGTTCAAGTTCATCTTGCTTATTTCCCATGCTCTGTGCATTAGTGTAGAGACATCTAAGACCATGTGTCCCCTTTACTTGCTGCCTGTGCACATATTTTTGCCTCCCACTGTTGGGTCCCTGTACTGTTTGCCTTGTTTCCTCTATGCCAGTTTGACTATTTTCTCCAGTCCTTTTGTCTTCCAGGACGTTGTCTCCCTTCCCCACACAGTTCAGTTTAAAGCCCTCCTGATCAAATTCTTCAGACCATTGGCAAAAACATTTCTTCCAACTGGTGTGAGATGCAGCCCATCCCTTGCCAGGAGTCCGTCCTCATGGAACCGCAGCCCATGATCCAAGAATCCAAATCGTTCTCGACGACACCATCTGCGGAGCCAATTGTTGACATCTGCTATCTTCCTCTCTCTTCCTGGGCCATGCCCTTGAACTGGCAGAAGAGACGAGATGACAATCTGTGCCTCCATTTCTTTCAGCTTCTTTCCTAGAGCCTCATAATCCCTTTTGATGTTCTGAAGGCTGTGTCTTGCTGTGTCGTTCGTTCCCACGTGGACCAAAAGGAAGGGGTATTGGTCGGTAGGCCTGACCAGTCTTGTCAGCCTCTCTGTCACATCTCTGATCTTTGCCCCAGGAAGACAACACACCTCTCGAGACATCTTGTCAGGCCCACAAATCACTGCTTCTGTCCCCTTCAGCAAGGAGTCCCCCACCACGACCACACGCCTCCTCCGCGGCTTAGCAGCAACTGTTCCCTGTGGTGGAACTGCCAGGGTCCCCTGCTCTGTCTCTGAAATCTGTCCATGCTGCTCTTCTGCGTCCTCGCTAAGAGTAAGAGCTTGAAATCGATTCTGTAGCCGCAAGCTCCCAGTACGATCCCTGGTCTCCTTACTTCTGTGTGTGACCTTCCTCCAGCTTATGTACCATAAGATGGTACATAAAACCATGACACTTAAGAGCTCTATATGCGAAAAGTTACATGAAAGGGCTTCAGCTCCCATCAGTCCTAGCCAATATAGCCAATGTTGGATGATAATGGGAAGTTCAGTGCAACAATGACGATGTATTATGAGATGTGCAGTCCAACAGAGACACATTTCCCATCCTTGCACTCTAGAAATATAGCAAAGCGGAGCTGCAGCAGTTTATTTCTTTTTGATAAGAGCAAACTATTCTCTTGAACCTGATATGGCAGCTCTTCATACTATCAAAAGTGCCTACAGATTGGATCCATTTCACTCTGATGTACAAGCAACTTGTGTGTGTGTACCTTAAAGTTGCCTATTGACTTATAGTGACTTATAGTGAACCGAGGAATTTCATAGGGTTTTCTTAAGCAAGGGGTACTCAGAGGTGATTTTGTCAGTTCCTTTCTTGGAAACCTAGCCTACAGCACTGGTATTCTTTGGAGGTCTACCATCTATGTACTAACCAGGGCTGATCTTGCTTAGCTTCCAAGATAACATGGGATCTGGTGCTTTTAGGGTATGTAGGTCCTATTTGTTGTTGTTGTTATTGTGTGCCTTCAAGTAGTTTTTGACTTATGGTGACCCTAAGATGAACTTATCATGGGGGTTTCTTGGCACGATTTGTTTAGAAAAGGTTTGCCATTGCTTTCTCCTGAGATTAAGGGCATGTGACTTGTCCAAGGTCACCCAGTGGGTTTCATGGCCAAGCAGGGAATTAAACCCTGGTCTCAAGAGTCATAGTTCAACACTCAAACCACTATACCACAGTGGCTCCCAGTAGCCCTACTCACATGTTGCGTTCCACATACACACAACATATCCCTCAACTGTCCTGATTAGCCAGGGACCATCATAATCTTCTATCATCCCACTTTTTCAGCAGTTTCTCTCTCCTACATCCACTTTCCCCCTTTGTGTGAAGCTTACTTCAGTTGCTGCAAACTGAGTTCAAAGTACAAGAGTAGTTTGCGCGCAGTTAGCTTAAGGTGAGATAAGAGGAGGCAGCAGAATATTGTCCTTCACAATAGGCTCCAGCAAAAGCGAACTGCTGCAGTGGTTCCCAACATTTGCATTCTTTCTCATTAATATCTTTTGCCATCTTGACCACACTCTCATGCTGCTTGGCTGGCCACACATGTCCCAGTTTTTGTCTGTGCAATGATGGAGAGTATGGCATGCAATCTGTGTGCTATATACACAAATATGTACTGTGCAAGATTGAGTGCAGCTCTAATGTAGGTGCCTGCTTATGCTGCACATCACACCATTCCTTACCCAAAGTGTCTGGTAACCCTTCTTCCTATATCAGGTCATATGACCTTTCAAAACAGCCATGAATTATTGGACTATGTATCATACAGGTTTTTCCTAAACTATTCAGCTGCCAGCATCCTCTGCCAGGGGTCAATGGGAATATATGTTGCAAGCTTTTCTGATTTTCATTTTTATCCAAACTAACTGTGCCAATGGACACTGCCATTTAAGACTCTGCCATAATGAAAAAGGATTTATTCTGGGTCAGGTTGTAGAATCTCTAACCCTCCAGAGGTCCTTTCATATTGTACAATTCTAGCACTATGATTCCACTTTAATTGCTATGGCAACATGCACTGGAATCTCTGGGTTTGTAGTTTGGGAAGGCATATAAAAATGGAATTCTGATTGGTCCACCAAATAATCTACAGCAGATTTTGGACAGGTATTTTGCGCAGTGTTTCATTCAGTGGGGCAAGATAATTTAACACACTGTGACTACACTTCTGCTTCTTGATCCTACACTACTTTCTAAACCTTTAAAACAAATATACAGACAGAAACATAGTTGGAATATATGACTCCATATTGCTATTCTTATCTTTTCTTCTGTTTATAGTGTTTATAAGGACTGACTAATTTTGAAAAATGCTTACATTGCCTCTGTCTTTAAAAGGTAACTTTTAAAAGGCAATCAAATGATTTTATGTGTTCTTTTCCAAGGGAAAAAATGAATGCTGAGAACTGCCTTATGTCAATAGTCAGAAGACACTAGCTCATCTAGTTTTATATTGTGTACTATACCAATTGGCTGGGATTTCAGACAGGAGTTCTACAGGACAGGAGTCTTTCGCAGTCCTACCTGAAGATGTCAAGGACTGAAGCTGAGAAATTCAAATTCACTAATATTGACCTATAGACTTCCCCTGACAAAATGCTGATATGGATGAAAAAGAAACACAAGCTAAAGATTAAAAGAACTGGGAAATGTAATCTCAGAGCCACTGGCAATAATCTTTGAGAACTCCTGGAGAACAGGAGAAGTCCCAGCAGATTGGAGGAGGGCAAACATTGTCCCCATCTTCAAAAAGGGGAAAAAAGAGGATTCCAACAACAATCGCCCAGTGAGTCTGACATCAATACCGGGAAAGATTCTAGAACAGATCATTAAACAGAGAGTCTGTGAACATTTAGAAGGGAATGCCATAATCACTAAAAGTCAGCATGGGTTTCTCAAAAACAAGTCATGCCAGGCTAATCTGATCTCTTTTTTTTTAATATAAAATTACCAGCTTGCTAGATGAAGGGAATGTGGTAGACATAGCATATCTTGATTTCAGTAAGGCTTTTGACAAGGTCCCCCACAATAGTAAAATGCAGGCTAGACAATACAACTTTTAGGTGGATTAGTAACTGGTTGACTCACCAAACCCAAAGGGTGCTCAGCAATGGCTCCTCTTTATCCTGGAAAGAAGTGACCAGTGGGGTGCCACAGGGCTCTGTCCTGGGCCCAGTGCTATTCAATATCTTTATCAATGATTTGGATGACAGTATTGGGGGCATGCTTCTCAAATTTGCAGATGACACCAAATTAGGAGGAATAGCTAATGCCCCAGAGGACAGGATGAAAATTTTAAATGATCTTAATAGATTAGAAAGCTGGGACAAAGCTAACAAAATCAATTTCAACACAGAAAAATGTAAGGTACTGCACTTAGGGCAAAAAAATGAAATGCATAGATATAAGATGGGGGACACCTGGCTTAACGAGACTATGTGTGAAAGGGATCTAGGAGTCCTAGTAGACCACAAGTTGAACATGAGTCAACAGTGTGATGCTGCAGTTATAAAGGCCAATGCAATTTTAGGCTGCATTAATGGAAGTATAGTATCTAGATCAAGGGAAGTAATAGTACCACTGTATTCTGCTTTGGTCAGGCCCCACCTGGAATACTGTGTCCAGTTCTGGGCACCACAATTCAAAAAGGATGTTGAAAAACTGGAGCGTGTCCAGAGGAGGGTGACCAAAATGGTGAAGGGTCTCGAAACCATGCCCTATGAGGAATGACTTAGGGAACTGGGTATGTCTAGTCTAGAGAAGAGATGGTTAAGAGGGGATATGATAGCCCTGTTTAAATATTTGAATGGATGTCATATTGAGGAGGGCGCTAGCTTGTTTTCTGCTGCTCCAGAGAATAGGACTCGGAACAATGGATGCAAGTTACAGGAAAAGAGATTCCACCTCAATATTAGTAGGAACTTCCTGACATGAGAGCTGTTTGACAGTGGAACACATTCCCTCGGAGTGTGGTGGAGTCTCCTTCTTTGGAGGTCTTTAAGCAGAGGCTGGATGGCCATCTGTCAGGGATGCTTTGATTGGGAGTTCCTGTATGGCAGGGGGTTGGACTGGATGGCCCTTGTGGTCTCTTCCAACTCTATGATTCTATGATTCTATGATTTGCTTCATTTTGTTGAAATTTAAACTATAATTCTCACGATGAGACATTTGCACAGACATCTTTTCAAGATATTGTACTGGTAACCTTGAGTTAGCATGACAGCGTGACTTGTGTCCAGATATCATCATCACCACCACCTTGTTATATTACTGTTAACTGCCCTCGAATTGACCCCAACTCATGGTGATCCTGTGGATGAGACATCTTCAAGACCCCCTATCTTTCCCATTCTTAGTCTTCTTATTTCTTGATTGCAGTCTCTGTTCTGATCAATGTTTGATCCAAATTATGGGAAATCCTTTTGATTTCCGCATTATCTAGTTGAATTATGTACTTCCCCCATAGTAATTATTTTTGTTTGTTTTTTATGTTCAGTAAGCCTGCTTTGCCCTTTCTTCCTTGACTTTCCTTAGTAATTGTTCCAAGTCTATGATGTTTTCTGCCAATAGTATGGTGTCATCTGCATATATTATACTGTTGATGTTCCTTCCTCCTATCTTCACTCCTCCTTCTTCTGAGTCTAAAGCTGCTCTTTATATGATATTTTCTGCATACAGGTTGAACAATTAGGGTGATAGAATGCATCCTTGCCTGACTACTTTGCCAACTGGGAATCATTCTGTTTCTCCATATTCTGTTCTAATAGTAGTCTCTTGTCCTAAGTACAGATTTCTTAGCAGGACTATCAAATGTAATAGCATTCCCATGTCTCTGAGAGAGTTACTTAGCTTTTTATGATCTATGTAGTCAAAGGCTTTACTATAGTCTATAAAGCACATGCTGATTTTTTTTCTGGAATTTCTGGATGCACACCATCACCATCATTTTTATTTATATCCCACCCTTTCCCCAGTTTGAGACTCAAGGCAGCTTACAACAGTTAAAACAAACAATAATTTACAGCATAACAGTTAAAAATGTAAAGCATTCAGAAATAACAAGGCAACTAAAAGTCCAGCATATTATTGGGCCTTTACAGACTGCCAGAAATAATGCAACTTGAGACCATTTTAACTGCCCTGGCTCAATGCTAGGGAATCATGGGAACTGTAGTTTATTGTGGCACCAGAGCTCTCTGGCAGAGAAGGCTCAATGTCTCAGAAAAAACTACAGTTCCCATGATTCCCTAGCATTGAGCCAGGGCAGTTAAAGTGGTCTCAAGCTGCATTTTTTCTGGCAGTCTGTAAAGGCCCATTGTTGCTGTGTGCCTTCAAGTCATTTCTGATTTATGTCAATCCTAAGGGGAGCACCTATCATGTGGTTTCAGACAGGACTTGCCTTTGCCTTCCTCTGAGGCTGAGAGAGTGTGACTTGCCCAAAGTCATCTAGTGGGTTTCCATGGCTGAGCGGGGATTCAAACCCTGGTTGCTCAGTGTCATATTCCAATGCTCATATTCTACTACATCACACTGGCTTTCCCAGCATATAATGCAAGGCCTGTTTCCCCTTTTAAAAAAACACAAAGGCCTGCTAGAATAAAAATGATTTTATCCACTTGCAGAAAGATGGACTGACAAGCAAGAATTTCCCTAAAGGGGACATGGGAATTTGAGAGACTAATGAAGGGAGTATGGTTCCATAACAAGTTCATTCAGAGTTAGGCATGCTCCTTAGGTCAGATGTGCGAACAGTGAGGTCACAGTCCAAAAATGCAAGTTATCCAAATGCATACGCTGATGACTGATGAGTGAAAGCTGAAGAGAAGATAAGCAGATGTGATGGAGAAATCTAGTTTTTCAGCTGCAACACAGTGGAGACGTTCAATTTTAAGGATAACATGTCTTGGAAGGGCTTGCAATAGGTAGGCAGATGATCAGAAAATGAGTCTACCACACACACTAGAATAGCAGTTGCACTCTTGGGTCCCCAGTTGGTAGAGAATAACACCAACATTTCAAGCTACCATGATATTCAGGACAGATAATAGTAAGGAATTTTTCATACGGTACATAGGGAAAATATGGAATCCACTGCCACAGGTTATAGTGATGGCTGGCAACTTCATCCATCTGAATTAGATAAATTCATAGAGAATAAACATATCAATGAAGGCCAGTATAATGTACTGGTTTGAATGCTGGACGGGGTCTCTGGGAGAGTAGGGTTTGAATAGGTACTGAGCCATGGAAACCCATTGGTTGACTTTGGACGATTCACACTCTCTCAACCTTAGAGGAAGGTTGAGGGTTACCTTGCCATAAGTGGAGTTGACTTGATTCACAGTTTCAACCATTTATAGCTTGAAAAAAATTACCGTAATCCAAAAAAAAACCCCAAAACTTGATTTTGCCATTTTATATAAGGGACACTATTTTACGATGCCATTGTATATAATGAGACTTGAGCATCCATGGAATTTGGTATCCACAGGGGGTGCTGGAACCAAATCCCAGTGAATACCAAGGGACCACTATATATGTTGCTATTGCTAGGTGCTTTCAGGTTGACTCCAACATATAGTGACCCTATCATGGCATTTTCTAGTCAAGATGCATTCAGAGAATGTTTGCATTGCTTTCCTCTAAGGCTGAAAAAGTGACTTGTCCAAGGTCACCCACTGATTTCCATATCTAAACTATGATTAGGTGGTCACTACACCATACTGGGTAACAGGGCCTATAATATTTGGTAGAATATATAAAAGGTGAGAATACTGAGCATCCCTTGAGAAGGAAAAGATGAATTCTCAAAAAAATTGAATGTAGGGGAATACCCATGGTTGCTTCCATGTATTTCTGGTCTGTGGCCTTCAGCTGAGGCTCTGGCAAGGGGAAATCCAAATCCAAAGGGACATAACAGTGTGGAAGAGAAAGTCTGCTCATGTAGTTGGCCCTTCGCCACTGAAGCCTCACAAGAAGCTTTTCCAGTGCATTGGATGTATTTAGCCGGGGCTGGAGAGGCAGAGTTAAAGGAGAAATCTGTAAAACTCAGGACGAAACAAGCAGCTTGTGGTGCTGTAGCAGGGGAATGACCAATTGGCAAGAGCAGATCTCTGCTTACAAGACTTGGGATATGATCCATCATCTTCAGATTTTAAAAGCATCTAAACATAATAGGTATTGTCTAATGGAAAAACAAAAAACAAGGCTTAACCCATAAGGGTAGGTTACAGCCCAAAGTAACCACAAATCATTTCACTGCAAAATCAAAAACTCTATATAAAGAAAAAATACATGCTTGCAACTATTTCTAAATATTGCTGCTTATTTGGAAGTAAACTCATCTAAAATCAGTGCCTTTACACACAAAGAAATTTGTTTAGGGTCACCACCCATTTTATTCATTTGATAAAATGTGCTTCATCTGGCCTTTTAAACAAATTCAGACTTTTTAATTCACACGGCTTTTATGGAAGCAATACTCTGAAGCAGATTGGGTCATACAGTCCTTTGAAGGCTCTTTGTTTTGCTTTATTGCATTTTTGAATTTAGGAATCCTTTTTTGTGTCTTGTTTTTTCTGATTTTGGAAGACATTAACAAAGGTCATTAATGATAACACCCGAGCTCATTTATTTAAAATAGCATCATTCCTTCTTGACAAGTATGAAATACATTGTTATTTTGGGGAAATCTTGTGTTTTATCCAAAACCTGTACCTCACAGTTGCTTTTATACAGTTCAATTAATGAAGTATGACTCTATACCATAATTATTCAAGTGTGATGTTGGCATTGATTGTTGTTGCAAGAGAGTGAAAAGATTTCTGGCATAAAAAGCACCACCTACAGTAAATAGAAATTATCTTTCATTGTAAAGGGCATCATTAATTTTAGCTTTGAAGAGGGGAAAAAATAACAGAATAAATCAACACCTAACAAACTGAAAAGAAAAAAGGCATAATTGCTGATAGTGAGTGCTAGTAGGAATTTTAGGATAATGTCTAACAAAGTTTTTCATAGAATCATAGAATCATAGAGTTGGAAGAGACCACAAGGGCCATCCAGTCCAACCCCCTGCCATGCAGGAACTCCCAATCAAAGCATCCCCGACAGATGGCCATCCAGCCTCTGCTTAAAGACCTCCAAGGAAGGAGACTCAACTACTCTCCGAGGGAGTGTGTTCCACTGTCGAACCGCCCTTACTGTCAGGAAGTTCCTCCTAATGTTGAGGTGGAATCTCTTTTCTTGCAGCTTGCATCCATTGTTTCGGGTCCTAGTCTCTGGAGCAGCAGAAAACAAGCTTGTTCCCTCCTCAATATGACATCCCTTCAAATATTTAAACACGGCTATCATATCACCTCTCAGCCTTCTCTTCTCCAGGCTAAACATCCCCAGCTCCCTAAGTCGTTCCTCATAGGGCTTGCTTTCCAGACCCTTCACCATTTTAGTTGCCCTCCTTTGGACACGCTCCAGTTTCTCCACATCCTTTTTGAATTGTGGTGCCCAGAACTGGACACAGTATTCCAGGTGAGGCCGGACCAAAGCAGAATATAGTGGCACTATTACTTCTCTTGATCTAGACACTATACTTCTACTGATGCAGCCTAAAATTGCATTGGCCTTTTTAGCTGCTGCATCGCACTGTTGACTCATGTTCAACTTGTGGTCCACCTGGATTCCTAGATCCCTTTCACAGGTAGTCTCATTCAGCCAAGTGTCCCCCATCGTATATCTGTACTTTTCGTTTTTCCGCCCTAAGTGCAGTACCTTACATTTCTCTGTGTTGAATTTCATTTTGTTAGCTTTGGCCCAACTTTCTAGTCTGCTCAAGTCATTTTGAATTTTGATCCTGTCCTCTGGGGTATTAGCTACTCCTCCTAATTTGGTGTCATCTGCAAATTTGATAACTATGCCCCCAATACCGTCATCCAAGTCATTAATAAAGATATTGAATAGCACTGGGCCCAGGACAGAGCCCTGTGGCACCCCACTGGTCACTTCTTTCCAGGTTGAAAAGGAGCCATTGTTGAGCACCCTTTGTGTTCGACCAGATAACCAATTACAAATCCATGTAACAGTTACTTTGTCTAGCCCACATTTTACCAACTTGCTTGCAAGAATGTCATGGGGAACTTTGTCAAAGGCCTTACTGAAATCAAGATATACTATATCCACAGCATTCCCTTCATCTACCAAGCTGGTAATTTTATCAAAAAAAGAGATCAGATTTGTCTGGCATGACCTGTTTCTCTGAAACCCATGTTGACTTTTTGTGATTATGAAATTATCTTCCAGATGTTCACAGACTCTCTGCTTAATGATCTGCTCCAGAATCTTTCCGGGTATTGATGTCAGACTAACTGGACGATAATTGTTGGGATCCTCTTTTTTCCCCTTTTTGAAGATGGGGACAACATTTGCCCTCCTCCAGTCCGCTGGGACCTCTCCTGTTTTCCAGGAATTCTCAAAGATTATTGCCAATGGTTCTGATATTACATTTGCCAGTTCTTTTAATACCCTTGGATGTAATTCATCTGGTCCTGGAGACTTATATTCATCTAGATTAACCAGATGTTTCTGTACTATCTCTTTACTTATTCTGTGATGAAATTCTCCTATTCTGTCCTCTGCTCCATTATCCTCAAGTTGAGCACCCTTTGCCTTTTCTGAGAAGACTGAAGCAAAGAAGGTGTTGAGTAATTCTGCCTTTTCTCTGTCCCCTGTTAACTTTTTGCCATCTTCTCCACACAGTGGCCCTACCATTTCCTTCTTTTTCCTTTTGCTACTGACATACCCCCAAAAGCCCTTTTTATTGTTCTTAACCGCTCCAGCAAGCCTGATTTCATTCTGCGCTTTAGCTTTTCTGACTTTAACCCTACACGTGCTAGCTATTTGTTTGAATTCCTCTTTGGTGATTTCCCCATTTTTCCATTTCTTATACATGTTCCGTTTAAAACATAGTTCAGTTGCAAGTTCCTTAGTCATCCATCCTGGTTTCTTGAGACACCTCCCATTCTTCCTCCTCATTGGCACGGTTTGAAATTGTGCCTTCAGTATCTCCCTTTTGAGAAACTCCCATCCGTCTTGATGGGAGTTTCTCAAAAGGGAGATACTGATTTCTTGTGTAGATTATTCAGGTAAGATGCAGACTTCATCATTCCTAGAACAGACCCATTGAAATCAGGAGGACTTAAGTAAATAACTAATTTATGTACCATTGATTTTGTTGGGGCTACTTGAAGTATAAGCAGGTGTGGAAGTATGAGCAGATCTGGATCCAACCCTCAGTTTCTTGTAAATTTAATAATAAAGAACCCATGCTGGGAAAGTGTGGTGGAAATGTTTTCTGTATCTATAGCATGGCTGGGAGTCATGCAGCAAGATGTTCTTGGATTGCAAGTCCCAGCAGCTCTAGCTAGCATATCCAGTGGTGAAAACAATAAAAAATATTGGGAACTGCACTGGAGGGCTGCATTGATTTAGCACCGTGTTAAAAAACAACAACACACAACAGGTTTTTTTAATAGAACTTTAATTATAGGTTAATGATCCTCAGACTGCTCATTTGACACCAGGGCTCTCAGAACTGTTGTTAAGGTGGAAGGGACTCAGTATTGGCAGAGACGTTGTTATTAATTTTGCCTACTTGCAGGTGCCTGAAGTGGGAGGGAAAGTTGCTTTCTCATCCATTATCATTGAAACATCCTTTAATATCAAGACTCCTACAAACAAAGTGTGTAATTAGAAGTGCCCTCCATGCGTTCAGTGTAGGCTACCCTTTATTATTCCTGGGAGGGCTCAACGGTAATCTTTGTCTTAATATTTCTTAGTGCTTGATCATTTAGCATCTTCTGACTGATAATTACTGAATAGACTCAACTATATAGGAGTCTTATTGGTCCAATTTTGGCTGCACAGGCCCTTAGACTACTTTTACAAGGGGTCTCAAGCACCTACCAACCACCCTGTTCCAGGGCTCATGCTTACCACCATTTCACCCTGTGCTAATGTGGCCTTTTGTCATTTGGCTGAGTATCATGAGTTGAGCTGATTGTGTGAAAGTCAATGCCACGTATGGATCAGCTTTCGCAATAAGATTGCATCCAGGTAATTGAAATTAGCGCAGCTCACCATAAAGGAGATACCGTATTTTCTGGCGTATAAGACGACCCACGTATAAGACGACACCCCCCCCCCCATTTTTCCAGTTATCCTTATATCCGGCGTTTTCCTCATTATCCTTATATCCGGCGTCTAAGACGACCCCCCCACTTTAGCCACAGATTTTGCAGGTAAAAAAGTAGTCTTATACGCAGGAAAATAAGGTATCTAAATGTTTCATGAATACATTGTGTCAGAAGTACAAATAGTCAGTTCATTATTGTTGTGTCCCTTTAAGTCATTTCTGACTAATGACAACCCTAAGGCAAACCTATCATGGGGTTTCCTTGGCAGAATTTGTTCAGAGGAGATTTTGTTGGGGCTACTTGAAATATAAGCAGGTGTGGAAGTATGAGCAGATCTGGATCCAACCCTCAGTTTCTTGTAAATTTAATAATAAAGAACCCATGCTGGGAAAGTGTGGTGGAAATGTTTTCTGTATCTATAGCATGGCTGGGAGTCATGCAGCAAGATGTTCTGAAACTTTATAATTGATGCCATTGCTACTGTACAAGCATTGATCCCTATTAAATTAAATAGTAAAACTGAACTTTCTTTTTAGTTCCTGTTATTTTTATTTACTTATTGGATTTATATCCCACCTTACTAGTGGGATGGGATCCAGGGTAGCTGTTAGGGGATGGAGAAAAATGAATAAGCAAATATATTACCCTGTGCAAACAGTGTGTGTGATCCAACCATAGTTCAGTATTTTAAGTGCATCATGATCAGCAGAAAAATCTGAACTGATGGTTAAATTTTTCCACTGAAATATAGTACCCCAAATCCTGGGGATTGGTTCCAGGATCCCCCGTGGATACCAAAATCCATGGATGCTCAAGTCCCACTATGTACAATGGCAAAGTGAAATGGTGTTCCTTATGTAAAATGGCAAAATCAAGGTTTTATATATCAAGTCATGGATGGTTGAATCCATGGATAAAAAACTGCGGACATGAAGGGCTGTCTGAAGTAGTAATATGTGCCTTCAAGTTGCCTCTCATGGCTACCCCAAGTATTTCATAGGATTTTCTTATGCAAGGAATTCTCTGAGGTGGTTTGCAGTTGATCCCTCTGAACAGAGCCTATCCTACAGCTTGTGGAGTTGCTATTAAGTGGACAGGTTACTTGAAGTCACACACACACCATCTGGTATTCCCTGGCAATCTCTCTTCCAAGCACTAACCAGGCCTGACCCTGCTTAGTTTATGAGATCAGACATGATCTGATGCCTTTAGATGTATTTAGCCTGTTCCATTTAGATCTAGTTGGATTTGAAAGAGTTTCACATTGGCTGGGTCATGCCCTGTCTGTTTGAAATCAATGATCCTTTCAGGGTTTTTTCTTTCTTTCTTTCTTTCTAAAGCTTTTATAGAGATTTCTACTTTGTAAAGGCTTTGCCTTAGAAAGCAGGCAGGCAGGCAGGCAGTACGAATGGATGGCTACAGAGACAGACAGACATTGCATTAGCATTTGGACCATAGCCTAGTTCAAAGGGGTATAAGGAGGGCATTTCCTTTTACCTTTTTAAGGCCATATCCCTTTTATTTTACCTTCATGTTAACTAACTTCTTTGCTTAACTTGTTTTAACTTATTTTTCCTTTGTTTTCAGTTTTTTCACTGATCTTACTGAGGATCCATCCCTTTACTGCCTTTGATATGTGTTGTCTACCCCAATAGCATCATATCTGTAAACATTGTACTGCTTCTATCTAGAAGACACCTGACCTATCACATATCCAGCACATTGGACAAAGGTCTTCATGTAATGCAACTATGAATAACCAATACAAACAAAAAAACCAAAACAAAACCCAGAAACAAACCTGTGCCCACATTTTTTTCTTGTTCTTATATTCATTGTAATACAAAAAAATATGTGGTTGTCATAGGCTTTCATGGCCAGCATCCATAGTTTTTTGTGGGTTTTTTGGGCTGTGTGGCCATGTTCTAGAAGAGTTTCTTTCTGATATTTCACCAGCATCTGGATGCCAGCCATAGATGCTGGTGAAACATCAGAAAGAAACTCTTCTAGAACATGACCACACAGCCCAAAAACCCCACAAAAAAAATATAATATGTGGTTGGCTTCACTTCATTTTTAAAAACAACACACACCTCTAGCCACAATTTATCATGTTTTCTCTTCATCTAAAAACAAGCAGTAAATCAAGACTGCTGTTTTTTAGATGGGAAGAAAAAATTATACCAAAACATTTAAATTGTGGCTAGCAGTGAGAGTCAGTATGGCGTAGTGGTTTGAGTATTGGAATATGACTTTGGAGACCAGGGTTCGAATTTCCACTTAGCCATGGAAACCCACTGGGTGACCTTGGGCAAGTCATACTCTCTCAGTCCGAAAGGAAGGCAAAGGCAAACTCATTCTGAACAAATCTTGCCAAGAAACCTCATGATAGGTTTGTCTAAGGGTCGCCATAAGTCAGAAACACTTGCAGGTATACAACAACAACAATAAAATCAAGAGAATATAAATTATAAATTTGTTGTTGTTATTTGCTACAAAAAAACAAACAAACCCACCCTGGTTGGATCATAAATTAGAGACCTTCAAGAGCCCTGCTCTGGTCTTGCCAACTTGTGGTCATGGATTCCTTTATTGAGTCAGTCCCTTGGTAATGTAGTCTTCCTCTTTTCCCGCAGCTTCCACTTTCCACAGCATTCTTGCCTTTTATAAATACCTCTGTCAAAAAAAAAAAAACCTTCAGAGGGTTGAAGAACAGGCAGATAGTAATAAATATGCCATGGATGGCAGCTGTGTTAGCATAGACAGCAGCCTTATTAAGCAGTTTAGCTCTCTGAAGTATCTGTCTGAAGGAGCACATTTTACCTCTCTCAGACTATTCACTTAGGGAAGCAAGAAAGGTGGTATTTATTATAAGAAATATATTGTGGTAGAAAGGTTGATAGGAATCCTAGTCCTATAAGAAGAGACCAGAGAGCTATGTATATCTCTAGATTCTGTAGTAGTGGTGGCTGGTGGCTTTCATGTCAGTGAGGTGTTGAAACCAATTTGGGTTTTATTTTGAACTTTAAAGGAACTATCCAAGGCGCTGATTCCCCAATAGGACCACTTTGGATTTCATTTTGAACTTTAAAGGACCTATCCAAGGTTCTGATTCCCCAAATAGGTTCAGCATCTCAGAAAATGGCATTAACACCTAGACCCTGTTCACCCCTGCACTGATATGGAAGCCACATGCCACCACTGTTCTCAAGCATAAAAACCAAGACATCTTCTCTCTAAGAAGACAGAGAGTGTGAAGAAGGAGGGGAAATTGACATTAGCTACTTTAAAGGTATCTATAGGCGTGGAAGGAAGATCAACCTAGCACAGGTTAGATCAGGTAAAGGAAAAGTCTAAGGGTGCATTTTCACTTTAGAAACAATGCAGTTTGACTACCATCACTCCATCCTGGGAATCATAGTTTTGTGAGGCACCAGCACTCTTTTTCAGAGAAGGCTAAAGACCTTGTAAAACTACAAATCCCAGGATTCCATACAATGGAGCTACAGCACTTAAAGTGGTGTCAAACTGCATTATTTCTACAGTGTAGATGAACCCTTAGAAATGGTTAGAAATTGAAGGCGGTCTCTCCCCTTCTCAGTTTCTCTCTCTGCTCCTGCTCCCCACTCTGTCCGTGTAAATGCATGCCTCTTCCATGCAAGCTGTTTTGCACCCTGCCCCTTCCAACATGTTGTAAGAAGAAGAATTGGCAGGAACTAGGGACCTGCACTTTTCTGCTACTGGACTGGATGTTCAACCCAATATGTCCTTGTCATACCTCTGAGTGCACTGTGTATTTAATACCATTCTTGAGCTGATGGAAATTTGTTATTAGCTTCAAAGAGCATAGAGTCAAGTCAGAGAAACAAAGCTTCTGCATTTACCTATTATTATCTATCTTACCTTGCCATCTGTTATCTCTGTGTGAGTCTGTGATTATGCTGTAATTAAGACACATGGAAAAAAAACCCCTGCAGGTAGAATCTACTAGGAAAAGTAGCCTGACATAGAAAACAAAACAAAGAAGTTTATTTTAAAACGAAAATACGTAACTGGAATGCAAAAGGGTATGCAACCTTTGAGAAATGACTGTCTCAAACAAGCATGCCTTAGCAATTCTTCTATTAAATATAGTTATATATTTAACGTTTAAACACAAAAGGCGGGTTTCTTGTCCTTCTTTGAATTTATAAAGATAGAACTTAAGTGAAGTTCAGACAGCACCTTTCCTTCAGTTGACTTAGTGCTGTATTGTTCTGGAAGAAAATTGTGGTGGTGGTGGGCTCAAATTAGACATGAAGTGTAGCTAATATGCTAGAGGACAGAATCAGAATTCAAAATGACCTTGAGAGAGCTGGGCCAAAACTAATAAAATGAATTTCATTGTGGAGAAATATAAGGTGCTACATCTAGGCACAAAAATAGGATGGATGACACCTGACTTGGAAGGTCTTAGTAAATCATAGGCTAAACATGAGTGAACAATGTGATGTAGTGGCCAAAAAGCCCAATGCAATTCTAGGCTACATCAACAAGACTACAGACCAAAGGGAATAATAATGCTACTCCATTCTCCTTTGGTCAGACTTCACTGGAATCCTGTGTCCCCTTCTAGGCTTCACAGTTCAAGAAGTATATTGAGAAACTGGAAGATGCCCAGAGAAAGGCAACCAAGATGATCAAAGGTCTGCACACCAAGCCTTATGTGGAACAACTGAGGGAGTCGGGTATGTTTAACTTGAAAAAGAGAAAACAGGGATGTGACATAATGGCTATCTTTCAATTTCTAAAGGGATGTCATGTAGAAGATGGGGTAAGTATGTTTTCTGCTGCTCCAGAGATGGACCATTGAACCAGTGAATTCAAATTACAATAAAAACTATTCCACAAAAAATTAGGAAGTGCTCCCTAATGGTATGAGCTGTTCAGCAGTGAAATAGACTGCCTCAGAGGATGGCACACTCTCCTTTTTTGAAGGTCTACAAAGAGAGGTAGGATGAATATCTTTCAGGAGTGCTTTGTGCATGGCAGGGGATTGTACTAGATGGCCTTTTGGCTCTTCCCAACTGTAAGATTCTATGTATGTATGATTGTATCAGGACCCCTCTGATCTCAGAAGCTAAGCAAGGTCAGTATTTGGACAGGAGACCACCAGTAAATATCAGGTGCTGTAGACTATATATCAGAGGAGAGAATTGGCAGACCACCTCTGAGTATCCATTGCCTAAGAAAACCCTATGAAATTAATGGGGTCACCAGAAGTTTACAGAAGACTTGAAGGCGCGCACACACACACACACACACGACTGTAAGAAGACAATGACCAGGAACCTGTTAGTGACATATGCAGGCGTAAGTTGAATTATGCATGCAGGCTGTTTTTATTGGACATTGGGCAATGAACATATCCAACTGAAAGCGATGGAACTGAAGTTACACACACCGATGTGCATCACATTGTGCATTGCTACTGTGCATTGAGGTGTCATCCATGCTCATTTAGAAGTGACCTGCATCCATTGAGCTGAAGCCACATTCATTATAGGGACTGTGTAACGCAAGCCGAATGTAACTCCACTGATATTTATGCTATGCTGTAGGATCTCAGCAAAGATATCTCCAAGACTTTATGTCAGCTACAGTGTGGCAATCAGCATGGCTTCTACTACACTTACAAAAAACTTATTGAGTCAAGGCCAGACCCACTATCGTGCAGTAGATTTTTAATGTCACAAAAGGGCACAAAAAAGTTATTTACTTTGTTTTTATTTTATTGGGAGCCAATGTGATATAGCCGTTTGAGCATTGGACTGCAACTCTGGAAACCAGGGTTTGATTCCCCACTTGGCCATGGGATCCCACTGAGTGACTTTGGCCTATGCCATACTCTCGGCCCCAGAAAACCCCATGAGGTCACCATAAGTCGGAAACAACTTGGAGGCATACAGCAGCAACAACAACAGTAGCATTATTTCATTCTTGCTGCCATGCGTGGAGAGAGCTGCTTGTGGAATTTCCTGCTTTGTGTGTAGAAAATAACTTGGCTGGCTTTGACTAATGTGACTTGGATTATTAGGGTAGGAGTAGCATTTCTTGGTCTGCCTCAGGCAGCAAAATACCTTGGGCTGGCTTTGGAGAGTGCTCTCTGATTCAGAAACCCTTTTAAAAAGTGGCATGTTACAGAGTTGTATAAAAATTATAAAGCTCTATGTTCTTGTTCTCTCTCTCCTTTTCTCCCCCCAACCCACACCCCCAACTCTGGAGTTTCAAGGAAAAGATCTGAAAGATCAGCTTACATAGAAGTTTAGCCTTGAACCAAAATTCAAATCAAAGGGAATTTTTAAGGATATGCATATTATGTAAGGACAAGAGAAATCTGTAAGTGCAGCAACTCTTGATAGCTTCAATATTTCAAGAGATGTGCTAGCCATAATTTTTGTAACTTCTGTGAAGCAGCTTTTTAAAAACAAGCAAAGAAAATACCCTCAAGAATTTTATTTCTTAAACAAGCTATGCCTGCCTTTTAAGCTCACAACATTCTGATTATTTATTTATTTCAAGCACTGCTATGCTGCTCTTCATCATTTTAGATTATACGCTCCCCAGAATCGGGGTCAAAGTGGGCTGGGATCTTGCTTAAAAGAAGAATGCAGATTTGTGTTTGCTGGAAAGTTATAAAGAAGTCACCAAAGACTTTGGGATATCTATCTGCTTTCTACCGACCTTGTTAATCTAAAGGAAGATGTTGTGGACTACAGCACCCATCAGCCCCAGCCAGCAGGGCAGTGGGCAGGGAGTTAAAAGTCTGGAACTCACTGGAAGACA
Source organism: Phrynosoma blainvillii (assembly GCA_026167975.1). Lineage (NCBI taxonomy): Eukaryota > Metazoa > Chordata > Lepidosauria > Squamata > Phrynosomatidae > Phrynosoma > Phrynosoma blainvillii. The sequence goes on from JANUYF010000001.1 coordinate 79,987,470, forward strand.
CTTATTGACTTCACTTGATCTACAACATACTATTTCTCACTTATGTGAGCTTTCCTGTAATGAAAGATTGATTCATTATACCATAGTGTGCCCAGTTCCTATTTCATTATAGGAACTCTTAACTCTTAAGGGACAGGCCAGATCCTTTGTGAGTCATTGCATTTCAGGCAACAGAATGCAGAATGCCTCAGCAAAGGACCTTCTCAAGCCTTCTCTTGAGCTACTTTTTCTTTTTTGTTCTTCCCTGCTATTTTTATTGCTAACAATGTGCTGATGAATACAGTGAGTCCCTGGTATCCAGCTGCTGGGGTAGGACCCACCATAGATACCAAAATCCATACATACTCAAGTTTCATTATATATAGTGGTGTAATGGAATGGTGTCGTTATATAAAATGGCAAAATCAAGTTTTGTTTTTTGGAATTTTTATCTTTTTAGAATATTTTCAAGGCATGAATTAGAGTCTACTTTCCATATCCACTGGTTTTTTTTAATAAAAGGATTAAAAATCTGTGGATGTGGAGTACTGACTGTAATGTTAACCATTATTTAATGCTGAAGTGCTGGACCAATGTTTAGCCTAATTTTTCTATTAATTGCGCCCTCTTGGTCCTTCATCTTTTTCTGCTGCTATTCCATCCAAGAATCTTGTTTTCTGCATTTCTTTTGTGTATCAGCATCTACTTTTGACCTCCTGCACTGCCTTTCAGTGGCTGGACAGGTGGGTGAGAAATGTGGTTTTTAAAAATTCTTACTTTTTTTTTTTCATTTTTTTCCATGCTCCAAACAGTGAAGGTGAAACCATGGGTGGAAATTTTTACCTTCAGTCATATAAGGTTTTTAACATTGTGGCATAAAGTAAACTTACATGCCAATTTTGAATTGATTGAAGTGTAATAAACATCCCCTCATCAATATAACATGATTAACTTGTTTGTTTTGCTTTAGCATAAATGGAACTTTCCACTAACTTTTCTATCTCTGTGATGTACTATGATCTAAAACAGGGCTGGGAATCTCAAACCTTAGGAACTATTGTAGCCCTCCAGCAGTCCCAATTCAGCCTTCCAGGTCCATCTAAATACTCATCCCCCCCCCCTTCCACTGATGGTTTTCCTGCTTTCGTACAGTTTTTTCTCCAATCAAAGCAAGTAAAATGCCACCCCTAGGGTTTAATTAACAGTCAGTGAGAGCTTTAATGTTTAGTAGTTTGGGTCCTAGCCTATTGCTTTAGGGGCTTAGCCTAGGAAAGTGCTGTCCACCAACCATTTATATAAAATACAAGATATATTCAGTTACTCTGAGAACTTGGAATGTCATTCCAACCATGCACAATGACCCGGGTTTCCATAGCTGAGTAGGGATTTGAAGCCTAATCTCCTAGCATCTTAGTCCAACACGCATGCCCAGTACACCACACTGGTCCGTTGCAGGCCTGCACAAAATTAAAATAAGCTAAACTTCTTAGGGCTGCAGATAGGTTTTAATTAAATATTAATTAATAGAATTGATTAATATTAATTCTGTCCGCCTTTTCCTCCTCTGCCTGAACCTCTCCTCAGGAGAAGGCCAAGTGATGGAGGATCCTTGAGGGGTGAACCTTTGCCTCTCTTCCTCCTCCACCACCTGGCCTTCTCAGGAGAAAGTTTTAAATTCATTTTAATGCTTTCTTGGTTTAATCTAGTTTTAAGGGGTGGGAGGGTTAGGGTGTGGGATCTGGGAATGTTTTAATTGCTTACTGTTTTTATAAGGTTGTACGCCGCCCCGATTGCTGAGCAGAGGGGCGGGTTAAAAATAATTTATTATTATTATTATTATTATTATTATTATGCCTGGTGGAGGAGCCTTGTAGGGTGAGTGTTTGTCTGTCCTCCTCCTCCACTTGACCTTTACCTTGGGAGAAAGCCAAGTAGCAGAGGAGCCTTGCAGGGCAGTGTTCACCCATCCTCCTCTTCCTCCTCCACCAGCTGGCCTTCTCCTCAGGAGAAAGTGGGGCAGTGGAGAGGCCTTGCAGGGCAAGCGTTTGCTGTCCTCCTGCTCCTCTGCCTGGCCTTCTTGTTGGAGAAAACTGGGCAATGGAGGACCCTTAAAGTTGTTCCACATCCTCACAGGCTGGTTGAAATCCTTAGGTGGGCTGCATGCAGCCCCCGGACCATTGTATGTGTGTGTATGGGCCTTCAAGTATGTCAACTTTCAGCAACACCATTTAATAGGGTTTTCTTAAGTAAGAAATACTTAAGTGGTTTTGCCAGTTCCTTACTCTGAATTATAGCATACAGCATCTGGTATTCATTGGTGCTCTCCCATCCAAAGTATCAATGGAAACTGACCCTGCTTAGCTTCCAAGATCAGATGGGTTCTGGCACCTTTAGGGTGCATTATCCTAAAGCTGCCTTGAGTGCCTAAAGTGGTCTTAATGGAAAATTATAACTATTTTCTTTATTTATAGCCTGCTGTTCTTTCAGTCGTGGGATCCAAAGTGGCTTATAAAAATTAAAACAGATGCAATCAAAAGCTGTCATTAATAAAATGTGCAAAAAAGTTAGAACATAATTGAACTATCTGTAAAATTTTAAAAATACAAAAGCTGTAGGAAAAGGTGAGGAACTCTTCAGCTCCACATTTTTGCTTCCAGTACGAGTTTTTCTGTAACCTGTTTTGCCTGTAATGTATAGTTTGTCACCAAATATATTCCTTGCAAAGCTGTTCTCTGCTCTGTTGCTTTGTCCATAAAACTGAGGAAGTGTTCATCAGTACTGATCGGAAACAAAACCAGTAACCGCCATGTCTGAAATAAAATGATGATGTAAACAAACCAAATAGTGTTTGGCCAGAGACATTTTGCTGCCTTTGGCAGAACTGCAAATGATGCTCCAGCCCCAGCACCCCACTTAAGTCCATGTTACTTATAGTATCCGGATCCAAATCCAGCTGTTTTGGTACATGAGGCATAAAATCTTCCAAATATTTCTCCCCATCCTTGGCAGTATAACTAAAATAGCAAAGGAAATGATTTAACAAATTGCTGCCCTTCCATGATACCCCAGCTTTGCTGCCTCAGTCAGTCCCTTCCCTCTGCCTAGTGATGATGGTGGCCTAGAAGTGCAGCAGTGCTATACTTAACATTATTCATATTTTTGTTCCTGAGCAAAACCTTGGCTTCTTTTTGACTAAGCCAGGTCAACAAGCCATTCTTCAATTGTCCTCTATTTGAGTCATTTGGGTTGGGGTTGTTGTTGGTGGTGATGTTTTTATGAAAAACAGTTTTTTAAAACTGTGTTGACTTCATCTAACTTCTTTGAACCTGTGTGACCTGCAAATGTCATAGCCCAGTGCTTCTCAAACTGTGGGATGGGACCCATGGAGGGCATGAGAGTTGGACAATGGGGATGCAAGACTTCTCAAACTTTATCTTTCTCAGAGAAGAAGAGAAAGGCAAGGAGGGTGCTTGGAGGCTCTGCTTGAGGAGGAGGAGGAGGAGGAGAGCTATTTCCTTATAAAATGGTAAAATATGAATATTAAGAAATGTGTAAACAAAAATACAGATACTAAACAAACATAATATTTTTATTCATATAGTTGGCCCTCCACATTTGTAGATTTGACTTTTGCAGATTTGATTATTTGTGCGGTTTTGATTAATATGTTCTCTCTAGGAATCTCTTAAGTCCTCCAATGCCACGCTACCAGAAGTTGTGCTGGAGAACCTAGAAGTTCCTAAACAAAACACTTCTCTAGGCATTTGTAGGTTCTCCAGCATGATTCTATTACCAACCTCTGGCAGATGTTGACCACAGAGTTGCACTGGAGGATCTGGAGATTTATAGAGAGGTGTTCTCTCAGGTAAAAAGAATAGTGTTTTTTATTTGTGGTTTTTCCACATTCACGGGGGTCCTTCACCCCTAAACCCAGTGAATATGGACAGACCACTGTACTACGTTGCATGGGGGGGGGGACACAATGTCTGCATGTAGCTGTAAAGGAGGTCACAAGGGTAAAAAGTTCAAGAATCACTATCATAGCACCAGTCTTCATTTGACATCCACCATCTCTCTGCCACAGCATTTGACAAGTAAACATAAGCCACTGAGGCCATAAGGGTGGGGTTTTGGAAACGGATCTGGGATATGACAAACTAAAAACGGAAAAGGGAGAGGTGACTTGGGGGCCAGAGAGAGGAATCAGGAAAGGTGTCATTGAGAAAATTCTATCTTTGGTGTCTCCAAGGTGTAGAAAGGCAAGCTCTTAGCAGTTTCCTTATATTCACCATCACCAGATCTGAGGTTGACTCTGACCTTCAAGCTTGTAAAGGGATGGACTGTCATTTCCTTCTGGGTCTACCCCATAGGGACACTAGTTATTTCAATACTGTTCGGGTGGAACTGGCCTCAACTTACTTTTGCTGCAGTTAGGGAAACAAATTAGTAATACAGGAACTCCCATACTGGAAACAGCTCAGCACTTCTGGCACAGGCCCTGAGAAAGTTTTGCCTTTGGCATGAAAGATTTAAAACTATTTGATAGAAGTGTGACCCTTCCGCCTTCAAGCTTTCTGAGGATCCAGAGAAAAAGTCTTCTGCATCGGGGTCCTCCAAAGGTTGAGGCTGACAGCAAAAACAAAACCTCTCTTCATTACAAAAACTTTAAAAATGACTTTTGTAAACTTCAGCAATCTGTCTTATATTTTTTAATGAAATGCAGTGCTGTTGTTGCTTCATTAATCTAAAGGGGGAAAAACGTACTCATTTAATGAAAACTTAATCAAAGAGCTTTGCAAAATGAACGCATCTGCCAAGTAACATTCTTAGTTCCTTGTTTTCCTTTTATTTTTGTAATGTGCTTCCTGATAAATTCTTGGCAGTTTTCCCATTTTCTGTTGGACTTTTTTTTTTTTCCTTACTGAACTAATATATTTAAAGTTGTGAGCAGAGACAGAGCTATGTCACATTGGGGTCACAGATTCCATAGCTTCCTGTTTATTTGTAAAAGGGTTTGTGGAGGTTATTCCCAGACCCCTGTTAGAAAAATAGAAAGCTAGGGGTCAAATTCTGCTCTTTTCAGACATCAAGAAGTCTAAAATGTGAACACCATGTCCCTTTGTATCTCAAAGTCTCAAACAACATTCAAGAGAAGCAGTAGTTTGAGTTAGCTGGTAAGAAGAAATCCCTAGCAATGCAGTGGTGAAACTGGTTTCTTATTGATAAATGATTCCAGGAGTTGTAGTCCAAAATGCAGCTTTTCCAGTTGCCTGCCTTGGATTTCTATAACATTTCTAAAGAAAGGCTTGACCAGCATCTACTGAGTATACTCCAGGTATGGGTTATCTATCAGAGAAAAATGCTTATTTGAGTGGATGGCTGTAGGCACAAAATTTCTGAAGATCCACACAGGCACAAACCACCAAGACATTTTCCTGTGGAAGCCTTACAGAAAGAAAATAGCAGCATGGCAAATCCATGCTGCTCCCATTCATCTGGCTGCTGCCACACTGCAGAATTAATGCAGTTGACATGCTTTAACTGTCATGGCTCTATCCCATAGATTCCTAAGATTTGTAGTGTTGTGGCACCAGAGCTTACAAAACCCAAATTCCATAGCATTGAGCCATGGCAGTTAATGTGGTGTCAAACTTCATTAACTGTACAGTGTAGATGCAGTTAGAGAGACTTATACTTGAAAATTTCCTGCTGAATTGTGTCCAAGAATATCCTTTCCATTTCAATAACTGAATTGGTTTTCTTATTTGGCTAGTTTGAGCAAAACAAATGGAAGTTTAATCACAACATTGTCTAAAATTTAAGAAGGAGGCCCTGTGTTCCTATGAATAATTTTCTGAATAATTCAACAACTATTTTCACAATCTTTTTACTCCCAAGCCAAATGTATCACTTCAAAGCAGCACACCAGATCCTAGGAAGAGAGAATGGAGTCATTTTTCTATTTTCAAAAGCTATTTTAACTAAAAGGGGAACATATAAAACTATTACAGTGTGGGGTTTTTTTTGTTTTGTTTTTGTTTTGTTTTAAAACAGCAATTGAATTGCATGATCCTTTCCAAGATTTGGAAACAGACAATATTATGAGCGGATATGGAATTTTTACAATTGCAGGATCAGAGCAACAAAAACCAAAGCTGTGATGCCTAGACTAAGGACCTTATCACATGTGGCCCACAAAGCGATAATAATCCTGAAATGACAAAACCCAAAAAGAAACCGCAAAGAAACCGTCATTACGCAAATGGTGATCACACGCAATTAGCATCATCGCGCATTTAAGGAAATACGTATCTGCCGTGCACACACTAGCGAGGAAATCCCGTACATGAACAAGCAATGATGTTCTTGCGCATGCGCACTATGCTCGCCACGGCTGTCACTCACTTGCCGCGGTTGTCGCCCTTTCCCAGGTCGTCCTCGGTGCAGCCAGCCCTCCGCACGTCCAGCGCTCCGAGGAGGACCTCCCACCGCAGCGTTCACCGAGGAGGTCCTCCTTGGAGTGCTGGCCGTGCGGAGGGCCGGCTGCACCGAGGACGACCTGGGAAAGGGTGACAGCCGCAGTGAGTGACAGCTCCGACACAGGGCCGGCGCTCCAAGGGGGACCTCCTCGGAGCGTCGAACCAACGCAGGGCCAGCGCTCCAAGGAGGATCTCCTTGGAGCGCCGATCTGACGCAGGGCCAGCTCTCCAAGGGGGTCCTCCTTGAAGCGCCGGCCCTGCCTTGGCACGGGGCTCCTAGGAGGTCCCCTTGGAGAGGCGGCGCTACGGGGAAATGCTCCCCAATACGTATTTGGCAATACGTATTGGGTGACCATACTTACGGCAAAAGCGATATTAATCCCGTCGCGCAATTGTACTTCCTGAAGAAACCGAAATTCAAAAGAACTCGGATCATGCTGCATTGTGTCGGGGTTCTGTGCGACGTCGTGTGTAAACACGGAAAAATAATACATATTAGGTCGGGATTCCTTTTGGATTCTGTCAGGATTTGGCCCCGTGTGATAAGGTCCTCTCTTTGAGTCACAGGCATTCTCTGCATTCTTCTGGAATCTTCTGGATTTGCAGACTGCCAGAAATAGTGCAAATTGAGTCCACTTTTAGGGTTAGGGTTAGTGCTAGGGAATCATGGGAATTGTTTTTTTCCCCCCCTGAGACATTGAGCCTTCTCTGTCAGAGAGCTCTGGTACCACAATAAAATACAGTTCCCATGATTTGCTAACCCAAACACTAACCCTTAAAGTGGACTCAATTTGCACTATTTCTAGCAGTCTGCAAAGGCCCAAAGTGGATTAGTAAAAGGTGAATTCTCAAACTATATAAGAATGAGCTTACCATGGGATACTAAACAGAATTTTTTATGGACTGATGCTTGTTCATTTCACTGAATTGGCCTATTGCTAGAGGTGGAGAATTTGTGGCTCTTGCTACCTTCCAGTTATGGTTGGATTTCTACTTCCATCTGTCCTACCCAGGAACATCAGAAGTCACAGTCCAATAACAATGGAAGGATTTTGTACCCCATGGGTTCCTGAACTCTGTAAATATTAAAGTTATGACATTTCCCATTTACACCAGTTCATGCTGGCCTTCCAAAGACTTTGTTCAGTACTGAACAGTGACACAGGTTACTTAATAATAATAATAATAATAATAATAATAATAATAATAAATTTTATTTGTATCCTGCCTCTCTGTCAAACAATCGAGGAGGCTTACAGTATTAAAACTCCATACAATGTTAAAATACAATCCAAAATCCACAAACTTTTAATAAGTTTAATTTGTGGTAAGTGAAGCAGTTGGTGGTATATAGCAGAGAAGCATTCCAGTCCTTGCGCTAATGGGATCCAGCATCTTGTCATTGCCAATGGTAGAATTAGGCCCCTTAACAATTAATTCTACCCAGACTATTCCCATGTCAGGCTATGAGGAGTCCGTGGGCTGCAATATACCTCAGGGTGAGGCCAAAGGAAGATGGAATCCCAAGGATTTTATTGTGCAGAAGCAAACAGAGAAAATCAAAGTGTGCAGGCATGACCCATTTCCCATCCCAAAGCTTTGAGAATGTGCAAGCAGCTTATTAGCAGAGGAAAGTTCACTTCTCCTGTCTCTTGCCAGCATTCATATATTTCCCCACCCTGAAATTGCCATGCTAAAGAAAAAAGTACCAAAGTCACTTGATACAAATTAATGTTTTCTATGCCACCAGACAGCTGTTGACATTTGGCCATGGTGCTGACAAAGACTCTAAAACCCATCTGCCTCATGGCAGAGACCAGACTCACTACACCATCTTCCCATTTACATCTCCCAGGATTTTTGAAGCATTGAAACCTGCCACATGGATGCCTAGCCCTTGCCCTTCCCAGCTTTCCAAAGCTGTCATAGGAATTTATCACATGGGACGAATCCCATGCAGATTTAAAGTGAAAAGAACTTGGTGCGGGTTGATTTTACATGACATTCAGGGTTAACCCGAACAGAAAGTAGACAGAACCCACAATTGTGGGCTGTTTTTCAAATGAAATAATGAGAAAATAACCTAAACGGAAAGCCAACAAAACCCACTCCTTTTCACTTTCGGGGACTTCCAAAGTAAAAAGGAGAGGGCTTTGGTGGCTTTCCATTGGGGTTAATGTTGTGTTATTTCTCCTTTACACAAATACATCAGAAAAACAACCTGCTTTTGCTGGGCTTTTTCGGATTTTTAAATCCTGTTTCTGTATGGGATTTAAGCAATTTGCCTCGGTGCGATAAGGTCCATAAAGATATTATCTTCAAGGGTAAGGGGGAGTGGACCAAGACACTCTCTGAGCATTAAAGAGGCGGTGATTTATTTATTTGTTTTATTTTTATTTCTTCATGCAGCATGAAAGAAAAGTGGTAGGAAAGGCCTTTCTTTTTGTGAAGTCGTAGGCTTTCATGGCCGGCATCCATAGTTTTTGTGGGTTTTTCGGGCTGTGTGGCCATGTTCTAGAAGAGTTTCAGAAAGAAACTCTTCTAGAACATGGCCACCCAGCCCGAAAAACCCACAAAAGCCTTTCTTTTTGTTTCTTAATTCCTTCCTAAATCCCATCACGTTGGATAATTTCCAGAGTCTCCTACAATTACATGCTCTTGGGCACAATGTAGCAAGTCAACTCCAGTTTTGTTTTTGTTTTTTGTTTTGAATTATACACATTATCTAAATGTGTTTCAGTTTGCTTTCAGGTCCATGTATGGGATAGAAACAGCTTTGGTCAGATTGGTACACAGTACACCCAGAAGAACTGAACAAGGGGAGTATGCCTGTGTTGGTTCTGCTGGATTGCTTAGTGGCTTTTGTTACTATCAGTGTATTCTTCTGGACTGCCTAGCTGGAATGAGTGGCATTATTTTGTTGTAATTCCACTCCTTCCACAAGGCGTACTTTCTTTGGCCATTAGCCTGTAGTATCTCTTGCTGGTTCTGTTTTGTCCCCTGTGTTATTCAACCTCAATATAAAATACCTGTAGGTAGTTTCAGGAATTTGGAGTTCTTTTTGAAAAATAAAATAAAGCTGGGAGCTTCAGTCATGGACCCCAATACAAAAAGCAATTTGTTCCTCAGTCTCATTCTAGACCCAGTAAAAGTTATTGAAATATATTCAATCCTTGCAAACATTTTAGTCAAATATATGTTGTTGTTCCCACTCCTATCTCCCCATAAGTAAATCATGCCCAATCCTCTGTTTGGAAATGTGTAACTATAATGTGGTTTAATAATGTTTTAAGGGGGGGAGGGCATATGTTGTTTTATGTTGTATGCAAAAAAAATTATGCTGTAAACTGCCCGGATTGGGTTACCAATGGGCGGTATAAAAATAAAATTATTTATTATTATTATTATTATTATTATTATTATTAATTAATTAATAAGCCAAGAAGCGATAATAAGGTGCCACAGGGCTATTTGCTGTCCTTGTCATGTAAGTCAATCTGTGCAGTTTCACACAATTTTTTTCATGGCTGAGCAATGATTTGAACATGAGGCTTTTGTTTTAAAGGAGGGATTTGATTGTCCTAGTTACCTAAATACCCTGAAGGCACCAGATCCTATCATACCACAGAAATTAAGAAGGGTCAAACCTGGTTATTGCTTGGAAGGAAGACTGCCAGGGAATAGCAGGTGCTGTAGGGCAGGCTATATTCAGAGGGAAGCAATGGCAAACCACCTGTGGCTATTCCTCGCCTAAGAAAACCCTATGAAATTCATGGGGTTGCCATAAGTTGTCAGGTACCTTGAAGGCCCATACCTTACTTTCACTTGATCATCTTGTTACAAAACAAGAACAGCACAACAATTCCCATTACCTATGATGGCCCATGATCTGAGCAAGGAAGGAGGACCTTTATCCCACCCCGCAGAATAGGCTGCCCTGCTATATGTTAAGGCACAAGAGTGCTACATTCAGACAGGAGGAGTCAAAAAATCATGCTGTTCACATCTCTTTTTAAGAGCTCAATTACCATCTCTACATGCATATGGGAGAGCCAGTGTGGTGTAGTGGTTTGAGTGTTGAACTATGGCTCTGGAGTTCGATTCCCAGCTCAGCCATGAAACCCACCTTGGGCAATTCACATGCTCTCAGCTTCAGAGGAAGGCAAAGGCAAATCTTCTCTGAACAAATCTTGCCAGGAAACCATAAGTCTGTAATGAATTGGAGGCACACAACAACAACAAACATATGTACAAGCATGCTTTCTTCCTTGCCAGCTTGAAGCTACAGAATGTCCTGTATTTCAGCTAAATCCTGCCAGCCTGCTTTGGCTAACTATTCTAATAGTCTTGAGTAAATTAAACTTGTTGAATGAACCTAATTTCATAGAATCATAGAATAACAGAATCATAGAGTTGGAAGAGACCCCAAGGGCCATCCAGTCCAACCCCCTGCCATGCAGGAACTCAAAATCAAAGCACCCCCAACAGATGGCCATCCAGCCTCTGTTTAAAGACCTCCAAAGAAGGACTCAAGTGTGTTCCACTGTCATATAGCTCTTATTCTCAGGAAGTTCCACCTACTATTGAAGTGGAATCATCCGAACTTCCTCTTTTATAAGATTCTAGTTTGAATCCATTGCTATGGGTCCTTGTCTCTGAAGCAGCACAAAACAAGCTTGCTCCATCCTGAATATGACATTCCTTCAAATATTTGAACAAGACTATCATATCCCCTCTTAACCGACTCTTCTCTAGACTAAACATACCCAGTTACCTAAGTTGTTCCTCATAGGGCTTGGTTTCCAGACCCTTCACCATTTTAGTTGCCTTCCTCTGGACACACTCCAGTTTTTCAGCATCCTTTCTGAATTGTGGTGCCCAGAACTGGACACAGTATTCCAGGTTGGGCCTGACCAATGCAGAATACAGTGGAACTATTACCATTGATCTAGACACTATACTTCTATTGATGCAGCCTAGAATCGCATTGGCCTTTTTAACTGCCGCATCACACTGTTGACTCATGTTTTACTAGGATTCCAAGATCCATTTGAAAATGTAGTCTCTTTAAGCCAGGTGTCCCCCATCCTATATTTATGCATTTCAAAAATAAAATAAAATAAAATAAAATAAATTGCCCTAACGTAGTACCATACATTTCTCCCTGTTGAAATTCATTTTGTTAGTTTTGGCCCAGCTTTCTAATCTATTCAGGTCATTTTGAATTTTGATCTTGTCCTCTGGGGTATTAGCTACTCCTCCTAATTTGGTGTCATCTGCAAATTTGCTAAACATGTCCTCTATTCTGTCATCCACAGGACATCACTTTCTTTTCTTTTCTTTTCTATCCTCTCATAGGACCTAAGTGATGCAGCATATTTAGGAATTCCATAGTCAGGAGTGGAGTAGAGGGGACGCTTAGCTTCCTGTCATTTTGTATGAAGGCCGTTTGTCTTTTTCATCTGTTATGCAAGCCCTTCTACACTGGTTTGATGGTATTACAGCCAGCCACCATTAGGTGTCCTCTAGTAATAACGATCCCTAAATATAGACTAACACACAGCAGCAGCAGCAGCAGCAGCAGCGAAAGGCTTCAACAACGGGTTAAGCTCCAAGGACGTGATTCAGTTCAGCGGAAGGGAAGGCACACACTCCCAACAAAAACAAAGAGGCAGCCTTGTTTAACTTCCAGGATTTATTAAGGTCCCCCTCGCCTCTCCAAGCTCAGGCTATATCAGGAAATATCAGGTTTCTTGGAGAGAAAGGGGACAAGAAGGTTGCAGAAAGTTTCCCAGAGAAAAATGTCGTCGTTCGTGCAGAAATCGGGTGCATGCGCCTGCTTAAAATATTGTGTATGAACTTGGAAGTCAAAGGTCCAAAAGCACACACTGCAGAAACAATCCACTTTGAGACCGCTTTAGCTGCTGCCCTGGCTCAGTGCTAGGGAACTCCTGGGAAATGTAGTTTATTGTGGCACCAGAGCTCTTTCTCTGTGACAGAGAAGGCTCAGGCTCACAAAACTACAGTTCCCAGAATTTCCCTAGCATTGAGCCAAGGCAGTTAAAGCGGTCTCAAACTGGGTTGTTTCTACAGTGTGTGTTTTGGACCTTTGACTTCCAAGTTCATACACAATATTTGAAGCAGGCGCATATGCAGTGTGTATTTTGCAGTTTTTGCAGTGTGTGTGTTTTGGACCAAAGTCTGCATTTTGCCATTTCTGAGTTTGTTAAGGAAATTAAAATCTAAGAAAGTTTGGGCTCCTTCCCTCTCCTCCTCACAGTTCACAGGGGTCACGAAATTTTTTTTTACTCCGTGTTGAAACATGCCTGTTTCTCTTGGCTTTCCCCCCCTTTTTTCCTCTGCATTTTCCCTCTTTTTCAGGAGGACCTGGAGGCGAAGCAAGAGGGCACCGAAGTACGTGACTAAAACATCCGAACTTCCTCTTTCATAAGCCACCATCACATGATGGAAGCAATTACAATTCCAGCCTTGTCTCTATGAATTGCAGACGCATTGCCTCACCCTAGAAACCAGCCTCTCACTCCTCGCTCTTGCTCTCTTTCTAGGTGTGTGTGTGTGGTGTGTGGTGTTGTGTTGCTGCAGCCCTGTTGGAAACCCTCCAGCTTCACTCTGGAAAAAGAAAGAAAGAAAGAAAGAGAAAACGAGGGCAATGGGTGGGAGAGAAAAACAAAGGTCTTGTTTACTAAGAAATACAGCTTCTTTGGAAGGGGGAAGATTTTTAAAAATAAAGAGAGAGAGGCAGAAGGTGACTGTGAGGGAAGAGAACACACAAAAAGGCATGGCGGCTTAAAGGGAATGGGGGAGGAAAAAAGGCGCCGGGTGAAACAAAAATAAAGAAAAAAGGGGATAGCGGGAGCAGATGCAATTTCCTTTCAAAGAAATTCCAGACATTCATGGCTCTCTTGTGTGAAACATAAATCTTCCTGGGGGGTGGGAGAAAGAGAGCCGAGAGGAGGAGAGGGAGTTTCCTCAGTATAATGTGTGGGGGGAAAGCGACCACCCCACCCCCGCCATCTTAAATGTGTTTTTAAAAAGACAAGCCATGTTGTCTTTTAAAAAGATAATGCGGAGTTCACTTTGC